>JADMLD010000884.1:0-22845 GCA_017589585.1 Phylloscopus whistleri | reverse complement strand
AAAACCCGGGGTTCCAGCTCTGGGAACAGCGGGATTGGGGAAAATCCCGGGGTTCCAGCTCTGGGAACAGTGGATTGGGGAAAATCCCGGGGTTCCAGCTCTGGGAACAGCGGGAATTGGGCAGGAATCGGTGGGTTCCAGCTCTGGGAACAGCGGGATTGGGGAAAATCCCGGGGTTCCAGCTCTGGGAACAGCGGGATTGGGGAAAATCCCGGGGTTCCAGCTCTGGGAACAGCGGGAATTGGGGCAGGAAAATTCCAGGGTTCCAGCTCTGGGAACAGCGGAATTGGGGCAGGAAAATTCCAGGGTTCCAGCTCTGGGAACAGCGGGAATTGCGGCAGGAAAATTCCAGGGTTCCAGCTCTGGGAACAGCGGGAATTGGGGCAGGAAAATTCCAGGGTTCCAGCTCTGGGAACAGCGGGAATTGGGGCAGGAAAATTCCAGGGTTCCAGCTCTGGGAACAGCGCGAATTGGGGTGGGAAATCCTGGGGTTCTAGCTCTGGGAAAAGTGGGAATCAGAATGGGAAAATCCTGGAGTTCCAGCTCTGGGAACAGCAGGAATCGGGGCGGGAAAATCCCAGATTTTCAGGGATCAGGGAAAAGTGGGAATGGGAGCTGGAAAATCCTGAAGTTCCAGCTCTGGGAAAAGGGAAACAGGGTTGGAAAATCTCAGTGTTCCCTTTGGGAAAAGTGGGAATCGGGGCAGAAAATCCCAATGTTCCACCTCTGGGAACAGCGGGAATCATGGCTGGAAAATCCCAGTGTTCCCTTTGGGAGCTGAGGGAACTGCTGGGCCCTGAATTCTCTGGGATTTTCCTGAGGCGCCTCGGTGCCAGCCCCGATCCCGAATTTCCTGCCATTGTCCGGAGTGTTCGGAACAACTTCCGGCTGTTTTTCTTTCGTGCCCAGGCCTGGAGCAGCTCCAGGGAAAGGAGGGGAAGGAGGAACTTCCAGCAAAATCCCCCACAAAGCCATGATGGATCCCAGCAAAGAATTCCATTGGGGGATTCCCAGAAGAGCCGTGGATTCCCCTGGATCCCGGGAAGTGTCCGAGGCCGGGCTGGACAGGGTTTGGAGCAGCCTGGGATAGGGGAGGGTGGCACTGGATGGGATTTGAGGTCCTTCCCAATCCCACCCATTCCAGGATTCCCAGACTCCATGGATCAAACCACAGTCCCCACTTGCTCCATGGTGGCTTTTCCAAGTTTTTCCAAGGCCATTCCGTACCCCAGGAGTTGGCTGCAGGGAGTGGGAAGGGAGAGGAATTGGGGAGAATTTTGCTCCCCCCAGCCCTCACTCCGGATCTTTGGGAACACCAGGCTCATTCCATGCCGCTTCCCTGATTTGTGGTGGAAATCAGGAGTTCCAGCCCCATCCCGGCTGTGACTGGAACCCCAACCCGGCCCTGCTGCTCCTGATCCCGGCTCTGCCCATTCCCAATCCCAGCTCTGCCCATTCCCAATCCCGGCTCTGCCCATTCCTAATCCCAATCCCAGCTCTGCCCATTCCCAGTCCCAGCTCTGCCCATTCCCACTCGTGACCCTGCTGCTCCCAATCCTGGCTTTGGCTCTGCCCATTCCCAATCCCAGTTCCATCTCTCCCCATTCCCAATCCCGTCTCTCCCTGTTCCCAACCCCAGTTCCAGATCTCCCTGTTCCCAATCCCATCTCTTCCCATTCCCATTCCCAGTCCCAGCTCTCCCCATTCCCAATCCCAGTTCCATCTCTCCCCATTCCCAATCCCAGCTCTCCCCGTTCCCATTCCCAGTCCCAGCTCTCCCCGTTCCCAACCCCAGTTCCTGCTTTCCCCATTCCCACAGATCCTCCTGCTGCCGGCCGGGAGCGATTCCTCCCTTCCAGGCTCCTGGAACAAATCCCTGCTTTTCCTGCCTTTCAGCTCCATTGTCAGGTCCCAGACACAGGAAAAGAGGAATTTTCCAAGGCTTGGAGATGCCTGGAGGGGCTGAGGATGGGATTTGTTCCCTTTCTGATTCCTGGCTGGAATTGGGGATGCAGCCGAAGCACACGGAGGCTGCAGCTTCCAGGTGGGAGCCTGGATTTTTTGGGAAAACCGAGCCTCTCTTCAGCATTCGCAGGTGCAGGAGGATGTTTTGGGAATGCTAATCCTCAAAAAATTCCAGCCCCAGACTCCCAGACCTTCCTGTTTTACTGCAGCTTCCCTGGATTTGCTTTCCTGATTTTTTTTTCGGGGTGGATCAAAGGCTGTAAATTAAATTATTCACCCCAAAAATAATCCCTGGAATTCATCCCAGCCCCAAAGGGGCTTTTCCAGCTGATCCCAAAGATCCTCCTGGAGCAGCACCATGGGAGAGACACTGGGAATACCCCGGGGTTTATCGATTATTGCCTCAATCCCCATGGATTCTGGGGAGAGGATTTTGTGACAAAACCAAACCCGGGGCTGTTTTTAATGCCCGGGAGCCTCATCCAGCCCGGCCCCGCTTCCTGAAGGGAATCTCGGAGCCAGCAGCTCCAAAGGCGCTGGAAAACGGCAGGAAAAGCATCCCCCTCCCCCCCAGATCCCTGCCAGAATTCCCTTTATTCCCTGGGAGAGGCGGCAGAGCCTGGCTGGCTCCAGGAAAAGCCCGAAACGCACGGAGGAGCCGCGAGGCTGCTCTGGAGCCGGTGGGAAATGTCCCCAACCCCAAATTCCCGGGAGGGAGGGACAGCGGGGGAGGGACGTCCTGGGGGTTCCGGGGGTTCGGTGTCCCCCAGTCCCACTGGGATCCGGCTGAGCTTTGGATCACAGCCCCAGTGGGATCTGGGAGCTTTGGATCACGGCCCCACTGGGATCTGGGATCCAGTTGAGTTTGGATCACAGCCCCAGTGGGATCTGGGATCTGGGATCTGGCTGAGCTTTGGATCACGGCCCCTCTGGGATCCGGGATCCAGCAGGAACTGGGCAGGGAAAACCCAACCCTGGCAGCCAAACGGAGGAATCCCGGAATCCCAGGCTCCGGCCTCTCCCACTGGATCCACCCCTGGAATCCAGGTGGGTTTGCCTGGGGACACCCCCCAAGCCAGGAGGCTTCTCCCAGCCTGAGCTGTTCCTCAGACATTCCCAAGCCAGCCCAAATCCATGGAATGGCTCCTGGCACGGCGGCTCCAGCACGGGCACGGGGTCTGTGAGGTGAGGCCATTTTGTGACTGAGATCCTGAATGAGGGGAAGGGAAGGGAAGGGAAGGGAAGGGAAGGGAAGGGAAGGGAAGGAAGGGAAGGGAAGGGAAGGAAGGGGAAGGGAAGGGAGGGGAAGGGAAGGGAAGGGAAGGGAAGGGAAGGGAAGGAAGGGGAAGGGAAGGGAAGGGAAGGGAAGGGAAGGAAGGAAGGGAAGGGAAGGGAAGGGAAGGGGAGGAGCTGGGAAGACAGAGGCTGCTCCACAGGCTCCTCCAGCACCCTGCACCAACCCCAGAGCCTTTCCTGAACTTCCAAAGGATTCCCAAACCACCTGCAGCCAGGGCTGGGTTATCTTCAGCACCCGAATGAGCTTTGCATTCATTGTGCTGGAACAGACAGAGCCGAGCCCCGTGCCTGGGATTTGGGCTCGGGGCAGGAGTGACCTGGGGACCCCTTGGTCACTGACCTGTCCCAGGGCTTGGGGCAGGAGTGACCCCGGTCACTGACCAGACCCTGTGCTCCAGGCTCGGGCCAGGGGTGACGTGGTGACCACGGTCACTGGCCTGTCCCTGGGCTCTGGGCTTGGGACAGGAGTGACCATGGTCACTGACGTGTTCCCAGGCAGAGGTGACACGGTGACAATGGTCACTGACCTGTCCCCAGGCAGGGGTGACACGGTGACTGCGGTCACTGACCTGTCCCCAGGCAGGGGTGACACGGTGACAATGGTCACTGACCTGTCCCCAGGCAGGGGTGACACGGTGACTGTGGTCACTGACCTGTCCCCAGGCAAGGGTGACACAGTGACGATGGTCACTGACCTGTCCCCAGGCAGGGGTGGCACGGTGACCGCGGTCACTGACCTGTCCCCAGGCAGAGGTGACACGGTGACTACGGTCACTGACCTGTCCCCAGGCAGAGGTGACATGGTAACTATGGTCACTGACCTGTCCCCAGGCAGGGGTGGCACGGTGACCGCGGTCACTGACCTGTCCACAGGCAAGGGTGACACGGTGACTGCAGTCACTGTCCTGTCCCCAGGCAGGGGTGACACGGTGACTGCGGTCACTGACCTGTCCCCAGGCAGAGGTGACACGGTGACTGCGGTCACTGACCTGTCCCCAGGCAGGGGTGACACGGTGACAATGGTCACTGTCCTGTCCCCAGGCAGGGGTGACACGGTGACTGCGGTCACTGACCTGTCCAGCGCGATGGCCGTCATGGAGTAGATGCTGGCGAAGACGGCGGCGATGGGGAAGAAGTTGTGGAAGCGGCAGTAGGCGGGGCCGTAGTACCACTCGTTGTGCACGGCGTAGCTGAAGTTCACCACGGTGTTGAGCGCGGCCATGGAGGCCTCGGCGAAGGCCAGGTTGACCAGGAAGTAGTTGGTGACCGTGCGCATCCGCTTGTGCGCCAGGATGATCCACATCACCACCACGTTGCCCACCACGGCCACCACCACGATCAGCGCGTAGGCCACGGCCCACAGGGCCACCTGCCAGGGCGGCTGCACGAAGGGGTTGGCCCAGGACTCGTTCAGGGAGGCGTTGAGGTGCTCCAGCTCCGCTGCCAGCGCCGGGGAGTCATCCATGGCCCCGGCACCGCCGGCACCGCCGGATCGGGGACAGCGGCCCTCCCGGGCCGGCAGTTTTGGGGTGCGGGGCTCTCCAGGATCAGCTGATTTGGGGTGCAGGGCCCTTCTGGGTCAGCAGTTTTGGGGTGCAGAGCCCTCTTGGATCAGCTGATTTGGGGTGCAAGGCAGGGCCCTCCTGGATCAGCCAATTTGGGGTGCAGAGCCCTCCTGGCTCAGCTAATTTGGGGTGCAGATGCCTCCTGGATCAGCCAGTTTTGGGATGCAGATGCCTCCTGGATCAGACAATTTGGGGTGCAGGGCCTTTCTGGTTTAGGGTGCAGCAGGGTCAGTGCTCAGCCAGTTTTGGGGTGCAGATCCCTCCTGGTTTAGGGTGCAGCAGGGTCAGTGCTCAGCCAGTTTCAGGCACGCAGCCAATTTGGGGTGCAGGGCTCTCCTGGCTCAGCCAGTTTTGGGGTGCGGGGCCCTGCTGGTTTAGGGCGCAGCAGGATCAGGTCACGGCCAGTTTTGGGGTGCAGATGCCGCCTGGATCAGCCAATTTTGGGTGCGTGGCTGCTTCGGGGCACGGGCACCTCCCAGCTCGGGGGCAGCGGGTTCAGGGGCAGGGCCGGATCGGGGTGCAGCAGGTTTGGGGTGCAGGACCTGTCTGGGTCAGGGTGCAGCAGGTTTGGGGTTCCGGTCCCTCCGGTGTCCGGGTGCAGCTGGAGCCGGGAGCGCGGCCATGGCACGGCCGGGTCGGGGGGCGGGTCCCTCCCGGTTCGGGCACGGCCGGGTCGGGGTGCGGGGCTGCTTCAGGGTCCGGGTCCCGCCGGGCTCGCCTGCGGCTTCCCCAGGGTTCGGATTCCTCCCGGTTCGGGGTGCGGGTCCTGCCCGGTTCGGCACCAGATTGGGATGGAGGTGCGGCGGGGCAGGTGCGGATCCCTCGCGGTTCGGGATTCAGTCGGTTCGGGATGCGGATTCCCCGGTTCGGGTTGCAGGCGGTTCGGAACGCAGATTCCCCCGTTCCTGCTGCAGACGGTTCGGGATGCGGATCCCGGCTCGGTTCGGGATGCAGATCCCTCGGTTCGGGATGCGGATTCCCCGGTTCGGGATGCGGATCCCTCGGTTCGGGATTCAGGCGGTTCGGGATGCGGATTCCCCGGTTCGGGATGCAGATTCCCCGGTTCGGGATGCGGGCGGTTCCGGATGCAGATCCCTCTGTTCAGGATGCGGATCCGCGCTGGGTTCCGGACGCCGCCGGTTCCGCCCGCGGGCTCGGGGCGCAGCCGGTGCCGCGGACCCGACTGCGGCGGGCGAGGCACGAGCGGGGCTTTTATGGGCGGCGCGGGCGGTGCCAGAGCGGGGTGGGCAGAGCCAGCGCGGGGACAGCCCTGCCCCGCTCCCCTGTCCCCTCCCCGGGGCCCCCTCGGGCCGCTCTGTCCCCTCCCCTTGTCCCCCCTCCGTCCCCCCATCCCCTCCCGTCCCCTCCCGGTCCCCTCTGTCCCCACCCCCGGTGCCTCAGTCCCCGCATCCCGCTGTCCTTCCCCGGGACCCCTCTGTCCCCTCCCCGGTCCCGGGGGGCTCCGCAGGCCCCGGCGCCGCCGCTGCTCCCGGTCCCGAGCTCCCGCTGCTCCTCCACCTCTCCAGGCACCCCCGATCCCGATTTTCCCTTCCCCCGCTCCCCTCTCCCACCGCTTTTCCTCCCAAATCTCCCCCGTGCGCTTTGGGGGGGCCCGATCAAATCAGCCGGAATTTAAAGATCCCGAGAAGGGGAAAGCTCCGGGATTTCATTAATTATTTCATCGATTATTTTATTAATTATTTTATCGATGATTTTATAAATTATTTTATCTTTATTTATCCCGAGCCTTTTCCAGCCCGGCGGCCGCGGGATCTCTCCCCGCGCGCTTCGCATCCCCAGAGAACAAAGCAAACCTTGGAATGATTTCCCCATGGAAAAGCTCTTCCCACCCCGGCCCCCCCCCCGGCTTCCTTCCTTCATCCACCTCAGGGCCCTTCCCGAAACAAAAAAAAAAAAAAATCCCTCTCCATGAAATTCCCTCTCCATGAAATTCCCTCTCCATGAAATTCCCTCTCCATGAAATTCCCTCTTCTCCCCGTTGCTGGAATTTAATTAAACCGGGAACCGAGAATTGTCCCTTCCCGCAGCCCGGGTTCGGATCCAGGGATTTTAACGCCGCTGCTGCCAGAACCATCCCGGCCCTGCTGCTCCAGCCGGGAATTCTGCCAGGAATGCTGCCGGGAATTCTGCCAGGAGCGCCGCTTTCCCCTCGGGAATTCTGCCGGGAGCGCCGCTTTTCCTGCAGGAATCGCCCGGGGAAGCCGCGCTGGCCGGGGGTGATCCCAAATCCCGGATCTGCGGGGCCAGGAGCCGCTCCCAGGTAAATCCCGGGGGAATTGGGGATGGAAGCTGCGCGTGGGGACGGAGCCGCTGGAGCTCTTCGCTCCCGGCTCGGCTGTTGAGGCCAGGCCGACCCCCAGGTTTATTCCAGGCGGGATCTCGGCGTTTCCAGCGGGATCCAGAGGGATCCAGGCCGGGGCCGAGCACAGATTCCCTAAAATTCCCTAGAAACCTGGGAATGGGAGGGAGAGCTGAGAATGCGGGAATAAGAGCTGGGAATGTGGGAATGGGAGCTGGGAATGGGAGCTGGGAATGCAAGAAAGGGAGCTGGGAATGGGAGCTGGGAATGTGGGAATGGGAGCTGGGAATGGGAGCTGGGAATGCAGGAATGGGAGCTGGGAATGGGAGCTGGGAATGCGGGAATGGGAGCTGGGAATGGGAGCTGGGAATGTGGGAATGGGAGCTGGGAATGGGAGCTGGGAATGCGGGAATGGGAGCTGGGAATGGGAGCTGGGAATGCGGGAATGGGAGCTGGGAATGCAGGAATGGGAGCTGGGAATGGGAGCTGGGAATGCGGGAATGGGAGCTGGGAATGCAGGAATGGGAGCTGGGAATGTGGGAATGGGAGCCGGGAATGGGAGCTGGGAATGGGAGCTGGGAATGCGGGAATAGGAACTGGGAATGGGAGCTGGGAATGCGGGAATGGGAGCTGGGAATGGGAGCTGGGAATGGGAGCTGGGAATGGGAGCTGGGAATGCAGGAATGGGAGCTGGGAATGGGAGCTGGGAATGTGGGAATGGGAGCTGGGAATGGGGTTCCCAATCCCCCCAGGCCCCGTGCCGGGATTTCGGGGCACGGCCGCCAATCTGGGAAAGGCCGAACCCCAACCCAGGGACCCCCTGGCTGAGGGGGGTCGGGAATGCCAAAGGCTCGGAGCCATTCCCAGGAAATCCTTCCCCTTCCCCATCCCCTGCCGCCCCAGGGGGCTCATCCCTCCCTCCTGCCTCAGTTTCCCGCTGGGAAAAGGGAAAAGTCTTGGCAGCTCCCGGAGGAAAGTTCCGGATCTTTCCCTGTGCAAGGAGCTGGAATTCCGGGCGATGTCCCCACGGGAGCAGGTGCTGGAAGGGGCACGGAGGTGTTGGCGCAGGAATTTGGGAATTTGGAGGGGATTTCAGGTTTTCTTTCCTTTGGAAAGGATTGGATTGAAAGGAAATCAATCAATCAATCAATCAATTAATCAATTAATCAATCTGGGATTTTATGGCTCAGCCCAGCCCGATCCAGCTCGGAGAGCTCAGATCCCCCCGGGATCCCTGTGCCCATCCCAGGGCTGCTCCAGGCCTGCATTCCCGACATCCCTGCTCCTTCCCATTCCCGGGGATGCTCCAACGATGTGGAATTACTGAAAAAAAAAAATTGAAAAAATTCAAATTAAGGAGGTTTTAAAGGGAATTAAATAATTGTGGTTGTTCCTGATTTCCGTGTGGGAATTCTCCCGGCCCCAGCGCTGAGGGATGGAGAAATTCAGCCCCGTGGGAAGCAAACTCCCCCTGTTTGCAGGGCGTCGATGGAAGGGGTTTGTTGCCTTTTGCCAACACACCCCAAAAAGGAGGAATTTTCCATCCCTGCAGCCCCAAATCCGGGGTTTTTTTGGGAATGAACCCCCTGGCAGCAGGAGCCCCGTGTGGGATGCCGGGTGCTGATTCCCGGGAGGAGCCCGGGGGGTGCTCAGGGTGTCCCGAGTTATCCCAGAGGAGCTTTTGGGTTTGCTGGGAGCCAGGGAAGAGAGGGAGAGAGCCCGAAATTCCTGGGGAAATCTGGGATTGCCAGCTCGGGGTTCACATCCCACCCCAGCATGTGGCCCCTTCCCGAGCTTTTCCCGGGATTTTTCCACAAGGACGGGACCCCCTCCCCACCCCCGGGCCGGGGGACACCGAAGCCCCAAATCCCGCCGGTCCCGCAGGAAAATCCATCCTCGTCCTCCCGGGAAGCACCGGGGGTGGGAATTCTCCATCCTCGGCTCCTCCAGCCGCCCCGGCCGCGGGGTTGGATCCCAAAATTGGGGGCTGAGGAGCCCCGGGAGCAGCTTCAGGCTCGGCCTCCGCCCCAGATCGAAGCTGTGCATCCCAAACCACCAAAACCCCCTCGGGATTGGGGTTTCCCTGGAATTCTGGCCGGGATAAAAGCAGCGCGGGTGGCCCGGGCTGGGATTGAAACCCGCGCTTGGCAGCTGGGTGGGGTTTCCCCGCTGGGGCCTCCTGAATCCCATTGTTTTCCTCCTCCTCTTCCTCCTTTTCCTCCTCCTCCTCCTCCTCCTCTGCCCAGGGTGCTTGTGCGATGTGGAGCCCCCCTCACCCCAAACCGGGATTTGGGATGTGGAGCCGCCCCCCAGCCGGGCCCGTGGAGGTTTTGCAGCTGAAAATCGGGGAGTTTTTCCTAAATCCAGGTTGGTTTCAATTCTTTTTTTTAATTATTATAATTTTGACACTCAGAGGGTGAAATCTGCTTTGGAGCCTCCCAGATTGGGAATTATCTCCCTGGGAATTCCCGGTGGGAGAAAAATATCCCGAGGGAGTTTAAGGGTTTCAAGGATTTAACCCTTAAATTGGGATGGGATTTTAAAACCCCGCCTTGAATTTAACCCCCAGCCCCTCGGGAGCTGCTGGAATCCCGGATTTTCCCTTTCCTCTCCTTTTTTTCCCTCTCTCTCTCTCTTTTTATTTTTTTTTTTTCATTTCCCTTCCCCCCTTTCCTTTTATTTTCCCCTTTTCCCCCCTTTTTTTCCCCTTTTCCTCCACCCATGGTCAATGATTCATTCCCGGGATCGATGCTCCGTTAATGATTAAATCCCATAAATCCCGCAGCTCCAGCAGCACTTCCAGCCAGGAAAAAAAACCAAACAAAAAAAACCCCACAACAACACAAAAACAACCAACAAAACCGAAAAAAACCAACCCCAAATAACCAAACAAAAAACCAAAAACCTACAAAAAAACCCCCAACAAACCAGGAATAAACCCCGGGCTGCTCCCACCTCCCTCCCCCGATGGGAAAGCTCCAGATCCCGTTCCAGTCGGGATTTTGGGATCAATTCCATCGCTGTTCCCCGAGCCTGTCCAGCAGGCCCTGCCCATGAAATGGGAGAAATGAAATCAATGGATCATTCCCGTTTCTGCTTCTTCATCCCTGGGGGTGGAACGGGGGAATTTCCGCTGCCGGAACGGCGACTCCCTCTCCGGGAGGGAGAGCAAAGGGAATTCGATTTTAATTCCTTGGGGGAAAACAATTAAAAAATAAAAATAATTAAAAAAAAATAAAAAAAAAAGGGAATTTATGGAGCTCTCGGCTCCTGGTGAAGGGAATTTTACTGCTGGGTTGGAAGGGAGCGTAAACATCATCTGGTTGATGCCCTGATGGGCAATTAGTGAAACAAAAAATGAAAAAAAAAATTCAAATTAAGGAGTTTTTAAAGGGAATTAAATAATTGTGGTTGTTCCTGATTTCCGTGTGGGAATTCTCCCGGCCCCAGCGCTGAGGGATGGAGAAATTCAGCCCCGTGGGAAGCAAATTCCCCCTGTTTGCAGGGCATCGATGGAAGGGGTTTGTTGCCTGTTGCCAACACACCCCCAAATGGAGGAATTTTCCATCCCTGCAGCCCCAAATCCGGGGTTTTTTTGGGAATGAACCCCCTGGCAGCAGGAGTCCCGTGTGGGATGCCGGGTGCTGATTCCGGGAGGAGCCCGGGGGGTGCTCAGGGTGTCCCGAGTTATCCCAGAGGAGCTTTTGGGTTTGCTGGGAGCCAGGGAAGAGAGGGAGAGAGCCCGAAATTCCTGGGGAAACCTGGGATTGCCAGCTCGCGGTTCACATCCCACCCCAGGCCTCTTGTTCAGCAGCCGGGCTGCAAAGGAGAGGCACCCTGGGCTGGGGTCTCCTTGGGTTGGGGCTTCCCTTTGGTTGGGGTCTCCCTTCATTGGGGTTTCCCTTTGTTTGGGGTGCCCTTTGTTTTGGTCACCCTTGGGTTGGGGTCTCCTTTGGTTGGGATTTCACATTGGTTGGGGTCTCCCTTCACTGGGGTTTCCCTTTGGTTGGGGTCTCCCTTGGTTGGGGTCTCCTTTGTTTTGGTCTCCCTTGGGCTGGGGTTTCCTTTGGGTTGGGGTCTCCCTTGGTTGGGGTTTCCCTTTGTTTGGTGTCTCTCCTGGGTTGGGATTTCTTTGGGTTGGGATTTCCCATTGGTTGGGGTCTCCTGGGTTTGGGTTTCCTTTATTTTGGTCTCCCTTTGGTTGGGGTTTCCCTTGGGTTGGGGTCTCCCTTTGTTTGGTGTCTCTCCTGGGTTGGGATTTTTTGGGTTGGGATTTCTTTGGGTTGGGATTTCCCATTGGTTGGGGTCTCCTTGGGTTTGGGTCTCCTTTGTTTTGGTCTCCCTCGGGCTGGGGTTTCCTTTGGGTTGGGGTCTCTCTTGGTTGTGGCCTCCCTCTGGTTGGGGTTTTCCTCTGGTTGGGGTCTCTCCTTGACCAGGGTCCCCCTTTCACCGGGGTCTCCCCATGGTTGGGATCTTCCCTTCACCAAAAGGGTCCCCCTTACCTTGGGGTCTCCCCTTGGCTGGGGTCTCCCCTCGATTGGGGTCCCCCTTCAGCCGGGGTCTCCCCCTGACTGGGGTTTCCCTTCTCCAGGGTCTCCCCTTGGTCGGGGTCTCCCAAATTCCCGGGAAGCTCCGCAGTCCAGCCCAGTTCGGCGCTTTAGGAAAGAGCTTTCCTCCCTTTGGGAAGGGGAGTTTTGGCTCAAAGTGTCACGTGATGGAATAATAAAAGGAATTAGAGGGGGATCCAAAAAAAAAACCCAAAAAACCCAACAACAACCCCCCCACCAAAAAAAAAAAAAAAAAACAAACCCACAAAACCCCAAAATCTGAGGGGATCCAAAAAGATCAAAACTGGAGTGGGATCTAGAAAAATCAAAATTCGAGGAAAAAAAATAAAAAATCCAAAGGGCTGAGAAAAATTTGAGGGGATCGAAAAAGATCAAAATCCGAGTGGGAATAAAAAAAAAAAAAAAAATCCGAAGGGATCTAAACGATCAAAACCCAAGCGAGATCCCAAAAAAACCCCAAAAAACAAAACAGAAAACAAAACAAAACAAAAAACCACACACACACACACACACAAAAACCACACAAAAAAAAAAAACCAAACAAAAAACCCCCAACAACAACAACAACAACCAAAAAAAAAAAAAAAACAACCAAAAAAACCCAAAAAAAAACCCCAAAAAAACCCCAAAAACACAACCCCCAAAAAACCCAAAACCCACCAAACCAAAACATCGAAATCCGAGGGAATCCAAAGCAATTCCAGAACCCCGCTTGCTGGCTCGGGGAGGGCTCGGGAGCGCAGGTGATTCCTCGATTCCTCCCGAACCAGGAGCAGCCAGATCCCTGAAACCCCGGGATAATCCCTGATGGGAAAATTCTCCTTTCCAGCCGCGCTCTCCCCGCTCCGGGCGGGAGTTCCCGGCCCGGACCCACCAAAGGGTTAAAAGGCGGCCGCGCTCGGCTCCTGCCGGGCGGAAATCGGCCAAGTTCAGATTCCCCGCGTGAATTCCAGCCGGGAATGAGCCGGGCAGAGCCGCCGGCATGGCCCGGACCTGCCGCGAGTCCCACTTTTATTACTACGGCATCAAATTCGCCCTCTCCGCCTACGCCACGCTCTTCTCGGTACGTTCTTTCCCCGTTTTTTCCCCATTTTTTCCCCATTCCCCCCCCCGCGTTTCCCTGCGTTTTCCATGTTTTTCCACCTTTCCCCCGGTGTTTCCCCAGCCCCGCGGGGTGGATTTGGCTTTCCCAGCCCCTTTCGCTTCTCCGGGTCCCGATTTCCCCTCCCCAAAGCCCCAAATCCTTGAGGGAAAACCGCGGTGCCTCCGAGCGCCCGGGGCCGGCCCCAAACCGGGCAATTTTGGGCTGTTTGGCACCAAACTGGGCGATTTTGGGCTCCAAACTGGGCAATTTTGGGGCTGTTTGGCACCAAACTGGGCAATTTTGGGCTCCAAACTGGGCAATTTTGGGGCTGTTTGGCACCAAACTGGGCGATTTTGGGCTCCAAACTGGGCGATTTTGGGCTCCAAACTGGGCAATTTTGGGGCTGTTTGGCACCAAACTGGGCGATTTTGGGCTCCAAACTGGGCAATTTTGGGGCTGTTTGGCACCAAACTGGGCAATTTTGGGCTCCAAACTGGGCAATTTTGAGCTGTTTGGCACCAAACTGGGCGATTTTGGGCTCCAAACTGGGCGGTTTTGGGGTGAACCCGCGGCTCTTGGGAGATTTTCCAAGCGCACCCCCGCCCCGTGATTCCTTTGTGGCAGCGAGTCCCGTTCGGAGCAGAAAAAAAGGAGGAATTTCCATTTTTTATTGTTTTTTTACCCCCCCAGCTTCCCCCTGCGGACATCGAGGGGGTTTGAGCCGCGGGGTTATTTTTTCTTTTTGGGAAAAAATGAAAATGAAGTGATTTTCTGAATCCCTGAACTCTGCTCTGGGCGGGATTTCCTCGCACCTGGGAGGTGCAAACACCTGCGGGAGAGGGGAGGGGAAAACCAGGAATTCCGCCCCGTTCTGGGGTCTCTTTTTGGGGTTGGTTTTGCGTGATTCTGACTTTATTTCCGAACCTTTCCCCTCTCCCAGGGTTGGGTAACCCCGGGGTGGGGTTGATTTTCCAGGTGTTTGAGCAGAAATTCCGGTGCAGGTGCCCGGAAATGATTTTAATTCTGATTTTGATTCTTGACCCGTAAATGAGCTCGGCCCAGCCCTCGTGCCCGAGTGCTTGGGCCAACCCCCCAAAAATGGCCAAAAATCGGGGTTTTTTGGGAAAATCTCCCAGATTTCCCAGGCTCTGTCGGGTGGGGAAGCTCCAAAGGGCCAGGCCTCTGTGACATTCCCAGGAACCCCCAAAATTCCAGATTTCTCCCACGTTTCTGGCTCAGGTTGGAGTTTTGGGTGTGACTTGTGCAACATTCCAAACAGACCCGGGGGAAATCCCAAGATTTGGGTTCCCAAGGAGCCGACCCCACTCAGTTTGGGGTTTTCCAAAGGTTTTTGGGGCGTTGAAGGAACCGTGGGATTTTCCTCCCAGTTCCACTTTGGGAATCGTGGACGAAACCCTGGGACAATTCCCAGATTTTTTTTGGGAATTCTGGGAGAGCTCCATGGTGAATCCACCAGTGAGAGGCTTGGATTTGTCCAAAAACTGGGAAAACAACCCCAAAAAAACCCCACTTTGGGTGGCTCCAACCCCTCCCGCCTCCATCCCTGGGATGCTCCCGGGCGGGAATTCTGCTCAGGGAATCCACAGGAATTGTGCTGCTCCTTTCAGCCTGACCTAATTCCGGCCTCATTTGCATAATGGCAGCCCAATTAATTCCGAGAACCCTCCAAGCCTCGTTAACCCCATGGACGGGCCGAGGTTGTTCCCGGGATGTTTTTCCCCCAAAACCCCAGGATTTTGTAGGAATTCCCTGTAGAAATTCAACTCCTTGGAATCAGATCCCAAGGGATGAGGGTTGGGTTGGTCCCCGTGGAGTTTTGGGGTTGATGATTCCCGGTTTTCCAGCTGAGGGTTGGCCCAGCCTGTGGAAAATTGGATTTGGAGCCAGTGGATCCTTTCCAGGGATTTCATTCCAGCCGGAAAAATCCGGGAAGGAGCCTGGGATGAGCCGGAGAGCGGCTTTAAAGCCAGGAATTGGGGGTTGGTTTTAATCTGCCGGAGCAAAGATTTGGGATTTTCTGTTCCCCAAAAAAACTCTCCTTCCCTTTCATTGGAAAATCCAAAAATGAAAAAAAGACGGAAAAATCTTTTCCCACAAAACTGAGAGCGGACGTTTCAACCGACAGCAGTAAAAATTGGGATTTTGACATTCCTTCTGGGAAAAAAAGGCCATTCCTGCTTTTTCCTCTGGAAAAGGCCATTCCCAGCCTTCTCTCTGGAGGAGCTCACAGCTCTGTGAGAGCTTTTCCTGGTTCCCAATTCCCAATTCCCAATTCCCACCTGGCCTCGGGATGAGACTGGAGCTCCTCCCACCCTGGAGCCAGGTGTTAATTATTCCCTATTCCTTAATTGCTCCTGTCCCAATCCCACAGCTCCGGGACAGGGAATTCCACAGGGATGGGGGCCTGATCTGAGTTTAAATTAAACCCGGAATGTTCTGGATCCTTGGAATTGTCCAAAGCCAGGCTGGAGCATCCCGGGATAGATTTGAGGTCTTTTCCATCCCAACTCATTCCAGGGTTCTCTCAAAGCTCAGGAATTCAGTTGGATCCGCTCAGAATTTCCATGGGAGTTGAGAGGGGCGAACCCATTCCATGAAAAGCAGGAAAGGAAAGCCCTGGGATGAGGCAGCCCCGGGAATTCCGCGCCCTTTCCATGTTCCAAGGACATTTCTCATCCCTGGAAAAGCCGTTTTGAGGCACTCCCTGTGTCCATCCCAAAACCTTCCCCAGATTTTCCTGCTGGGAAGAAGAATCAGGATGGGAATCCCTCGGGAATGTTCTGGAATGCTGGGGTTGATTGGAGCTGGGTGTGGAGAGAGGGAAGAAGCTCCGAGTGCTCCAGGAGGTTCAAAATGGGCGGAAATTGGGGAATTTTGGGGCTCAGGGTCCATCAAAGCCAAGAGGAGAATCCGGGCAGATCCAGGCAGGGAGAACCTGGAAAATCCTGTCTGGAATCCATGGATGGATCCAGGTGGATCCATCACTGTGGGATATTCCCGATGTCCCGTTATCCCAGGACAAGCAGGGGCAGCCCTGGGCTCCCGGGCTGTGGAACATTCCAGAGCCGTGGGGGTTTTCCTTGGATGTCTCCCACCTCCCCCTCTCCCTTAGAGCCTTTTTTCCTCCCTGAATCCCAAAAATCCCCCAAATCCTGAAAACCTCCAAAACCCCCGAAAATCCTGGAAACCCTGAAAATCCCGAGAACCTCATAAATCCCAAAAACCTCAAAAATCCCAAACCCCCTGAAAATCCTGGAAACTCTGAAAATCCCCAACCCCCTGAAAGTCCCCAAACCCCTCAAAAATCCCTCAAAAATTCCTCCAATTCCTCCAATCCCTCCAATCCCTCCGCAGATCCTGGGGCTGCTGATCCTGAGCGTCGGGATCTACGCCGAGGTGGAGCGGCAGCGGCACAAAACCCTGGAAGGGATTTTCCTGGCTCCGGCCGTGCTGCTGCTCCTGCTGGGAGTCACCGTGTTCCTGGTGTCCTTCCTGGGAATGCTCGGGAGCCTCCGCGACAACCGCGCGCTGCTGAGGGTGGTGAGGATGGTCGGCACGGGCTGGAATTCCCGGGCAGGGGGATTCCACGGATTCCGAGTCAAAAAACATGCCTGGGAGTTCTCTAGGAGGGAATCCTATGGATCTGGAGTCACCTCCGTGGTTTGGGGGATCCCTTGGAGGGATTTCCATGGGTTCCGAGTCACCTCTAAATCTGGAGGGTCTTGAGGAGGGAATTCCATGGATCTGGAGTCACCTCTGTGGTTTGGGGATCCCTTGGAAGGAATTCCATGGATTTGGAGTCACCTCTGTGGTTTGCGGATCCCATGGAAGGAATTCCATGGATTTGGAGTCACTTCTGTGGTTTGGGGATCCCAGGGAGGGAATTCCATGGATTCCGAGTCACTTCCAAATCTGGAGGGTCTCAAGGAAGGAATTCCACGAATCCAGAGTCACTTCCATGGTTTGGGGGATCTCCAGGAAGGAATTCCATGGATCTGGAGTCTCCACCATGTCTAGAGGGTCTTAAGCAGGGAATTCCATGGATCTGGAGTCAAAACTACATCTTGGAGGCGTCTCCAGGAGGAAATTCCATGGATTCAGAGTCACTTCCATGGTTTGGAGATCCCAGGGAGGGAATTCCATGAATTCGGAGTCCCCACCATATTTTCCCTCCCAAGGTCCATCCCGAGATGCGAATTCCCAAATTCCCAGGGCAAAGCGGCTCCCCCTCCCTGCCCAGCCCAGGTTTAGTGGGAATGGGGAGGTGAAAAGCCGGGAATTGCTGAGCACAGGAAGGAGCAGGGAGCGGTGGCAATCAGAGCCCTTGTTCGGATCGGGAATTGTCCTTTCCAGGACAAATCCCGGGAACAAAAGCAATCAGGGGAAGAGGCACTGGAGGAGCTCTTGGAGCTGAGCTGGGCCTGGCAGCTGCGGCTTTTTGGCGTTTTTATGGAAAAACAGGGAAATTGTGTTTAAAAGCACCCAGGATTTGTGTTTGAAAGGATCTGGGATTGCATTTGAAAGGATCAGGATTGGGATTTGAAAGGATCAGGATTGGGATTTGAAAGGATCCAGGTCCGTGTCTAAAGGGATCTGAATTTGTGTCTAAAAAGATCTAGGCCTGAGTTTAAACCTGGATTTGTGTTTAAAGGATTTGAGATTTGTGTTTAACAGGATCTGGAATCATATCTTAAAGGATCCAGGATTTCTGTTCAAGAGGATCCGGGATCATGTTTAAAAGGATTTGGGATCATGTTTAAAAGGATCCAAAATTGTGCCTAAAAGGATCCAGGATTGTGTTTTAACTGATCGGGAATTGAGTTTAAAAGGACCTGGATTCGTGTTTTAAAGGATCCAGGATTTCTGCTCAAGAGGATCTGGGATCATGTTTAAAAGTATTTGGGATCATGTTTACAAGGATCCAAAATTGTGCCTAAAAGGATCCAGGATTGTGCTTTAATGGATTGGGAATTTTGTTTATAAGGATCTGGATTTGTGTCTAAAAGGATCCAGGGTTTCTGTTCAAAAGGATCCAGGTTCTTGTTCCAAAGCATCCAAATCCGTGTCTGAAAGGATCTGGGATTTCTGTTTAAGAGGATCCAGGATTTCTGTCCAAAAGGATCTGGGATTGTTTTTAAAAGGATTTGGGATTTGTGTTTAAAAGGATTTGGGACTGTGTTTGGAAGGATCCGGATTCATGTTTAAAAGGATTTGGGATCATGTATAAAAGGATCTGGATTTGTGTCTAAAAGGATCCAGGATCGTGTTTTAAAGGATCCAGGATTTCTGTCCAAAAGGATCTGGGATTGTTTTTAAAAGGATTTGGGATTTGTGTTTAAAAGGATCTGGGATTGTGTTTGGAAGGATCCAGGGTTGTGTTTAAACTGGGATTTGTGTTTTAAAGGATTGGGAATCCTGTTTAAAAGGGTCTGGGATTCGTGTTTAAACCCGGATTCGTGTTTCAAAGGATCTCTGCTCGTTCCTCCCCGGAGCCCTGGAATTCCCTCTGGAATTCTGGATGATTTGTGCCCGCTCAGGGCGGCTGAAAGCTCCATCCATCTCCCGCCCCCGCAGCGGCTCTGTTCCCATTTATCCACAGGGAACAGACAGTTCCAAAATCCTCAGGATTGATGTCCTGGAAACTCCAGCCTTGTGGGATTTGTGCTCCGGAGGGAGAGGAATTGAACAGCACAGATTTGGTGTCTTGGGGTTGGAATATCCTGATTGGGGAATAATTAACGAGGAGCAAAACCTTGGGGATCATTAAGGGAGGGAAGGAGCAGCTCCCGGGATGCAGAGGGATTTATCAATTCCCAAGGTTTCTGTGGGAATTAGCGTCACTTATTGGGAACTGGGATTGATGAGCTCGTTAACGGCCGCGTTAATTGAATCGGAATCGAGCAGCTCTTCCTGACTCAGCATCCAGAGCCGGAGAAAGATTTCCTTGGGAAGTTTCTCCATGAAGTCCAGAATTTGTTTGGAGCTTTTTTGCCAGGGGAGACCCTCGGGCTCCTTCCCAATCCCTTCCCTTTTCCCACGTTCCCTTCCCAATCCTTCCCAGTCCCTTCCTGATCCCTTCCCAATCCCCTCTCTGGGATGGACAGTGACAGGTGGGGACATGGCCACCAAGATGGAATTTCAGCCAAAAATTCCGGAAAAAACCGGAATTCCCGTGATGAGTTCCTTGGGTCCCCGGTGTCCGGGTGGCCATGTTGGAGCCGGACACGGATCTGGGATAATCCGCCCTTTCCTCATTCCAGTTCTTCTGGGTGCTCCTGCTGATCTTCCTGACGGAGCTGCTGCTGATCCTCATGGAGATCATCTTCGAGAACAAGGTGGGGCAGCCGGAATTCCGGAAATTCAGTTGTCATTCCCAAAAAACGGAATGGCCATTCCCCAAAACTGAAGCATTATTCCCAAAAAATAAGATGGTTATTCCCAAAAAAGGAATCGCCATTCCCAGAAATTGAATTGTTGTTCCTGAAAATGGAATGGCCATTCTCAAAAACTGAATTGTTATTCCCAAAAATTGAATGGCCATTCCCAAAAACTGGATGATTATTCCCAAAAATTGAATTGTTATTCCCAAAAAACGAATGGTTACTCCTGACCGTGGAATTGTCATTCCCAAAAGTGGAATTGCAACTCCTCGGGGTGGAACTCCGGGATGCAGCAGGAATTTTGAAATTTCAATTGATGCAGAATTCATTTTAATTTAATGGGGTGATATCAAAAGTTAATTAAACCCCAAACAATGAGGGAGGGAGGGAGGGACAAATCCGACCTGGAAATGTGGGAAGCGCAAATCTGCCCCTGGAACAATGGGTGTTCATCAAACTCCCAAATCCCAGAATTAATTGGATTTCAGATGAAATCTGCCGGGAGCTGCTCGATATGCAAATCAGCCCGTTGATATGCAAATGAGCCGGGGGGATTAATGGGGTTGGGATCCTGGGGAGGGAGGGCTGGAAAGGGAGCAGAACCCCAGGAGGTTCAACTCCCACCTGGGAAATTGGGATTTAATTCCAGAGGGAACTGGGATTTAATTCCAGAGGGATTCCCGAAAATTGAGCCCCGAACTCAGAACTGTCATTCCCAAAACCAGAATTGGGTGGGATGGGCCTTTTGGGGACAAACCAGCAGGAAAGGGTAAAAGCCAGAATTGTTGCTTTGGTGAAAACCAGGGATGAGAATATTCCCGAGCTGTTTGAGATTCCCAGGAATCATCCCCGGCACGTTTTCCTCCTTCCCCAGTTCTCTCCCCGCTCCCGCTCTTCCCAACCTTTAATTTTCCTGTCAGGGCGCATTTGAAACCTGAATTTTCCTCTCCCTTCCCTCTTTCCACCTGCTCCAACCTC
Organism: Phylloscopus whistleri; assembly: GCA_017589585.1. Classification (NCBI taxonomy): domain Eukaryota; kingdom Metazoa; phylum Chordata; class Aves; order Passeriformes; family Phylloscopidae; genus Phylloscopus; species Phylloscopus whistleri. Next base: position 2,668 of record JADMLD010000884.1, on the reverse strand, counting down.
AGGGGAAAAAATTCCCTTTTTCCCCTCCATTAACATTCCTGCCTGGTGGGGTTTTTTGGGAACCGAGCGGAGAATCCGCCCTGGACACTCGGAGCCTCCCCAGGAACATTCCCAGCCATCCCTAAAATGCCTTTTCCATCCAATTAGTGCTTAATGAATTCCCTGAAGTGCAGTGCTGGCCCCAGCCCATCCATTCCAGCCATTCCCTGCTGGAATTCCGAGGGATTTCTTGGGATCAGGAAGGACCCAGGGCTCTGTGAGGGTCTGCTCCCACCTGTGGGATATTTTTCCATGGATAATTCCCCCTCTCAGAGCCCCCTCCCCTCCTGAGGCAGCAGAACCCTCGGCCGGGGGTTAAATTCCTGATTTTCCGTGGGATTGAGGAGTTTGGAGGAGCTTTGGGATCAAATGGATCCCATTTCTGATCCAAATGGAATGGGAAAAATCAGGTGGATAAAGATTCCTTGGACTGCTTGGACGTGCCGGGAATGGATCCAGACAGCTCCAAAATGAGGGATTTTATCCCAGGAAATCACCTTGGATGGGGTAAAATTCCTCCTTGGCGCCAGCCCTGAAAAACTCGGAATTTTGTGCTGTTTTCCCTGACTTTTCCCCACGTTTTGGGTTTCTCCATCCCAGATGAACGAGGTTCTCCACTCCAACATCCAGGAGGGAATCCGGCACTACTACGATGACCTGGACTTCAAAAATATCCTGGATTTCGTGCAGGAAAAGGTCAGGATGGGAAAAGGGGGAAGTTTTCCAAGGAATGGTTAATCCCACGTCCCATTTTCCCTGGATTTTCAGTCATTCCCATCCCTGGCGTGTTTTTCTTGGATATCCTCACCTGGTTGGGTTTCCCGTGGGATTTTTTGCCTCCCCCAGCTCAACCCAGGGGGATTTTTTGGGAATTATCCTGGAATTTGTGTGGCCTGGGAGGAGCCTCGGCTGCTCCGGGCCTGGATCGTGCCGGGATATTTCCATTCCCACGTTTTAGTGGGAAATCTCTGCCTGGAATTTTTTGAATCTCATAAAAAATAAATAAATCAATTTTAGGTCTTCTCCAGGGATGCAAAAATCCTTGGAAAAATCCCTTTTTCCTGGAGCCCCCAGCAGCAGGACATGCTCTGATCCCATGGGAAAATTCCAGATTTGTGGGGGCTGGGAGGAGAGAGAATTCCATTCTTTCCATGGAATGCTTGAGGTTGGAAAAACCTCCAAGACCGAGCCCAACCATTCCCCGGCATTGGGAATTCTGGGATGTGGGATTGCTCCTGTTCTCATGTGGGTATTTCTGGCAGAAAATTTCTGAGCATTCCTAGATGGGAAAAAAACCATGGAAAATCCCAAAACTTGAGGGGGAAATTCTGGGAATGTCCCAGGTGGGACTGGGGAGCAGGGCCCGGCTTTCCCAGAGAATTCGGGATGTTCCCACCTCGGCTCAAATTCCCTCTGTTTATCCTGAAGAATCCCAAACCCGCAGATTTTATCCCTGGATTTTGGAGCAAAGGATGCCTGGGAAGCTCCTTCCCTTTGGAATTTAAAACTTTAATCCCAGGGCTCCTCCTCGGCTTTGGGACTTTAGGCCCGGCCTCGCTGAGCCGAGCTCAAAACCAGGCCGGGAACCCTTTGGAGGGCTCAGATTTGGGAGAAGATTGGGATTTTTCCCAAGTTTTGCTCCAGCCTCCCCAGGATGAGGCTGGAATGGGTGAGAAATCCTGGGAGCAGCGGGAATTCCTGGTTGGGGCTTTTCCCAGAGCTCTGGGAACCCACGGATCTCGAAAAGCGGATTTAGTTCTGACAATTCCTGCATCTCTGAACAATGTCGGATCAGGCTCCTTCCAGACAATTCCATGGCACTTTCCCACCATTCCATGGCATTTTCCCACCATTCCATGTTGTTTTCCCACCATTCCATGGTATTTTCCCAGTATTCCATGGCATTTCCCACCATTCCATGTTGTTTTCCCACCATTCCCTGGCGTTTTTTCCAGCGTTTTTCCCATCTGCTGCTTCCCTTTGGGATTTTCCTCCCCTTTCCCATGCAGTTTTCGGGAGCTGGTCACCCTCCCTGGCACCAAGAGCAATCCGGGAATTCTGGGTGGGAATCCAGGAATTGTGAATCTGTGCCGGGATGGAGCGGAGCAGGAGGATCCCAAGAATTTCTCCTGCTTTCCCTTGGAGCAGGGGAGCAGAGGGGAAAAATCCTCTCCCAAAATCCCTGGATGAGTTCGGTGCTTAAAAAATGGGAAAAATCCCGTTTTTCCCCCCTGCTTTTCCAAGCACTCCAACATTTCCTGGCCATTCCAGGCTTTTCCTTTTGGGGGGAAAAATCTCAAATTCCGATTGTTCTCCGTGAGGAGGGATGAGCTGGTTTTCATTCCAAGCTCATTTTCATTCCGTGGAGGACACGGAATGACTTTGATTGGAATTTTTTTTTATCTTCGCTGCGGGAAGAGGAGGAAGAGAAGGAGCTCGGTTTCCATCCTTTCCCTTTGTAGCTGCAGGATTTGATCCCGATTTATCCTGACGGGAGGAGAAATCCTGCGGGCCCGATGGGGATTTTGGGATGGCTGAGAGCCTCCAAATCCATCCCTGAGGGCGCTGCCGGAGCCATCCCGGCCTCGGGAAAAAGCCGGATTTGTCACCTGGGATTAAACCATGGAAG
>JADMLD010000714.1:0-126233 GCA_017589585.1 Phylloscopus whistleri | reverse complement strand
TTTTCCTTTTCCCTTTTCCTTTTCCTTTTCCTTTTCTTTTTTTCTTTTTCTTTTTCTTTTTCTTTTTTTTCATTGCTATTTGCCCAGGGGAATGATTCCATCCCCCTCGAGTCCGGAATCGTTCCAGCAGCAGGTTAAGCCCCCAGCAGCTGTGCTCCCCTAGGAATTGCTTTACTGGGCACCAGGTGATCGAATTGCTGGGGAAGGGGATTCTCTGGGATGAATGGGCTTTTCCTGCCAGAGACAATTTTTCCCAGGGCTTTCCATACATCCCAGGAGGAGCCGGGGGCTGTGAACCGGTGCCGGACAGGGGCTCCCACAGCCCAGACCCCTCATTTACACCTAGGTGTTGATTACTCCTCCTGTGATCTCCCCCACTCTGGCTTTACTCCCCTGCCAGGGGGGACACCTCCAGCATCTTCACACCCCTCTTGGAGCCTCTGTTTTTATGGCTCGGACCTGCCCTGGGCACGTCTGCAGCTCCTGGGACGGGCCAGGTGCTGCCGGTGGTTGCGGTCTGAGCGCTTTCCCCCTGCTCCACAGGGAATCCGGGCCGGGAGACGCTGCAGAAAGGGCTGGAAAAAGCCATCCAGGAGAAGCTGCAGAACACGCAGGGCAAGGACTACGCCGACGCCCTGGACATCCTGATCGAGAGCGGGAAGGAGCACGGCAAGGAGCTGACCATGCAGGAGCTGAAGGTAAAGCTCTTCCCCTGGGGCAGGGCCTTCCTGCAGGGAAAAGCGTGGGATGCTCCAAGGAGGATTTTTGGGGGCAGACCTGAGATGAGCGGTGAGAGCTGGGGGACCACGATGAGTTGAGTGGTGTACCCAAAGCAGTTGCTTTGTTTATTTGCTGGTTGTGCCCAGCCCTTTTCTGCAAATCATTCCATGGAATCTTTAAGCTCGGAAAAGGCCGCCAGGATCATCAAGTCCAACCTCCATCCCCATAAACCACACCACGGAATTCCACGTCCTCTCCCATGTCCGCTTCCCACTGGGCAAGGGGAGCTTGGGCTGGGATCTTGGGCAGGAATTCCTGGCTGGGCTGGAATTCCCAGCTTTGCTGGGGCTGCCCCTGGATCCCTGGCAGTGTCCAAGGCCGGGTTGGACATTGGGGCTTGGAGCACCTGGGACAGTGGGAGGTGTCCGTGCCCATGGCAGGGGTGGAATGAGATGATCCTTAAAGTCCCTTCCCACCCAAACCATTCAGGATTCTGGAGCCCCTCTGCTCTGGAGCCAGGCTGGGAGAGCTGGGAATGTTCCCCTGGAGAAGGGAAGGCTCCAGGGAGAGCTGGGAGCCCCTGGCAGGGCCTGCAGGGGCTCCAGGAGAGCTGGAGAGGGGCTGGGGACAAGGGCTGCAGGGACAGGACACAGGGAATGGCTCCCACTGGGCAAGGGGAGCTTGGGCTGGGATCTTGGGCAGGAATTCCTGGCTGGGCTGGAATTCCCAGCTTTGCTGGGGCTGCCCCTGGATCCCTGGCAGTGCCCAAGGCCAGCTTGGACGTTGGGGCTTGGATCCACCTGGGACAGCAGGAGGTGTCCCTGGGGCTGGAAGAAGGTGATCTTTGGGTTCCACCTAACCCAAACCATTCCACGATCCCAAGGCCAGGCTGGAAAGCTTTCAGGGAGGAGAACACCCCACGGCACCTCGACCTGCCCAGGTCGGCAGCCCCTCTGCCCACCCCCTGTGCCTCACCCCAGCCCCTCTCCTGCCCCCCAGGACGGCACCCTGGAGCTGATCTTCGCCGCCTACGCCACCACGGCCAGCGCCAGCACCTCCCTGATCATGCAGCTCCTCAAACACCCGCGGGTGCTGGAGAAGCTGCGGGAGGAGCTGCGGAGCAAAGGGATCCTCCACAACGGCTGCATCTGCGAGGGCTCCCTGCGCCTGGACAACATCAGCGGCCTCCAGTACCTGGACTGCGTCATCAAGGAGGTGCTCCGGCTCTTCACCCCCATCTCGGCGGGTACCGGACGGTCCTGCAGACCTTCGAGCTGGACGTGAGTAGCGCCGCGCCCCTGAGAGCACGAAATCAGGACACGGACTCTTTCAGAAGGCTGGAGATTCAAAATCTGGCTTGATTATCAAAACTTGCTTTTTATCTTTTTTCACAACCAGCCCACCTGAGAGGTGGGATCCTTGGGCCCATTGGTCACACCAAGGGACCGTCAAACAAATTCTTTCTTCTGGGAAAGAATGTAGAAAAACAAGGTAGTTTAGAATAACGTGCTCTTTGTTTTCAACAAGTGTCTCTGGGAAAAGAATTTTCTGAAATCAAAACGTGGCAGGCACAAACTGTGGCTACACCCGAGGCCCCCAAAACAGCCCGGCTGGCTTGAGCCTGGCCTAGAGGAGACCTCCGAGGGGAAAAACCAAGTTCTGCCTAATTAAGTCCTTCTCCCAGTGACAGGACAAAGGGACGCGGCTTTAAGCTGCACCAGGGGAGGTTTAGGATGGATATTAGGGAAAAAAATTCCTCCCAGGAGGAGCGGTTGGTCATTGGAATGGGGTGCCCAGTGAGGCAGTGCAGTCACCATCCCCAGAGGGTTTAAGCCTGGATGCGGCGCTCGGTTTGGTGGATGAGGTGGTCTTAGGTCACAGCTCGGACCTGATGATCTCAAAGGCTCTTCCAGCCTAATTAACCCTGCGGTTCTGGCCGTGGGGTGGGCTCCAGATCCGGCAGGGGATGGGACGCGGAGCAGGGGATGCGCTGGGGCTCTCAAAGAGCAGACGGGTGCGATGCTTCAAAGCCCCAGCTCGTGACAGTGACGCCAGATCCTGAGCCGGGGTGTGACAGGGGAAAGGTTTACTGCAAAGGGCATCTCCAGGCTGCCGGATGACAGCCGGATTAGTCACCGCCGCGGCTGGAATTTCCTCCCAGCAAAACAAAAGTCTCGGGAGCTGCCTTGTCGCTGTAAATCCTCCTAATGCAGCGGTTTGAGTCAGAGACCTTTTAAAGTGCTCAGGGATGATAAATCCGCCCCATTTCTCATCGCCCGGGCCCCGACGTGGGTGTTGGGCGTGTGGTGCTGACAGGCAGCGGGGTGTGGGATGCTGTGGGATCCTCTGGGATGCTCTGGGAAAGGGCTGGCTGGTGCGTGGAGGGGGCACGGCGGGGGAGAAGCTGCTTCCCCTGCTCGGCACCGCGGGGTCCCTGGTAGGCAGCTCCTGCCAGTGACCACAAAGCGAATAAAGGGATGGATCATCCCAGGAATCCTTGGGATAGAGGGAGGAATAAGGCCGGGGTTGGCGTCTCTTTGTGCTGCGCTGGCCGGTTTTCCTTTCAATCTGCATGGCGCTTGTGGGATAAACCCAAAAGAAATGGGAATAAGCAAGGAAAAGTGTGAGGGTGGCACAAATCAAACGGGGATTGTGGATGCCACATCCCTGGAAGTGTCCAAGGTTGGATGGGGCTTGGAGCACCCTGGGGTGGTGGAAGGTGTCCCTGCCCGTGGCAGGGGGTGGGACAGGATGAGTTCAGGGTCCCTCCCGACCCAAACCATTCCACGGAAACAGAATCCCTTTATCTCCTCCCCCAGCTCCCTCTCCCTCTCCAGCAGGACTGACCCACTCCGTTCCTCTCTCCACCCCCTTCCCCGCCCTCTCCGCAGGGTTTCCAAATCCCAAGGGCTGGAGCGTGATGTACAGCATCCGGGACACCCACGACACCGCCCCCGTCTTCAAGGACGTGGACGTCTTCGACCCCGACCGCTTCGGGCAGGGCCGGAGCGAAGACAAGGACGGCAGGTTCCACTACCTCCCCTTCGGCGGAGGCGTACGGACCTGTCTGGGGAAGCACCTGGCCAAGCTCTTCCTCAAGGCCCTGGCCATCGAGCTGGCCAGCACCAGCCGCTTCGAGCTCGCCACCAGGACTTTCCCCAAAATCACCCTGGTGCCCGTGGTCCACCCGGTGGACGGACTCAAGGTCAAGTTCTTCGGACTGGACTCCAACCAGAACGAGATCCTGACGGGCGCAGACGCCATGCTGGGGGCCACCGTGTAAAGCCCGCGCCGGGGGGGCAGCAGGGACGGGCGGCCGGGGGAACGCAGGGGTTGGGGTGGGGGCGAGGGGATGGACAGGAGGGGAGGAGAGAAGAGGGATGAGGAGCTTCTCCACGGCGCTCACCTCCGGGTCGGGGACTGCTTTTCCAGCAGGGAAGCTGCCGGAAGCGTTTTCGCTCTTCCCGCGGGACGCGGAGAAGGTCGGGGCGGCGGCGGCGGCGTCGCCTTGTTCCGTTGGGAAAGGAGGAGGAGGAGGATCCACAAAAAGCCGAGCCGAGCTGGGATGGCTGAACCATACACAGTATCTAAATATTATAAATATATATATATAAATATCTATAAAACACTTCTGCTGCCAGGAGGAGAAGGCCCGACTGCGGGAAAGGCTTGGGAATCAGCCGAGGATCTGAGGTCTGGCGTCCCGGGGCAGCTCTGGGGTGACCTCTGACCTTTTTTTTTTTTAACAGTGTTAAATTAGCTGGTGATAACAGTGTTTTTACGTTTTTTTGAGGTGGTTTTTTTGAGTTTTTTTTTTTTTCAATTTTTTTTTTTTCCATTTGTTTGGTTGTGTTGCTTGTTCTGGGGTGTTGGAGCCTTTCCTTGGTTGGTGGGGAGACAACGCTGCCCATTCCCAGCCCCTCTCCCGCTGGCGCCGGGGCAGGCTGGGGAGCAGGAGGGGTCATTCCGCTTCCCAAAAAAAAAAAAACCCTCCTGTGGTGTCTTGCCCGCAGCTGAATCATCCCCGAGGCCTCAGGGGAAGAGGCAGATTTGCATTTTCCAAGATGTTTTGGGGCTCTGGGGAGGGGGATGCCCTTTGTGTTTTTTCTCGTTGAGTTTCCTGCTGCTGCTACACGGCCTGTGAGCACCCCTTCCACTGCAGCCCCTGGCCAGCCCTGGGCACAGGCACCTGGCTTTGGGGACATTTCGGTGCCTCTGCTGTCCCCTCAAGGTGCTGGCACCATCCCCCGAGCCCCAGCACGGCTCAGGGGGGGCATCGGGGCTGCTCCTGCCAGAGGCATTCTGCATTAAAGGCGATCTCTGGATTTAAGCCAAGGCACGCATTCGTTTGTCTCGTGTTTGGGGTTCTTTGGAGAGCTCAGCAGGAAGGAGAGGGCTCCCTGTCAGCTCCCACCCCGCATCCCAGAGGAATTCCAGAGCCTCTCCAGCACGAGCCAGCAGCCACCCAGAGAGGTATCTTGCCCTTCCGTTTGCCGGGCGGGTGTTTTGTTTTGATCTGGCTCCTGGGTTGGGTTGGGGGATTTGCGGGGTTCGTGCTGGGAGGGCGCGGAGCAAAAGCTCCCCGAGCACCTGGGCAGGTGTTGGGTTCGAACCAGAGCCAAACGCCGGCTTGGGAGATCCCTCCGTGACTCGGGGCAGCTCTTCCAGCCCATCCAGCCCCACTCCTGCCCCATCCCAACCCTCCGAGGTGCAACGGACCACGCGAGGAGGCCGGGAACGGTGGCGGGAACCCACCCGGCGCTCAGAGGGGGTGGGCGGGCAGCTTGGCTTTCAGCTCCAAAGGGGTCCAGAGAAGTCCGAGGGCTTGGAACGGGGAAGGAGAAAGGGGGCAGGTGTGGCTCACCAGGTGGCTTTGCAGGTTGTGCTTTTGCCTCTTTCGGCAAAAGAGGCGCCTCTCGGGAAGGTCGCGGGAAGTGTGAAGCGAGCGGAGGCGAGGCCGCCTTGGCCGGCCCGGCGCTGGCGGGGGCAAGGAGGAGGGGAGGCAGGTTTGGAGCCAAGGGAAGCACTTGAGGTTGGAATGCCGTCAGCCAAGCTGCCAAAAAACAAAAATAAATCTCCCCCCCGTAGCATCCCAGGGGACGGTGTTCCCTCCCACCGGCTCGATCCGAGCGGGAATAAAACTCCCGATCTTCTGGGATTCCCCATTCCCATTCCCATCCCAAGCCCTTGTTCCTGGGTGGTGACCAACGTGCCAAACCCCGAAGGAAGTTTGGGAGTTCCTCCCAAAGGAAGGTCTCAGGAGCCCTGGAGCAGAGGGTCAAGAGTTTTCCAGCCTGGGATGTTTAAACGGAACACCCGCTAGCTCAGGGCCTGCTGGGATCCCAGGTGTTTTCCTTGTTCCCTGACGGAGAGAGAAAGCTTTTCCCAGTGCTAAAAGGAGCTTGGTGGAAATCCAAATCCCAAAAGGGCAAAGGAGGACGCAAACCTGGACATGGCGGGAAGGGGGAGCCTCCCAGGGACAAACATCTGGGGAGGAGAGGTGCTGGGCACAGGGAGGTGTCCGTGGTTTTTGTAGGATTTGGGAATGGGGGTGGAAGGCGGACGAGCTGTAGGGTGAGAACCCAACGGGCGCTCTCCAGGAGCCCCCACTTCCATCTGGGATCTGTGCTTGGGGATGAGCGGGCCGGGAAAGGGAAAAGCTGGAGAAGGGGAGGGACAACCAGGATAGGAGGTCTGGTTAAATCCCTTGGAGAGCCGAGCAAAATCTCTTGGATGGACTTTTCTGGAAGGGCTCAGTCCCTCCTCTCACGGGGAATCAGGGAAGGGTTTGTCCCTGAAATTCTAATTTTAACTTCCGATGTCGTTCCAAAGTGAGAACCAAACCTGCTCTGGAGTGAGTTTTGATGGGAATGGGAGCTGCAGCCATCCCTGAAATTCCGTTTTCATCCCGTGGATATTCAGTGTTTGTGTGGGGGAGTATTTAATCCGGGCTGAAGTAAGCCAGGCTTTGTTGTTCCAGTCCTAACTAATATAACTTGACTAAAAAAATAAAAGTTGCTGCAGTGGGTTTGCAGAATAAAGCACTTTGAATCTCAGATTTTTTTTTTTTTAATTAGCACAGTCCAATTTGCTATAATATTATTTTATACACAAATTTTTTTTTTCGGTCTGTCTTTATAAACTATTATAAGTGCTATTTTTGTTATAATTCAAAAATAGATATTTAGGATAAAGTCGTGCTGTTAAATATTTGTTATTTAGTAAAAATATGATTTTTTTTTTCCTCTTTATTGTAAACGTCGTCTGGGAAAAAAAAATATTAATGTTTTATCCTATTTGTTTTTAATATTAAAAAAAAAAGGAAAAAAGCACTTGTGGGGTTTTTTCGTTGGGGAATTGGTGCCGTGTGAGGTTGTGTTGCAGTCATGTGGGTTTTAATATGTACAGAATATTCTGTGTCCCATATTAAAATGAATGTTGTGTATTTCGTGATCCCAAATAAAACGAAACAAAACGAAAAAAAAAAAAAAAATCCAACTCATCCCTGTGGCTCCTTTCTAGAATTCCAGAATGAAAAGGGTTGGAGATCCCAAGTTTTGGTCTCGTATTCCAGCTGCTGCTCCTCTGAAGGCCTCGTGGGGCCTGGTTGGGGTTGGGGTTCCAGGGAGAACCATCCCGGGAACTGGGGCATCCCACAAATTGGGATCTTGGCATCCAGCTCCGTGGCCAAGGTGAACCCCGGTTGATATGGACCCAAAGAGAGGGAATTCCACCTGAAAATAAAATAAATTATGGGGACGATGGACAAGTCCATGAATCAAGGTGTCCAGAGGTTGAGAATCTCTGTCCCTGGAGATTGGACGTGGTCCTGAGCCACCTGGACAAAGGGACTTCTGGCCAAAAGGGACCCCAACACAGGAAATTCCACTTCAAAGCACAATAAAAAACGTAAGATTAAATCTTTTTATGGGGTGGATGGTCAAGTGTTGGATCAAGGTGTCCAGAGATTTGGAATCTCCCTCTCTGGAGACTGGACATGGTCCTCAGGACACGGACCAAGGGAAACCCTGGCTGATATGGATCCAAATACAGGAAATTCCAAAATAAAATAAAATAAAATAAAATCTTTTTATGGGAAGGATTGTCAAAATTCAGATCAAGTGGGAGATGTTCAGAGTCTCCATCCCTGGAGATTGGATGTCGTCCTGAGGACCCAGACCAGGGTGAATCCTAGTTGATATGGATCCAAATACAATAAATTCCACAATAAAATAAAATAAAAAATGAAATGAAATGAAATGAAATGAAATGAAATGATGAAATGAAACGAAATGAAATCTTTTTATGGGAAGGACTGTCAAAATTCAGATCAAGTGGGAGAGGTTTGGAGTCTCCATCCCCGGAAACTCAACATAGAGCTGAGCCACTTGTCCAAGGTGAACCCTGGCTGATGTGGATCTAAATACAGGAAATTCCACAATAAAATAAAAAATAAAATAAAATATTTTACTGGGGAGGATGGTCAAAATTCAGATCAAGTGGGAGATGTTCAGAGTCTCCATCCCTGGAGATTGGATGCGGTCCTGAGGACCCAGACCAAGGTGAATCCTGGTTGATATGGATCCAAATACAATAAATTCCACAATAAAATAAAATAAAATAAAATATAAAATAAAATCTTTTTTATGGGAAGGACTGTCAAAATTCGGATCAAGTGGGAGAGGTTTGGAGTCTCCATCCCTGGAAACTCGACATGGACCTGAGCCACGTGTCCAAGGTGAACCCTGGCTGATGTGGATCCAAATACAGGAAATTCCACAACAAAATAAAAAATAAAATAAAATAAAGCTTTTACAGTCAAATGTTGAATTAAGTGGGACAGGTTTGGAGCCTCCATCCCTGAAGACTGGACACGGACCTCAGCAAGGTGCCACAGCTCTGAGGTCCATCCCATCCCAAGGTTTTTGGGAGCTCCAGGATACCCCGTTTCTGCCCAGAGCTTTTTTCTCTGGCAAATATTCCAGCTGTGTGCGTGTCCTGGTCCTTGCTGCCGGGTTTTTCCCAGGAATTGCTCCATAGGGAATTGGCACAGGAGACCACCATGGGTGGAAGGACCAAGACCCAACTGCTGAGAGCCTGGAATGGTGGGCAGGAGGTGCAGAGGGGTGGAGCAGATGAGGCAGGACATGATTCCCGAGGCAGGACACGATTCCCAAGGTGGGAATGACCCTGGGATGAGCAGCAGGTGGGATGGGAGCAGCCAAGGGTGTCACCTCCTGTTCTGGGGGTTCCAGAGGGACTGACCCCACCTCCTCGGCAAATCCACATCCTGGAGTTTTTCTGGGAGCTGGGACTGCTCAGAGCTTTTTAAATAAATATTCAAATAAATGTTATTAAAAAAAAAGAACACACCAAAACATTTACAGAAATTATCGAAAGGAGAGAGAAATGGGAGAAAGGGGTGGGTTTCCAGGTGGTTTCTTGGAGCTGTTCTCCTCCAGGATATTTTAGGAGCCTTGGTGGACCTGGCGCTCTGGTCTTGGCCGGGATTAAAACACGGAAGGTGCCTTGGAAGAGAATAAAAGCTTTAAACCATCGGAGCTTTAGGAAGTTCTGGCCCTGGCTGGCGGGAGAGGAGCTCTGGATGAGATGTGCCAGGACAAGAGCTACTGGTGGGAGCTGCAGCTGCAGCCGCTCCGCAGCGGAGACGGGCCGGGCTGGGAGCGCTTAGGGTAATTAGGCAATTAGTCAAGTAATTGGCTTCTGTCTCCTTCCTCTCTCCCCCATAAATAGAGCCCCGATGGAGCCGCGGTGGGAGTGCTGGAGAACAGGATGTTGCTTCCAGCGATGACATCCAAAGGCAAGCGGGGAACCAGCGGAGCCTTGGCTGGAAAATGTGACCGTGAAACCCAAGCCCGGCTCCCTCCGGAGCGGCCGGAGGCTCCCAGGCTCCTCTCCCTCCCTTCGGAGCTTCCCTGGATGTTCTTTTCTCACCTCGGGATGCCTCCTGCCAAAAACAAGGGTTTTGGCGGCTCTGCCCCGGGCTGTCGCCAAAAGTCACCTTGGGGTTGTGCCAATGGCTGGTCCTGTCCCCTTCCCAGCCTGAGGTGGCACCTCCGGTCCTTTCTGTCCCATCCAGTCCCCACTCCTGTCCCCTTCCCAGCCTGAGGTGGCACCTCCAGGTCCTTTCTGTCCCTTCCAGTCCCTGTCCTGCCCCATTCCCAGCCCGAGGTGGCAGCTCCAGGTCCTTTCTGTCCAGTCCAACCCCACCTGTCACCGTCCAGTCCCACTTCTGTCCCCTTCCCAGCCTGAGGTGGCACCTCCAGGTCCTTTCTGTCCCATGCAACCCCGCCTGTCACCATCCAGTCCCTGCTTCTGTCCCCTTCCCGGCCTGAGGTGGCACCTCCAGGTCCTTTCTGTCCCATCCAGTCCCCTGTCCTGTCCCATTCCCAGCCCAAAGTGGCACCTCCAGATCCTTTCTGTCCCGTCCAACCCCGCCTGTCACCATCCAGTCCCTGTCCTGTCCCCTTCCCAGACCGAGGTGGCACCTCCAGGTCCTTTCTGTCCCATCCAGTCCCCTGTCCTGTCCCCTTCCCAGCCCAAGATGGCACCCCCAGGTCCTTTCTGTCCTGTCCAACCCCGCCTGTCACCATCCAGTCCCTGTCCTGTCCCCTTCCCAGCCAAGCTGGCACCTCCAGGTCCTTTCTGTCCCGTCCAACCCCGCCTGTCACCTCTGCCAGAGCAGTGAATTTCATTTCCTCCTGGGATCTCTTCCCTTTGCTTGGGTTTGTTTGTAATTTATTGGCGGTTCGTGGCTTTCAGCACCACCCCCGGGGTGGGATGAGGTGTCCAACAGAAGCAGGGAGGGGTTTTGGGGCTTTTTTTTTTTTGGGATGGCCTCACGGGAGCCGCCGGATCCCTCGGACTCCGTGTTCTTTCCGCCCGGCGCCAGCCCCGAGGCTCACGTTACTCCCTCGGTTTTAACTCGAGCTGAACTCTTGGAAAGTTTCTTTTTAAAGGTTGCGTGTGAGAGCACAGGAAAGGTGTGTGAATGCATCCAGGGATTTTTTTTCCCCCCTCCTTTCTTCCCCTCCTTTCTTTTCGTCTCCTTTTTTTTCCCCCCTTCTGAACGCAAAAGGGAATTTGGGCTCTGGCAAAATGAAATGGGATTCTGGTGTCCCCTCAAAATGTGGATTTAACCTGAAAATCTCCAGGCTCAGGCCACTGCAAGGTAGAGCTGAGCTAAAAGTTGAGCTAAAATCTTGTGGTGTCCTTAAATAACATTTACAGGACTTACTGAAAGGAGAGAGAAATGGGAGAAGGGGATGGGTTTCCAGGTGGTTTCTTGGCGTCGTTTTCCTCCAGAATATTTTAGGAGCCCTGGTGGACCCAGTGCTCTGGACTTGGCTGGAATTAAAACATGGAAGGTGCCTTGGAACAGAATAAAATTGGATAAAACTGAATATTCTAAAAGGGAAGGGAAAACTCCAGGGAGAGCTGGGAGCCCCTGGCAGGGCCTGCAGGGGCTCCGGGAGAGCTGGAGAGGGGCTGGGGACAAGGGCTGCAGGGACAGGACACAGGGAATGGCTCCCACTAGGCAAGGGGAGCTTGGGCTGGGATCTTGGGCAGGAATTCCTGGCTGGGCTGGAATTCCCAGCTTTGCTGTGGCTGCCCCTGGATCCCTGGCAGTGCCCAAGGCCAGGTTGGACACTGGGGCTTGGATCCACCTGGGACAGTGGGAGGTGTCCCTGCCCATGGAATGGGATCTTTAAGGTCCTTTATAACCCAAACCATTCCACGATTCCATGAAATCATCCCCAAGTCTGAGGGGTTTGCAGGATCTGGTCCTTCTGTGGGAGGCCCAATCCCACTTTCCCCGTGCAGGGATGAGCTCAGGGAATCAGGAAACATCCCAGCCCACTCCCAGCCAGGGTTTCCAGACCCTCCCTGTACCCTCTGAAGTTCTGTGCAGAGATTTCCAGGGATTGACATTGGGGCCTGGATCCACCTGGGACAGTGGGAGGTGTCCCTGCCCATGGATGGGGTGGGAATGGGATGATCCTCAAGGTCCCTTCCCACCCAAACCATTCCATGGAGGATTCACTCCCCCCCAGTTTTTGACTCCTGGGGTGAAAGGAGCTTGGAATTCTCCCTGCATCCAATTCCCCGTTGGCGTCCCTGAGAAAAACTGGCTGAAACCCTAAAATAAATCCCAATAAATCTTCCAAAGTGTTGGGATAACAGCTCAGAGCACCTGGATGGCCTCGGTGTTTGATCTGGACTTTTTAGAAGTGATAAACTGTGGCAGCAAACAGGATGTGAAGCGCTGGAATAGCAAATGGATCTCTGGCAAATATTCCCTTGCCAAGGTCTCCCTCTACACTTGGAATGAAGGGTTTTGATTTTGTCCCAGGCTAGAAATGGAAATTCCCCTTTGCGGGAGATGATTACGGCAAAATCCTGACTTGGAGCATCTCCCTGATTGTTTATTGAGCAGCTGGTGTGGGATTTTTGATGCCACAAAACGCAAATGACAAAGGTTTGCATGGAAAAATGTGGGAAGAGGGAAGGTCAGGGAAGCTTGGAGGCCGTGGCCAAAGTCTCAGTGAATTTGTGTGGGGTTTTTTTGGGGGGAATAATCTGCAGTGGAGAGACCCAAAATTAGGGAAAGGAGGGTGGGTTAGGACACAACATCCCCGCGAGGCCTCAGGTTTGTTCCTGGGGGTGGTTTCACAGGAGGTTGCTGAGGTTTTCATGGAATCATCCTCATGAAAACCTGGAATGAGTTGGAAGGTGCCCTAAAAATCCTCAAATTCCAGCCGCCCCTGCCATGGGCAGGAATGCCACTGATTATCCACATGAAAACCAGGAATTGGTCCTTCCGTGTTGGCCTGAACTTCCCAGAGACGGGGAAAATCCAGGAGGCTGCAGGGCCAGGTCCTCACCACGGAAACCTTGGGAAAGATCTCGGTCAGGGTGGAATTCCCGAGCAGCTTCCCAACGGCGTCGTGGAGGGGTGATGGGAGATTCCCTTAAGGTAAAGAATCCTGGAATATCCTGAGAGGGAAGGATCGTGGATCCAGCTCCTTCCCTGCTCAGGACCATCCCAACCATCTCACCCTGTCCGTGGAGGTGTTGTCCAAAAGTTCCTGGAGCTCTGGCAGCCTTGGGAATGTGCCCATTCCCTGGGGAGCTGTTCCTCTGGATGAGGAATCTTCTCCTGATATCCAACCCAAAGCTCTCCAGCCATTCCCTGGATCCTGTCCCGGGAGCTGCAGATCCCAAGGGATCCCCCTCAGGCTCCTCTTCTCCAGCTGAACATTCCGTGTGCCCTCATCCGCTCCTCGTCCGGCCCCTCCGGAGCCTTCCCCATCCTGGTGTCCCTCCTTTGGAAGTTCTCCAGGAGGTTTGGGTCTCTCTTGGATCGTGGTGCCCAAAGGTGCCCCAGAGCAGAGCAGGACAATCCCCCGCTTTGGCCACATCCTTGAATCGCTCCCTAATCCCGAGGACTGCGATCCCAAAAATTCCCCAAGAATTCCAGGCGGCAGCAGTTTGAGGAATCCATTCACTCACACTGAGAAAATTCCCTTTCAATAGTCAAAAATTCCCTTTTAATAGTCAAAAATTCCCTTTCAAAAGCAAAAAATTCTCTTTCAATACTGAAGAATTCCCTTTTAATCATCGAAAATTCCCTTTCAATAGCCAAAAATTCTCTTTCAATAGTCAAAAATTCTTTTTCAATAGTCAAAATTTCCCTTTTAATAGTAAAAAATGTTCTTTCAATACTGAAGATTTCCCTTTCAATAGTAAAAATTTCCCTTTCAGTAGTCAAAAATTCCCTTTCAATAGCAAAAAATTCTCTTTTAATCATCAGAGATTCCCTTTCAATAATCAAAAATTCCTTTTCAATAGTAAAAAATTCTCTTTCAATAATCAAAAATGCCCTTTCAATAGTAAAAAATTCTCTTTCTATAGTAAAAAATTCCCTTTCAACAGTAAAAAATTGCCTTTCAATAGTCAAAAATGCTCTTTCAATAGTCAAAAATGCCCTTTCAATAGTCAAAAATTCCCTTTTTGTCATCGAAAACTCCCTTTCTGTAGTCAAAATTTCCTTTTCAATAGCCAAAAATTCCCTTTTAATTATCAAACCCCAACATCCAAACGACTTTCCCGGCGTCCTCGTGTTGGCGTTACAATTCCGTGTCCTCCTCCAGCCCTGGACAAAGTCAATGGATCTTTCTTTCGGCTCTGGAAACTGGATCAGCCTTTTCCCCCCCATTATAAATATAGATGATATATATGTATATTTGTCCTGAGGTATGGAGCTGGAGCGTTTGTTATGGAATGGGAGCTCCTGTTCCGGGGTAAGGAGCCGTTTTCTCTGGCACGGGAGTTGTGTTTAGTCTGCATTCCCAAATCCCTTTTCCTGGAACATTTACGGCTCTGCGGATTCGCTTGGGAAAGGTGATTTTTGGGACGTGCCCCAGGGAAGGGGGGATTACAGGGAATGGTCCCAAAGAACTGGGATCTACATTCCCAGGTCCCTTTTCCTGGAACAATTTTTGCCCAATTACAGCTCCATGGATTTGCTTGGGAAAGGTGATTTTTGGGACATGCCCCGGGGGACAGGGATTGCAGGGAATGATCCCAAAGAACTGGGATCTACATTCCCAGATCCCTTCTCCTTGCCCAATTACAGCTCCGCGGATTTCCTTGGCTGGCTTGGACAAGGTGATTTTTGGGACATGCCCCATGGGGGAGGATTGCAGGGAATGATCCCAAAGAACTGGGATCTACATTCCCAGATCCCTTTTCCTGGAACGATATTTGCCCGATTACGGCTCCGCGGATTCGCTTGGGAAAGGTGATTTTTGGGACGTGCCCCACGGGGGATTGCAGGGAATGGTCCCAAAGAACCGGGATCTACATTCCCAGATCCCTTCTCCTTGTCCAATTACAGCTCCGCGGATTTCCTTGGCTGGCTTGGGAAAGGTGATTTTTGGGACATGCCCCATGGGGGAGGATTGCAGGGAATGGTCCCAAAGAACCGGGATCTACATTCCCAGATCCCTTCTCCTTGCCCAAATAGGGCTCCGCAGATTTTCTTGGCTGGCTTGGGAAAGGTGATTTTTGGGATGTGCCCCGGGGTGGGAGGATTGCAGGGAATGATCCCAAAGAACTGGGATCTACATTCCCAGATCCCTTTTCCTGGAACGATATTTGCCCGATTACGGCTCCGCGGATTCGCTTGGCCACCTTGGGAAAGATGATTTTTGGGACACGTCCTGGGGTAGGGGGGATTGCAGGGAATGATCCCGAAAAACTGGGATCTACATTCCCAGATCCCTTCTCCTTGCCCAAATATGGCTCTGCGGATTCGTCTGGGAAAGGTGATTTTTGGGACGTGCCCCAGGGGGGAGGGGGATTGCAGGGAATGATCCCAAAGAACCGGGATGTGCTCCTCAGATCTGCGGAAGGCCGGAGCGCCTCTGGTGTCCCAAATCCAGGAATTCCTCGTTCCTGGAGGAAAGGGAATGTCCTGGGATGGGGGAACATCAGCCCAGGTGGGCGTTTGGATCAGGAATGGTGTCCAGCAGGATCAGGGAAGGGGTTGTCCCTCTGTGCCGGGCACTGCTGAGGGTTCTGTCCAGTTCTGGGCCTCTCAACGCCGGACACAGCGGGGCCGGAGCGTGTCCAGGGAAGGGAAGGGAGCTGGGGAGGGGCTGGAGAATTCCCGAGGGAGCTGGGAAAGGGGCTGAGCCTGGAGAAAAGGAGGCTCAGGGGGGCCCTTGTGGCTCTGCACAACTCCCTGGAATGCTGGAACCAGGTGGGAGTTGGGATCTGATCCCAGGGGAAAACAGGAAAAGAGGGAACGGCCTCAGGCTGGGCCAGGGGAGGCTCAGGGTGGGCAGCAGCAGGAATTTCCCCATGGAAAGGGAGCTCAGGCCTTGGAAGTGCCCAGGGGGGTTGGAATCCCCATCCCTGGAGGTGTCCATGGAATTCCTGGATGTGGTGTGAGTGCCAAGGTGGGGATCGGGCACAACTCAGACCTGATGACCTTGGAGGGATTTTCCAACCTCAGTGATCCCAGGATTCCGTGTGTCTGGAGGCTGGACCAGGCAATCCCCTTCCAAGCCAAATTATTCCATGAAAGGTTGGAAAAAATAGAGGAGCTAGAGATGGAAACCTTTCTTGGCCAAACCTTAGGCCGGGTCTGGGAGTTGGCCGGGAGGTCCCGGCCTGGTGGGGCACCAGGATAATTCCACAGCCCCCGGGCAAATCCAGGTGGGAAGAAGCATTTTTCCACATAAAAATGCACATTTGTGTTGGGTTAAAACAGATCCATCCCCGATCCTGGGAAAACAGTGGATCCACACAAAGTTTGGGATGGCTCAGAACCCGGCAGGAGAGATGGGAAAGGGGAGCAGCTCCCAAAAGAACTCGATTTTGAAGGAATCATTGGAAAACTTGGGGTGGAAGGGACCTGCAGGGGTCACCTCACCCCATCAGCTGCCCAGGAAGGGACAACGACCCACAGGAGATGGGGAATTTTGGAGAATTTTGGGGAATTTTGGGGAATTTTGGGGAATTTTGGGGAATTTTGGGGAATTTTGGGGATGGGACAATGATCCACAGGAGATGGGGAATTTTGAGGAATTTTGAGGAATTTTGAGGAATTTTGGGGAATTTTGGGGAATTTTGGGGATGGGACAATGATCCACAGGAGATGCGGAATTTTGGGGATGGGGAATTTTGGGGATGGGACAATGATCCACAGGAGATGGGGAATTTTGGGGATGGGGAATTTTGGGGATGGGGAACTTTGGGGATGGGACAACGATCCATAAGAGGTGGGGAATTTTGGGGATGGGAATTCTGGCGATGGGACAATGACCCACAGGAGATGGGGAATTTTGGGGATGGGGAACTTTGGGGATGGGACAACGATCCATAATAGACGGGGAATTTTGGGGATGGGGAGTTTCGGGACCTGCAGGGGTCACCTCACCTGCCCGGGGAAGGGACAACCCATCAGGAGCGTGATCCTGTGGCCTGGAAAGCGCTTGGGAAGGAGGGGAAAGGTCGGGGAAGCGAGGGATCGGGAAGCACGGGCGGCAGTCAATCCCGGCTCGCTCCGAGGGCCGGGCCTTGACCACAGAGCCTCACCCCAACCCCAGGGGAGGATGTCGTGGGTGTCCTGGGCTCCCGGCACGCCGGACGCTCCGGCCTTTCCCATTCCAAAGCTCCGCCTCTGGCTGAGCCGGGGAGCTTCTCCTGCCGGAGTTTATTTCAACCCGGGAGCGCCGGAATGGCTTTTGCAGGAGCCTCATTAAGCCATTATTGCGTCTATTAATAAAGCAGAAACATTTCCTCTGCTGGACGTGCGTCCCCGGGTGGATGCACTCCACGGGGCGGGAAAAGGGGGCCTCTGGACAAACCTGGAGCAAGGAAATTGATGGATCAGGTTACCCCCTAGGAAATTAACCAGCGTTTGCCCGCGGAAAAGCTGGAAAAATGGATTCAGGGAGCCCCCGGAGCCCTCCTGCTGCTGGAGATGGGGGAGATGGATTTATAGGGAAGCCCCTTGGGATCAGTTAACAAGGGATTGCGGGATTTGGGGTGTTGGGATTGTCTGAGACAACCCCTGGAGTCTCAGCAGGAGTCGTTATCAGGTACTGCTGATAAGGCCCTGGAGACCCCCAGGGGGAATTAATTAATGGCTTTGCCCCACTCTTCACCAAATTCCCCATCTCCTGTGGGTCACTGTCCCATCCCCAAAATTCCCCAGAATTCCCCAAAATTCCCCATCCCTAAAGGATCGTTGTCCCACCCTCAAAATTCCCCATCTCCTGTGGGTCACTGTCCCATCCCCAAAATTGCCCATCTCCTGTGGATGATTGTCCCATCACCTAAATTCCCTATCTCCTGTGGGTTGTTGTCCCACCCCCAAAATTCCCCATCTCCTGTGGATCACTGTCCCACCGCCAAAATTCCCCAAAATTCCCCAGAATCCCCCATCCCTAAAGGATCATTGTCCCATCCCCAAAATTCCCCATCAGGGAACTTCCCAGCCCACTCCCAGCCAGGGTTTCCAGACCCTCCCTGTACCCTCTGAAGTTCTGTGCAGAGATTTCCAGGGATGCTCCAGCATCCTGCTCGGAGCTGCACCGGGAATGTCAGCAGCGGGCTCCCAAAAATGCCCTTTGGGATGCTCCTGCTCCAGGTGTGAGGATGCAGCCAGGGGGCTGGATCCTGCTGGCAAAATTCCTGCAGGTGCCTCCAGAGCAGCGGTTGTACATCGTCTGCTCCAGAGGAATTGTGGAATCATGGAATGTTTTGGATTGGAGGGAGCTTAGAGTTCATCCAGTTCCACCCAGGGACACCTCCCACCATCCCAGGTGGATCCAGCCTGGCCTTGGGCACTGCCAGGGATCCAGGGGCAGCCCCAGCCAAGCTGGGAATTCCAGCCCAGCCAGGAATTCCTGCCCAAGATCCCAGCCCAAGCTCCCCTTGCCCAGTGGGAGCCATTCCCTGTGTCCTGTCCCTGCAGCCCTTGTCCCCAGCCCCTCTCCAGCTCTCCTGGAGCCCCTGCAGGGACTCTGAGCATTCCCTGGAATTTTCCCTTCTCCAGATGAACATTCCCAGCTCTCCCAGAGCAGAGGGGCTCCAGAATTCTGGAATGGGTTGGGTTGGAAGGGACCTTAAATCCCATCCCATTCCCACACCATCCATGGGCAGGGACACCTCCCACTGTCCCAGGTGGATCCAAGCCCCAGTGTCCAACCTGGCCTTGGGCACTGCCAGGGATCCAGGGGCAGCCACAGCAAATCTGGGAATTCCATTCCAAGCTCTCCCCGCCCTCCTGCGCTGATAAATTCCAGGACAGCGACTGGAGGGGAATTCCCGTCTGTTCCATGTCTGCTTTGGGAATGTTTGTGCCGGGACTGAGTGTCCCTGGTGCCGGGGCAGGGAGGGGAGCCCGACCCTGGATCAGCACCAGGATCCCCCCATTTTTTGGGTGGGAGAGACCTTCCCAAGGTATCCGTGCCATGGCGGGCACGGGGGAGAGGAATTTTCAGGAATGTTTCCCTGCGGGATGAATTTTGTTGCCGCTGCAAATCCAACTGCGAGGGATCAGGGGCTGCCCAGCCCGAGGGAGCCTTTGGGAACACGAGGCTGGGAAGGGAGCATCCCAGGCTGGACGCGGCTTTTTTTTGGGATGCTGCCGCATCCCCATCCCGACTGATCCCATCCTCTTGGAGCCGGATTTTGGCGCCGGGCACGGGGATATCCCGCACATTCCGTGGCTGCGCTGCCTTGCTGCCCTCTGCAGGTCCCCTCTCCGGGCTCGGCCCATCCCGTATCCAAGGGAAACAGCCCTGGCCTGGCGAGGGCCGCTCCCCGCCATCCCAGCATCCCAAAATAACCGCGTTCCGCTGCAGCGCTCCCTCCATCCCATCCCATCCCATCCCATCCCATCCCATCCCATCCCATCCCATCCCATCCCATCCCATCCCATCCCATCCCATCCCATCCCATTCCAGCATCCCAAAATAACCGCGCTCCGCTGCAGCTCCCCCCCCATCCCATCCCATCCCATCCCATCCCATCCCATCCCATCCCATCCCATCCCGTCCCGTCCCATCCCGTCCCGTCCCGTCCCGTCCCGTCCCATCCCATCCCAGCATCCCAAAATAACCGCGCTCCGCTGCAGCTCCTCCCCCATCCCGTCCCAGCATCCCAAAATAACCGGGCTCTGCTCCGAGGGCAGCCGGGCACTGGAGCAGCGGCCGGAGCCAGCTGTGCCAAAGGGCGCCCGCAGCATTCCCGGGCAGTTTGTTTTTTTTTTTCCCGTGGCTTTCCGCCGCTGGAGGAGCGTGTGGGATGGGTGTGAGTCAGCCCAGGAGCGGCTCTGGATGCGGAGATGCTTCCTGAAGGGATCCGTGCAGGGATTCGGGGATGCGGGAGCTCGTCCAGCTGCAAAAATCCCCTCCGGTTCCTTGGAAAAACCCGGTTCTGGCTCTGATTATCACTGCCGGCAATTCCCAGCGTTGTTTGGGAAGTTTGTTTTTTTTCCATGCACAGACTGGACCTGGAGTTTTCTCTTCCTTTCCCCTCTTCCCTCTCTCTGCCAGGTAAATCCAGGTCCCTGCTTCCACCCCACCCTTTTCCTTCTTGGAAAAGTCTCTCCTGGCGCAGGAGGCAGAGCTGGAATTTGGGCTGGCTCAGGATATCCACCCTTCCACCCGATCCCGATGCAGGCTCTGACCTGGAACAGCAGGAATCTGGACTTGGAGCTCCGGGATCTTCCTTAGCACCACTTCCAGAGGCTGTGACTGGATGGGATCCAGAGGAGCCCGGACAAAATTCCAGGGGCAGTTTGGGCACTGAGCAAATCCAAACATCAAAAAGGGAGGGAAAACTTGAAACCCCCTCCCGGTCCTCCAACACCTCATTTTCCCGGGGCAGGGTTTGGATTTGGCATCCAATGAATCTCCAAATGCCCCAAAATCCAGGAGCTCTGCAATTCCAGGGGGGGCTTTTCCCTGGGAGCTTAGAAACACCTTGTTAGGGAAAGGGGCCTTGCAATTATCCCGAGCGTCCAGACGGAAAAACTGAGCTCAGCTGGGGCTTTGCCAAGGTTATCCCGACAGTGGCAGGCTGGGAATGAGGTGGCAAAGGCACTTTCCCAGAAAATCTGGGTTTAGGCGAGAGGCAGGATCACTCTGAGCTTCCCAGGAGCAATCCCAGCTCCAGCCCCGCTTCCACAAAATTCCACGGTAGCTCCATGGTGGGAAAACCTGGGATGAAACCACCACAGCTCTGGATATCGGGAATGTCCCCTGGCCCAGCACCCGGGAGCTGGAAGTCGTTTTGGGTTCCACTGGGCTGGGAAAATCCCACTTGGAGGATTTGGGGGATTCCACCTGCCAGGGCCAGGAGAACAGACCCTGGGGTTGCAGGGATGGCATTTTCCCATTCCTGGGAATTTTTCTGGAGGCTGAGTATCAAAGCTCTGCTCGGCGGGCCAGGGATTTCCTCTGGAGGAATTCCCGCTGGGAATGTGGGAGGTGGCACCCGAGGCTAAACAGGAGGAGCAGATGGGTCAGCAGACGGAGGAGCGGGAGAGGGAATTGGTTTGTGGTTCCTCCACACGCCAAACAGCAGAAAACACGGGAATTTTGGGTCATGGCTGAAAAAATGGAGTCAACGGGGTGGGAGGAGCAGCTGGGGTTTGTTTTAGGTTGGGTCGAGGTGGGAAAAAAAAACAGAAGGAAAGAAGTTTTTGTGGAAAAATCGACACCATTTTGGTTCCCTGCCTTGTGTCCCTGTGTGTGTGTGCTTCCCTGGGCTTGGGAAAAGCATGGATCTCATCCTGGGACCTGGGACACGCGGGTGGATCTGATCCTCCCAGCTGGAGGTTGAGGAATTCTGGATCCCCAAACCCCTCCGGGCTGTTTGGAGCTGATGGATGGGATTAAAGTCCCCCAAAATTCCCTGATTTGTCTTGTTGGAGGCTTTGCTGGCGCCTCTGCATGGAGGGTGTCGGATCCTGCTCGGATCCAGGAGTTCCGCGTCAATCCGAGGGAGATGGGAAGCAAACAGGCACCAAAAAAATCAATTAAATTAATCATCCATTAATTTCAATTAATTTCTCCACCTCCAGGAGAGGGAACAGCCACAGAAAGGAGGGACAGAGCCTGAAAGGCCAGGTCTGGAGTGACGGATTTGGGATGAGGGATGAGTTTGGCACGTGAACAGCTGCGGAGGGAATTCCAAGGGCAATTCCCAGGGCAATTCCGATGGCAATTCCGATGGCAATTCCCAGGGCAATTCCCAGGGCAATTCCCAGGGCAATTCTGAGGGCAATTCCCAGGGCAATTCCGATGGCAATTCCCAGGGCAAATTCGAGGGCAATTCCCAGGGCAATTCCAAGGGCAATTCCCAGGGCAAATCCCAGGGCAATTCTGAGGGCAATTCCCAGGACAATTCTGAGGGCAATTCCCAGGGCAATTCCCAGGACAATTCCCAGGACAATTCTGAGGGCAATTCCCAGGGCAATTCCCAGGGCAATTTCGAGGGCAATTCCCAGGGCAATTCCGGCCTCCTGGTACCTTTGCCCAGGTAGAAGGCTGCTGGAACTCCGGCAGCAGGAGCGGGGATCGGATTGGAACCAGATGTCAGGAAGTGCCAGCTCCAAACGTGTGGAAGGGCCTCCCGGCCATGGCG
Organism: Phylloscopus whistleri; assembly: GCA_017589585.1. Taxonomy (NCBI): domain Eukaryota; kingdom Metazoa; phylum Chordata; class Aves; order Passeriformes; family Phylloscopidae; genus Phylloscopus; species Phylloscopus whistleri. Next base: position 104,321 of record JADMLD010000714.1, on the reverse strand, counting down.
GCGCGGCCCCAACAAGGGGTCATTCACCCAGCAATTATCGGCCAAAAAACAAAAAAATAAAAACGGGAAAAAGGGGAACCGACCGCCAGGAGCTTTCCCGGGAATTCCAGGGAGATCCGGCTGGGAGGTGATGGGACGAATGGATCTCCAGTGGAAATGCTCCCGAGAGGGTTTTGCCTCAAGCCACAGCTTGGGGAAAAAGTACAAATAATTGGGAGGAGAGGCCAGGATCTCTCCCTGTCCCTCAGCTTCCCTCGGCGCTTCCGTGGGTCGTGTTTTCCAGCTTTTCCCTTGGGAGCTGTTGGGGGTTGAATCACCCAGGCAACAAAACCTGAGGTCGTTCTCTCCAGGAGTGCTCCAGCAGGTTGGGAAGCAGATTCCATAAATGATCTGGGAGTTGTGGTGGGAGCAGGGATAGCGGGGTGGGATTCTCCTGCCTGGCTTGTGTAGGAGGACGGAGTCTTTGGATATGAGGAGGTTTTGGTGCTCTTATAATAATTGAAATTATCATGGAAATTGACATTGTCTTTCATCTTTGTTTTCCCACATTCCCCCAATTTACATCAGCTTGGTCCAAAACACCATGAGGATGGGTTTGGGGAAGATTCTCCCATTTATTTTTGAGGAAAGATGGAAAAAAACCCCCAGTTTTGGGGCTGGAATTGTGGCTTATGAGTTTTAATTTTTTTTTCCAGTTTCCCTTTTTTCTCCACTCTTTTTGCTCCAAAGAAAGCCTCCCAAAAACTTGCCAGTCATTCCTGGAAGTGTCCAAGGCCAGGCTGGAAGGGCTTGGATCCACCTGGGATAGTGGGAGGTGTTCCTGTCCATGGCAGGGGGTGGAACTGGATGGGCTTTAAGGTCCCTTCCCACCCAAACCATTCCAGGATTGTGGAGCCCCTCTGCTCTGGAGCCAGGCTGGGAGAGCTGGGAATGTTCCCCTGGAGAAGGGAAGGCTCCAGGGAGAGCTGGGAGCCCCTGGCAGGGCCTGCAGGGGCTCCAGGAGAGCTGGAGAGGGGCTGGGGACAAGGGCTGCAGGGACAGGACACAGGGAATGGCTTCCCACTGGGCAAGGGGAGCTTGGGCTGGGATCTTGGGCAGGAATTCCTGGCTGGGCTGGAATTCCCAGCTTGGCTGGGGCTGCCCCTGGATCCCTGGCAGTGCCCAAGGCTGGGCTGGACATCGGGGCTTGGATCCACCTGGGACAGGGGGAGGTGTCCCTGCCCATGGATGGGGTGGCACTGGATGGGCTTTAAGGTCCTTCCCACCCAAACCATTCCATGATTCCATGATCTTACACCGGACCAGTTTTCCAAGCCTATGATGATCCAATATTTGGCTTCCTTTCTGACTGCCTCCCTTGACTTCTCCACACCCTTGATTTCCTGCAGGAGAAGGAAGGCTGGGATACAAACTCATCCCACGGAGAAGAGCTTATCCCAATGAATATCTGGGAACCACCAGCTCCAGCTGCTGAGCATTCCCCAGTGGACAAATCCCGCTGTGGGGGAGGAGAAGATGTCCCAGTCCCTGCCTGATGCCCCATGACGTCCCCATGGAGCTGTTCCAGCTCCCAAGGTCAATGGAAGCTGCTCCATAAGGAAAAGGACACACCTGGAGGGAGCCAGTTTTCCATGGAGCCACCACTTGTGGGTGTGGTTATGGAAACTGCTCCCTCAGGATCCGTGGAAAGGGGGTTTGTTGGGAGCAGCTGGAGTTCGGATCAGTCTCCTCAAAACATCCAAGGAGAGCCCCGTTTTGAGGGAAAACATTCCTGAGGTTTGTCATGGGGAAGGTGGGTGTTTGAACCTGGGTCAGATCCTCGCTCCCTGCCCAATCCCCACACTCACCTGTGAAGGTGAGTGGTTGGACTCCCACCTTGCTCCCGGCTGGATTTAGGGAGGTAAGGGAATGTCCAGCTGAGGGGATCCCTTATTCATTCTTTCATTAAACTCCAAAAAAGAGCAAAAATTCCCTCAGATTTCCCCAAAATGCTGCAGGCCCTGAGGATCCTGGGCCAGGATTTAGCGTGGTGGGATTGGAGGGAATATCCGGAGCAGGAGGACACCCCTTTCATCCCTCTGCTCCTTCCAAGTGTCACCGAGTGGAAAAGTCCAAAGGGTTTTGGCCTCTCCAAGCACTCACTTAATGGGATTGGAATGACTTCGGAACTGTTCCTCTCCGACCAAAAATAACCCCAAACATTCCCTGTTCTCCCCACCCCTCCCAGGCCTCATGACTTTAAAAGGATTTGTGCCTTGAGAAAACAAACCCGGACGAATTCCCATCCGAGGAGACCATTCCAAAGGTCTGTGTCGTCTCCTCCTCCCCGCTCCACGGAAAACCACGGCCTGGGCCAGGGCTGGAAGAGGAGCCATTCATAAGTTTGATTTCCCAAATGGAATCCCCAGGAACGGTCTCAGCCCTTCCCGAGCGAGCTCCGTGGGGATTCTACTCCTGGCACGTGCCAAGTTATCCATGGAGAGCCAAACAATGTCCTCAGCACATTTTTGGGGTGATCTCCTAACCAAGGGATGTCTGGGAAAGGGAGTGGCCTCAGCAGTGGGATAATCCACCTCTGGAAATTCCCAGTTTTTCCGGATTTTTCCACTCAGGGCTTGGGAGAGCGATTTTAAAGCAGGAGATGCTGCCTCACCTTTTTCTCCCTGAGAGGATGGTTTGGGGGGCTGGAATGGCTTTGGAGCTACTTGAGGAAGGAAAGGACGGCTTTTGGAATTCATTGGGGTGGGAAAGGCTGGATTTTGGATTCCACTGGGGTTTGAGAGGATGGATTTTGGAATTCCTTGAGGGTTGGAAAGGATGGATTTTGGAATTCCTTGAGGGTTGGAAAGGATGGATTTTGGAATTCCTTGAGGGTGGAAAGGATGGATTTTGGAATTCCTTGGGGTTTGAGAGGATGGCTTTGGGATTTCATTAGGGCTGTAGAGGATGGCTGGAAAGGGTGGCTTTTGGAATTCTTTGAGGGTGGAAAGAGTTGGAAATGGGGCTTTCCATGGATTAAAAGGGTCGTTTTCTGCCTGAGCACAGAAATCCTCCCCTTGTTTGGTTTTCCTGAAAATGTTGGCAGAGGAGTGCCCAAAACTCCTCTCTGTGGTGGGTTTTGTTGTGGAGAACCCCAGAACGGTTTGGACGGGGAAGGACCCTAAAGATCCTTTAGATCCAAATCCATGGGTTTTGTTCCATGGTTTATGATTGTTAAAATGGTGCTGGTTTTCTTCCATTCTTCTTTGGCACCCCGGGGTTTTATTGGGATTTTGGTGATAAAAGGATGGATTTTTTTTGAGAAATCACATTTTTTGGGGGAAAGGCAGAGGGGGAAAACCGTTTTCAACTCCAAAATGATCCCCAGTTCCAAGTTTTACTGATAGAATTTTGGTGTCACCTCGTACAGATGAGCACAATGGGTGTGGATTCCCAACACGTTGCTCTACAAGAGGCTGGGAGAATTTTCCTGCTTTTTTTGGCTGGAGCTGCCTCACCTTCCTCTGCCGGAGTAGTCCAGTAATTTATGACTTAATTGAGGAGCCAGACTTTTCCTGGAGCTTCCTGTGTCCACAGATCAAACTTTGCCCAAGGAATCCCTGTGCTCCTCCATCACGGCAAACCTGGATGGGCTTTAAGGTCCTTCCCACCCAAACCATTCCATGATTCCATGATCTTACACCGGACCAGTTTTCCAAGCCCAAGATGATCCATTATTTGGTTTCTTTTCTGACTGCATCCCTTGACTTTTCCACACAGCTGCTCCTTGACCTCATGGTGAGCAATGTTTTGGGAGGAGATGGCTGAGGTGATGCAACAAGAGGCCTTGGGATGAGGGAGGAATATTCCCAAACTGATGGCTGGGAGGGAGATTGGATGAATTAGAGCTAAAGTTGCCATAAGGATGCCGAAAAAACCCCATGGAATTCCTGCTTAAATGTGTAGGAGTATCTCTTCTTCCTTTTCTTCAAGCAGACAAATCCTTTATCTTGAAGTTTTGGTGATTGAAACCTCCAGGGGCTCCTGTGGGGATGTCCTGATGCTCCTCTGGCTGGAGAAGACAGACTTGCACTGGGATGATTATTCCAAAGGACTTGGATATGCAAAAGAAAAAAAGCCCTAAAACTGCTCTTTTCTCTCCTAAATTCTGTGCATCATCCCCTCAAATCCTCCCATGAATCCCCCAAAATCCTGCTTGGAAACCCCCAATTCCAACCGGGAACCCCCAAAATCCCTGCTCGGTGACCCCGCCCCTCATGAATATTCAAATCCCCGAGCTGTGATTGGCTGTGGTGTGGCCATAAAGCAGAAGCTGTTCCAGCTCGGGGCTGTGTCCTGTGAACTCCGGCACCTCATGGAAGTTCTGGTTCTGCCTGGCAGCTCCTCTTGGATGGGCAGAATTCCTCATTTTGCCAGGAAGTCAGACCCCATTTCCCATGGAAAACACGGATTGGCGCTCACTGCCAGTGCGATTATTTGTGGGGCGGAGCGGTGCCACCCGGGATCGTTTTTATCCAAATTCCAGCCGGGTGTCTGATCCCAGGCTCCTTCTCCGGGCCCTCCGGCAGCTGAATCACCTAATCTGGCTCAGACATCTGGCTCCCAGCGGGATGATTGCTTGGAATTGCCAGCCTGACTGGGGAAAAGGAGCGGGGGTTCATTGGGAGGCAGAGCCATCCCAGGGAAATCACCCTCTCCCATTAAAACCTTGGCACGGCCTTCCCAGGGCTTGCTCCAAAGGTCGGGAATTGCGTCGTTCCCCTGCAGGACGCTCGTGAGTCACGGTCTACCGAGTTTGGGGATGAATCCCCAAGACAAAATTCCAAAGATTCCCCTCCCAGCCCTTTCCCTTTATCCAGAAAGATGCCAGCCCAGTCTCCCCTTGCCCAGTGAGAAGCCATTCCCTGTGTCCTGTCCCTCCAGACCCCTGTGGAAAATCCCTCTCCATTCCAGGTCCAGGACACATCTCCTGGGGACTGGAACCAGCCTGGAAAGGGACACCTGGGCAGCTGCTGCTCCTTGACCTCGTGGTGAGGCCAGGAAGGTGGTGAGGCTCGGCCTAAGTTCATAGGACAGCCTTTGCTAGGCTGCTCCCGGTTTTCCAGCTGTCCACAGGCTTCAATCCATGAGCCCTGTGCATCATCCCAGCTGGAAAGGGAAGTGGTATTCCCTCAGCAAATCCCTCGGGAGCAAGAGGAATGGGAGGGGAGGTTGCCCATGGAGTGAGGATGGAGATGCCAACGGGATTCCTGATCCCGCCTTGAGAGCTGGGCTGGACGGGCAGAGCCGGCGGGAAAACTCCTGGGAATTGCCTCAGCAGAGGATCCAGAGCTGGGCCAGGAAATGCTGAGCAGCTCCAGGGATCTCCTGCATCCAAGGTCTCATTCCAAGTGTGCGGGAATGGGAGGTTATTCCAGGCCTGGATAACAGGTGGCTCATTAACAACCCCTGCCTGTGCTGTAGGTCTCTGCAAACTCCAGCCGGGATCAGGAAGGGATGGGCTTCTCCAATGAATCCATGGAAAAGGAAGTGGGAGACGTGAGCTGGACGTGGATAAAAGGGAAGGGAAGGGAAGGGAAGGGAAGGGAAGGGAAGGGAAGGGAAGGGAAGGGAAGGGAAGGGAAGGGAAGGGAAGGGAAGGGAAGGGAAGGGAAGGGAAGGGAAGGGAAGGGAAGGGAAGGGAAGGGAAGGGAAGGGAAGGGAAGGGAAGGGAAGGGAAGGGAAGGGAAGGGAAGGGAAGGGAAGGGAAGGGAAGGGAAGGGAAGGGAAGGGAAGGGAAGGGAAGGGAAGGGAAGGGAAGGGAAGGGAAGGGAAGGGAAGGGGGTGGAGAGGATGATTCCCACAGAGATTATCCCCACAGTGTCACACAGAGGTGACTCCAGCCAGGTCTTTGTGTCATCTTCGGGATCATCCCATCAGGAAGGCAGTGTGGAAAGCTTGGATTTATCTAAAATTACTTTTTATTCCTCCTTCTCCCCACATTCATCCTTTTTTCAGGGAATAAGAGCAAGGGAATAAAAAACATGGAACAAAAAAAACCCCCACAGAATAAAAAGCAGGGAATAAACCCAAGGAGACTGGAATAGCACTGAAATTACAGGGATGTATCCAGCTAGAATAATGACCTTGCAAAAACAGCCAAGGATTTAGCAGCTCTTAACTCCAAATAAACCAAATTATTGCATTTTGGGACTTGCTAATTTGTAATGGGGAGAGAAAAGGACAAACAAATCGAATTGGGCTTTGAAGCCGATTAATTATTTGCTTTAATAGGAAATAGGATTAAGTAGGGATGCTCTGCCAGGGGTAGAAAATGTGTCTGCCTGGAATTCTCCTGTGAAACGTTTGGAATGAACGGAGCTGAGAGGATTTTACAGGAATCTCCTGGTTCATCCTCGGAGCTCTTTGTTCCCTCTTGAATTTCACTGAGTCCCGGAGGGGCTCTAATGTGGTTAATCACTAATTAGTGGTTAATCATTAATTAGTATCAATGTGGTTCCGTTAATAAATGGAGGAGGTTTTTTTTGGGAATCAGTTTTTCTTTGAGGAAGGACAAATCTTGTTATGGATGAAGGGAAGTGGGAACATCTTTGGGGTTGGATTGATTGGATTTTGGACTCCTTTTCCAAGCTCACAGATGGAGCTGCAGCTGCAGGGGCTGGCAGCAAAACGGAGGAGTTGTTGAGATGTTTGGAACACCAGGAAATCATGGAATGGTTTGGGATGGACGGGACCATCCAGTGCCACCCCTGCCACGGCCAGGGACACCTCCCACTGTCCCAGGTGGATCCAAGCCCCAATGTCCAACCCGGCCTTGGGCACTGCCAGGGATCCAGGGGCAGCCACAGCCAAGCTGGGAATTCCAGCCCAGCCAGGAATTCCTGCCCAAGATCCCAGCCCAAGCTCCCCTTGCCCAGTGGGAGCCATTCCCTGTGTCCTGTCCCTGCAGCCCTTGTCCCCAGCCCCTCTCCAGCTCTCCTGGAGCCCCTGCAGGCCCTACCAGGGGCTCCCAGCTCTCCCTGGATTTTTCCCTTCTCCAGGGGAACATTCCCAACTCTCCCAGCCTGGCTCCAGAGCAGAGAGGCTCCAGAATCCTGGAATGGTTTGGATGGAAAGGGACCCTAAATCCCATCCAGTCCCACCCCATCCATGGCAGGGACACCTCCCACTGTCCCAGGTGGATCCAAGCCCCAATGTCCAACCTGGCCTTGGACACTGCCAGGGATCCAGGGGCAGCCACAGCAAAGCTGGGAATTCCAGCCCAGCCCCTCCCCACCCTCACTGGGAAGAATTTCTTCCCAGATCCCATCAAAATCTCTCCTCTTTCAGTTTAAACTCATTTCCCTTTGTTCTGTCCCTTCCTTCCCAGGTAAAAAGTGGGATATTTGGGCACAGCAGAATTCCCTTCATCCCTCCTGAAATCCTGCACAAGGAGATGGGAAGTCCCCGGGTATGCTGTGCTTTGAGGACCTTTAGGAATAGTTCTTATTCCATCTTTTTTTTTCGTGTCCAGGGTTGGCTCTCAAACCTCAGAGCATTTGGGGTGTTTGCATTCCCCACAGTCCCTGGTGGGAACAGCAGAGCCATCCCAAGCACGGAGGAGACGCGGATCCGGAACCAGATCCAGGCTCAGGGACTTTAATCTCCTTCCCTGACGGGCCGAGCTGAGATCTCTGAGCTGAGGAGTCCCCAAAGGCTTCAGCTGGAGCCCAAAAGTCCGGGACAAGGCATTCCGAGGGAGCCCAAGGCCAGCTGGAGCAGGTCCAGGGGAGAGCAGCAGGAACGATCAGAGGTCCGACAAACATGACCTCCATGGAGGGACGGAAAGAGTTGGGATTGTTTAGTCTGGAGGGGAGATGAACGCAGAGGGATTTGCTGGGAGCGTGTAAAAGGGGACTGGGGAAGAGAGGAGGAGAACCTGCTCCTGGAGCCCACTGCGGGCAAAATCTCGGGATCCAAACCCAGGAGCGAGACATTGGTGTGGGACAGGAGGAGAAGGTCGGTCCTGGGGAGGGGTCGAACTGGTCCCAGGAGGGAGAAAAATTGACTAAAAGACCTGAAAAAAACCCTTTTTTCATTATTTTTTTTTTTCTGGAGTTGGCTGGATTTGGATCCTGCTCTGGTGCCCTCCTGGATGTCAATGTGGGATGGAAACTGTGGTTGGAAAACCCCAAAAGAGATGAGCAGGAGGAGGAACCCTAAGGCAGGAATATTTTGTCCAGTGCAGAGCAAAACCAAACATCTCCAGGACATTTGTGAGTCCAAAGTGGTGGGAAGGTTCCCCCACAGTCGCATCTCTGTAGGTAAAGGAGAAGAAAGAACGGAGTGGGAAAATCCATTCCCTGGTGAGCTCCAAGACCTTCTCTCCATGATTATTCCCATCGTCCTCCATTTTGGGTGGAAACTTCTTGGGGAGCTGGGAAAATCCATTCCCTGGTGAGCTCCAAGGCCTTCTCTCCATGATTATCCCCATCATCCTCCATTTTGGGTGGAAACCTTGCAGGGAGACAGGAAAATCCATTCCCTGGTGAGCTCCAAGCCTTTCTCTCCATGATTATCACCATCATTCTCCATTTTGGGTGGAAACCTCTCAGGGAACTGGGAAAATCCATTCCCTGGTGAGCTCCAAGCCCTTCTCTCCACGATTATCCCCACAATTCTCCTCTGTTTTGGGTGGAAGCCTTGCAGGGAGCTCAACTTTGGAGATGCTCTTGAGTCTAATCCTAAATATTCTTTTACTCAGCAATTTTTTGGACTTCCTCCTGGGAATGTGCCCGGGCTGGGAGTCTCCCAGTACAGCCAAGAATTCCTGATCTGGGGAGGGTGGTGGGGCCTGGAGAAGGTGCTGGGGAGGGTGAGGAGGACACGAGGGGATCCTTGGAGACCTTCAGGATTATCCTGGAAAAGCCCTGAGCAACCTGCTCTGATCTGACACCGCTTGGAGCATGAGGATGAACTGGAGGTCCCTTCCAGCCTGGATTATTCCAGGATTCTGGAATTCCAAGCCATCTATGCCTGTCACAACCCTTGAGGCCAAGGATTGCTGTCACCAGGAGGGATTGGAGGGATATCCTCAAGGAAATATGGATGAAAATGGGCTCTACTCACATCACAGGGGATCCCTCCTTTTAATTTTTATTTTATTTTAGTCTTATTATATTCTATTAATTTTTTCCTATTTTTTCCTCCTTTTTATTTTTCCTCTATTAAATTTCCCCTCTATTTTCCCTTTTCCTCTATCATTTCCTCTTTTTAAATCATTCCTCTTTTTTATTGTTTTCCTCTTTTATTTTTTCCTCTTTTTTATTGTTTTCCTCATTCATTTTTACCTCTTTTCACTTTTTCTAATTTTATTTTATTCCTATTTTTAATTTTATTTTTATTTAATTTCATTTTTATTTTACTTTATTTTACTGCACTTTATTTTTTTGTTCATTCCTATTTTATTTTATTCCTACTTTACTTTGGCTTGGTTTTTTTCCAGTTTTTGCCTTTGATTTTTTTATTCATTTTTGCTTCCTTGTTTGGATTCATTTCCCCAAGCTCCGGGATTCTCCAGGACTTTGGCAGGGATTTTGAGGCCATAAATGACTTTTCAGGGCCCGTTTGAACCTCGGGCCAGGCCTCCAGGTGGGATAATCCACAGCACATCCCAGATGTCGGAATCTCCCCGATAATGAAGATCCACGGTGCTATTCCCTCATTTTTTCAGGAATGGGGATGACCTCGGTGCCCGAACTCTGGGCGCAGAAAAATCCTGGTGGTGAAAATTCCTATCACTGTTTCCCCAAATTCCCAGCTTTATTTCTGAATATTCCCTCCTTTCCAGGTGCCTTGGAGAGAAGGGAGAAGGGAAGCAACTCGTTTTCCACACCCTCACAGAGCGAGTGCCAGCATGGAGAGAAATCCTTATATCCCACGGAAATCGTGGGTGTTCCATCCCTGGAAGAGTCCAAGGCCAGGTTGGATAAAGCTTGGAGCAACCTGGGATAGTGGGAGGTGTCCCTCATGGGATGAGAAGATCCTTAAATTCCCTTCCAACCCAAACCATTCTGTGATTCCATGAGTCCATACCTGGATTTTCCCAGATTTGGGCAGCCTGTGCTCCCTGAACCCCTTCCCAAACCTGGGATAGTGGGAGCTGTCCCTCATGGAATGAGAAGATCCTTAAATTCCCTTCCAACCCAAACCATTCTGCGTTTCCATGAGTCCGTGCCTGGATTTTCCCAGATTTGGGCAGCCTGTGCTCCTTGAACCCCTTCCCAAACCTCATGTGTCCCTCACGGGATGAGAAGATCCTTAAATTCCCTTCCAACCCAAACCATTCTGTGATTCCATGAGTCCATACCTAGATATTCCCAGATTTGGGCAGCCTGTGCTCCCTGAACCCCTTCCCAAACCTGGGACAGTGGGAGCTGTCCCTCATGGAATGAGAAGATCCTTAAATTCCCTTCCAACCCAAACCATTCTGTGGTTCCATGAGTCCATGCCTGGATTTTATTGGATTTGGGCAGCCTGTGCTCCTTGAACCCCTTCCCAAACCTCATGTGTCCCTCACGGAATGAGAAGATCCTTAAATTCCCTTCCAACCCAAACCATTCTGCAGTTCCATGAGTCCATGCCCGGATTTTCCTGGATTTGGGCAGCCTGTGCTCCCTGAACCCCTTCCCGTGGTCGAGGCGTCCTCGGCATCATCGCCTTGCGCCTCCTGCCCGGATCCAACTCATCCCTATCCCAAGGATGATTCCCAAGAGCGCTCCAGACCATCTTTAAACATCTCCAGGAGCAGGACTCCCACCCCATCCCCGGGGGAAGGGCGGATGTTCCCCAATCCAAGGGGTCGGAATGTTCCCCCCTGACGGCCAGAGCTCATTTTCCATTCCTTAATCCCGTTTTGTGATTCCTGGGTTATTCCCCAGCCGGTCTGACCCAAACAATCCCTCCCTCTCCCAGATATTTCTGTCCATCTGCAGACAGTTGTCTTCCTTCCCTCTTTTCCAGCCAAACTATCCATATTTAGCTCCTCCAGCTTTTCTCCTCATAAGTCCATCCTTCCAGCCGCTTCATTTTGTCCCACTTGGACTTCTCTCCAAGAACTCCAGCGCTGCTGAGGTGACCAGGAGCACATCGAATCCCCCGAGGAGGAGCTCAACAGAAAAAACCCCTTTTATTTATGGGAAAATCCCTTTTTTTTTTTTTTTCAGGGGGTGGAAACAGGGATTTGGTGTTCCCTGTGAGACCTGGCCGGTGTCATCCAAATATTCCACGGAATGCGGGCGCTGGGAGCAGCCAAGGGGTGACGTCCTGCTGGGTTATTTTTGTCAGTGTCACGGAGAGACACCAAGAGATGAGGAGGAAGGGTTGGGCCCAGGAAAAGCAGGGATAAAGGAACCCAAAAATTCCCTTTCTAATGGCACAGCCTGGCCATGTCCTGGCGGGGGAAAATCCCGGATTCTCTTTTCCGTTTCCCTCGGGATCCTTTTGCTGCCCAAAAGCAAAGGAAGTTCCTTTCTGCGCCCCCTGTCCCGAGCCAAGGCTGGTGCTCACCTCGCTTTCTCTGGCTCTTGTGAAGGGTTTGCTAATCCAGGGCTGAGAAAACCTTCTCCAAGGTTTCCTGAAAAAGTAGGAAGAACAAAGTCAGGAAGAGGAGTTGTGGATTCCCATCCCTGGCAGTGCCCAAGGCCAAGGTGGACTCTGGGGCTTGGATCAACCTGGGATAGTGGGAAGTGTCCCTGCCCTATGGAATGGGATGGGATTTAAGGTCCCTCCAATCCCAAACCATCCATGACGTGGAATCCATCCATCCATCCATCCATCCATCCATCCATCCATCCATCCATCCATCCATCCATCCATAATGGAATCACATTTTTCATGTGATTCCACGAAAAACAGGTTTTCAGCACATCCGAACGATCCTGTGCCACTCCAAATCCTTGCTTTCCCCACGGATAAACGAGACACCGAGGAGGTGAGGGTGATTCCGGCTCTGGAGAGCTGGAATTGCTCCTTTCCAGAGCTTTCCAAACCCTTTGTGCTCCCCAGAGAATGGGCACGGACCCGAGGCTGCCAGAGCTCTGGGAGCCTTTGGATCCCACTCCCAGGGGTGCCCAGGGCGGGATTGTTGGGAAGCCTGTGCAGGGAAGAGTTGGATCCATGATCCTTGTGATTCCTGATTCCGTGATCCTTGTGATTCCTGATTCCACGATCCTTGTGATTCCTGATTCTTCCCATCAGGATATTATTCCATGACCTCCCCACCCCGCTGTGGACGGACAGAGGGGTGAAGCCTTGAGCAGCAGAAGAAATTCCCTGTTCCCAGAGCAATCCCTTGGTAGGAATTCTGAGCATGGAACAGCTTTAAATCATGGCAAAGCTCACGTAGCCTGAACGGATTTGTCCCAAAATTGCAGCTTTTTTGTAGCTCAACCCATCCGAAAATTCCTCTTCGGATTTAGAACAAAACCTCTCATTTTGCTCTTCCAGCCCAGTTTAAAAATACTGAAACAACGGCCTCTCCTAAAAATAGGGAGACAAACATTTCCCTAAAAAAAATAAATCTGCTTTTTTTAAATTCCTATTTATTCTTGCTGCCCAGGCCCTGACTCAGCAAGGAATTTCTCCTTTGTGCACATCCCATCTTTATTCCCATCTCCTCCTGCCTCCAAGGAATTGGGTCCAGACAATGGGAATTTGGGAAATGCTGAGGGAGCAGGATGAAGGAAGGGATGAAAAGGAGCTCCGTGCCACTGGGAAATACCTGTGGAATGGTTTAACCTCCACTGGGAATTAATCCACAGTGGGATGGGGAAGGGAATTGGGAGGGAAAAGGTGGGAAAACTCATGGGAGGAAAGGAAAGGAAAGGAAAGGAAAGGAAAGGAAAGGAAAGGAAAGGAAAGGAAAGGAAAGGAAAGGAAAGGAAAGGAAAGGAAAGGAAAGGAAAGGAAAGGAAAGGAAAGGAAAGGAAAGGAAAGGAAAGGAAAGGAAAGGAAAGGAAAGGAAAGGAAAGGAAAGGAAAGGAAAGGAAAGGAAAGGAAAGGAAAGGAAAGGAAAGGAAAGGAAAGGAAAGGAAAGGAAAGGAAAGGAAAGGAAAGGAAAGGAAAGGAAAGGAAAGGAAAGGAAAGGAAAGGAAAGGAAAGGAAAGGAAAGGAAAGGAAAATCCACATGAAACAAAGAAAACAAGGAATTCATTCCCAGCATCTCATCCCAGGCAGGTGTTTGCCCATCCCTGGGAAAACCGGGCTCCGTCCCAAAACTGACGACCTGGGAAGACAAAATGGTGTCACTTGGAATGTCCCCATATTCCTTCTGTTCTCCCAGGTCTATCTGCTGAGGGTGGTGTCCCATGTTCTGGAATATCCCTGTGGTCACGGCTGCGGCTCCTGCTGCCTTCCCAACCTCTTCACTGGGATGAGGAGCAGGAAAGATCTCGGATCCGTGAAAGCACTTCCCAAAAAATAATGGAACCATCCCTGTGTTTCCAACATCAGATCCAGCCCAAATCCCAAACACAGCCCCATTCCAGCTCCCGGGAGGAATATTTACTCCAGTCCAGCCAAGCTGGCACATCCCGAATTCTGCTTTCCTCCCAGGGTACAGCTGGGAGGCAGGAGGAGGTGGGATAACATCAGCTCCCGGTGGGAGCTGCTGCTGCTGCCAAGAGCAAAAAATCCTGGGAGCTCTCCCAGATGGAGACCCCATTCCAGGGCCTGGATCCGAGCCTGTGTTGTTCCTCTCCCACCCACTGGAGTGGAGCAGATGGATCTGAGCTCCCGTGGGACTCCTGGATAATCTGGCAGGAGCAAGGAGTGAAAAAGTGGGATTTTTTTTTTTCTCTTTAGCTCTTCCAAGGAAACTTCGCTTCTTCCTGGCACAGACGCATCCCGTGGGCATGGAGTGATAGGACAAGTGGGAATGGCTCCAAGCTGGAAGAGGACGGGTTTGGATGGGATCTTGGGAAGGAATTGTTCCCTGGGAGAGTGAGGAGGGGCTGGGCTGGAATTCCCAGATTTGCTGGGGCTGCCCCTGGATCCCTGGGAGTGTCCAAGGCCAGGTTGGACATTGGGGCTTGGATCCACCTGGGGCAGTGGGAGGTTTCCTTGCCCATGGATGGGGATGGGATGAGATGATCCTTAAAGTCCCTTCCCACCCATTCTGATCCTATCCCTGCCCATCCTGCTTTCCCAGGGGAATATTTGAGCCACGGGTTTGCCTTTGGGCTCTCCACGAGAACGTGGCGCACTTCAAGTCTCTCCTGAGGCCCAAATCCTCCACAGGGAGGCTTTCCAGGAGAACTTGCGGCATTCCCATTAACGTCTCTGTTCCTTTGAGCATTTATGGCAAATCCAGGGATTTTCTGGGCGCTCTGGGAAATTTCCAGGACTCCAAATTCCTCCAATAACAACCGGACGTGGCATTTACTGCCCATTAATGAAATCAATTTAATTGATTAGGGAGGTGTTGGATCAAAGGTTGGGTTTGATCTTTCCGGAGGCCCTTTCCAGCTTGGCCGGTTCCATTCCATGATTCCATGGAGGCCCCAGCTCAGGCGAGCAGTGTCCAGGATATTCCCTGCAGAATCCCAAGGTGATTTTATCCATTTTTGTTTTTTATCCCTCCACTACAATTTCCACCTCGCTGAGGCAAAACACACCAGAAAACTCCAGCAGTGTCCCAGAATTTCTTTCTGACCCGTTTTTTTCCTGGGGTTTTTTGGTGTTTTTTTGGTGTTTTTGTGGTTTTGTGTTTGGTTGGTTTGGGTTTTTGGGGTTTTTTGGGGGGTTTTTTGGGTTGGTTTTTTTTTTTGGGAGGGAGGTGGTTTTTTGGGGTTTTTTTGGGGAGTGTTTTTTTTTTTTTTGTCCCGGTGTTCCAGCTACTGTGCATCCCCCAAGGAATAAATAGGATTCAAATAATAAATAATAATAACAGCTCCTGAAACTTGTGACATTTCCATTGGTTTCCTGCTTTTACACTGCTTTAATCCCTCTCCTCCCCCCCCACCCCCTTCTTTCTCCCGTGCTCTGTAAAAATAGAATTCCGAGCTCTAAGCCTGGGAAAATCCAAACCCCTCCCTGCATTCCCTCTTCAACACCAGCAGTTCCCACAAATTGGAGATTTCCCCTCCCTCCTCCGTGAGTTTTCTCCTTTCCTTTTAGGTTTGGGGTTTTTTGGGTTTGTTTTTTTTTTTTTTTTTGGCACTGGACAGGAATTGGGAGATTCAGGGTGAATCGGGGTTAGAAAGGAAAGGAGCAAGGAGGAAAAAGAGGGAAAAAAAATCCACTACAGGAGCAGCCACGGAATTCTTCCCTGCTCCAGCTCCTCCTTTGAGCTGGATACACCCCCTCTGTCCTTAATCAGGAACAAATTTCCAGGGCTCGATGGGAAAGTTTGGATGAAACATTTTTCTTACGGGTCACTGTCAGCTCACACTCCAGAACAAATTTTTATTTTGTTGTCCCCACCCCCTTTCTTCCTCTTTTAAAATTCTTCTTTTCAATAATTTTTTTTTTCCCTTTTCCCCCATTTTTTAAGTGGAAGTGGTGCCTGGGGGTGGTGGCATCCGGGGGTCAGTGATGTTCTGCTGATGTCACTTGTGGCTCCTGGGTGACAAGGAATTGTCCCTTGCTTGGCTGTGGTGCAGCTTGGCCACATCCCCGGCACAGGGCGGGAAACGAGGAGTTTGGAATTGGGAATGAGGTGCTGGAACTGGAAAATGGGAAGTTTGGAATGGGTTTGAGCTGTTGGAACTGGAAAATGGGGGGTTTGGAATGGGTTTGAGCTGTTGGAACTGGAAAATGGGGGGTTTGGAATGGGTTTGAGCTGTTGGAAGTGGAAAATGGGGAGTTCAGAATGAGTTTGAGCTCTTGGAACTGGAAAATGGGGTGTTTGGAATGGGTTTGAGCTGTTGGAACTAGAAAATGGGGAGTTTGGAATGGGTTTGAGCTGTTGGAACTGGAAAATGGGGGGCTTGGAACTGGGAATGAGACTTGGAGCTGGGAATTGAGGAGTTTGGAAGTGGGCTGGAGCTATTGGAGCTGGAAAATGAGTTTGGAGCTGGGAATGAGACTTGGAACTGGAAAATGGGTAGTTTGGAACAGGGCATGGGCTGTCAGAACCAGAAAATGAGGAGTTTGGAATGGGTTTGAGTTGTTGGAACCAGAAAACGAGGAGTTTGGAACAGGGAATGAGCTGCTGGAACTGGAAAATGCTCAGGTGATGCTTGAATATCCCAGTGGCAAAGCTCTGGATGTTCCTGGACAGCTCAGGGCTAAATTTATCCTCCTGGCACATTTTCCACGGGAAGTGAAGCTGTGGAGAGCGGGAGAAGCGGGAATGGGGCATCCAGACCTCACCACACCGAGACAGGGACAGCTGGAATCTCCTTCCTGGCACTTCCCTCCTTCCTGATGGAGCTGCACCTTCAGGGGGCTGAGCTGCTCTTCCCAACCCATCCCACCAAATTCCCGGTCCTGGAGCTGAGCTGCCCAGGAAGCTTTGGGGACTCTCAGCTTGTCTGGAGCTCAAGTCAAGCCCTGCCTTGACTTCCTTGGCCCGAATTCCTGATGTTCAGCCAGGTTCCTTCCCAGCCTGGCCCAGGGTGCTCCAGCCCAGCTTCCCTGCCCAAAACGAAGGGTGGTTTCCAGCCCTGGCCGGAGGCAGCACTCGGAGTGCCCAAAGCTACTCCGGAGGGCAAGGCTGGAGCAAACTGGGACAACTGGGAATGTTCTGGGAGCAGGCAGGGGAAAGGCTTTGTCGGGGGAGCCAGCAGAACGGGGAAGTCCTTTTCCCTCAGTTTTCTGTGGAATTGTGGCAGCTTCTGGGGCTGGGTTCAAACAGGAGGCACCTCCTTGGATTCCTTCCTCCTCCTCCTCCTCCTCTCTGCAGCACTGGGATCCAGTGGTTTTCACATCCCTCTTTCCAGAACCCTTCTTTATTCCCTTCCTCTTCCCACAGGAGGAATCCACAGGATCCAAAAGGACCTTGGAGCATCTGCACCCCTCAGGAGATGTTGCTAAGCCCAACACTTGGGGTCCCATCGGTGCCTTAGATTTGAGCTTTCATAATTTCAGATTCTGTGCTGCCCAAGGATGCAGTTCTGAGCCTCACATTCAGTGCCATCAGCTCTGCACAGAGCAGGGACACAAAACAAATCCTGTTCCTGCTGCACACCAAGGACAACTTTCAGCCCAAAAAGCACAAACAAGGGTGGCTGGAGGGAGGAACAAGAAGGATGGGACCTCACAGCCTGGAGCTGGAACTGGACAATTAAACCCCAACGTGCAAATGGACCAAAACTGATAAAAATGTAAAATCTCCTGATCAGCAGCCATTTTGTGTGGCCATTCCCAACCCACCCTGGGTGCAGCCTGGGTCAGGCTCCTGTGATGCCCACGGTGGGTCCTGGAAGCCTTTTAATAAATATCTACTTTAATAAATATCTGCTTTAATAAATATCTACTTTAATAAATATCTACCTTAATAAATCTCTACTTTATTCTCCAGCTCTGTCCAGCCTCTGTCTCAGGTCAGCCTTCCTAAGTCATCACCCTATCCCCTCACACCTGGGGTCCCGTCTGCCTGTGTCCCACCTTCCCTACCTTCTCCCGGAGCATCCCAGGAGTTAACAATTATCCACAAGGATAACGAGCTGCCCCGGGGATTTATTCCCAGCTTTTTTTGGGGAAGCTGGGCCGAGGTTGGGGGGCTGAGGGCAGAACGAGGCCCTTGAAGGGCGACTTTAGGGGAAAAATAATTGGATTCATGTGTCCCGCAGGCACATCCCAAAGCAAGGTCAAGGGTGCCCGGGGCAGAGACGAGAGCTTACAGTCATTCATTTCCCAGCGGTGTCAACAGCTCGTTTCGGGGCCAGGCCTGACGACTGCTGGACTTTGGGACGGGTGACTCATCCCCTTCGCTTCCAGAGCCATTTTTATCCAGGATCGTGGCCTGGCTGAGCCACAGAAATCTTCCCCTGCCTCTTCCCAGGAGTGGGACACGGCAGGGCTGGGCCTGGCGGGAGGAAGGGAAAAGGTTTTTCAGCGAGGTTCGGTTGGTGGTGCCCTCTGAGAGGGGAGACCTTCGCTTCCAGATGGTTTTGGGGGTTCTGGGGTTTTGTTGGAGGGGTTTTGGCTTTTTGAAGTGTCCCTTCCTTCCCACTGGCCAGGCCTCAGGGTTGTGACGCTCCCTCTTTCACAGGCCTGCAGATCCTGCTGACAACGGAGCCATCCCAGGCCAGGAATTCCTGAGCCTGGCATCCAAGTGCTCCACAAATTTTGTTCCCAACAGGTGGAGTTTTGACCAAAGCCTTGTTGCTGCAGAGGCTCCTTGTCCCTGTCAGCCAGGAACATGGAGATCTCATCATGGTGGATTTTGGGGAAGGGGAGGGGAGGTGGATAAAATTAAAATGGAAGTCAGATCCAATTAAAACCATTAAAATCAGATTGGACAGGATGTCAGGAAGAGCTTTACTCCAAGGGTAGGGAGGGGCTGGAATTCACAGATTTGCTCTGGCTGCCCCTGGATCCCCTGGCCAGGTTGGACACTGGGGCTTGGATCCACCTGGGACAGTGGGAGGTGTCCCTGCCCATGGATGGGGTGGCACTGGACGACCTTTAAATTCTTTCCCAAACTTTTCTATGATTCCATGGAATTCCTTTCCAGCCGATTTTTCAGCCACCTGGGACAGCGGGAGGCATCCAGGGGGTAGCATGGGGTGGGATTTATGGTCCCTTCCCAACAAACCACCCCACAATTCCACGATTTCACCTAGCAGCCAGATTCCCTCCTTCCTTGCCCGGTGTCCCACGCACTGGGATCACACCGTTCCCACCGCTGGCTCCTTGGAACGACCCTTTGGAGCCAACGGAGCCGTGCTGGGCTCCTGCCCTTCCCTGCAGGCACGGATCCGAGCCCAGCCCTTGGCTCCGGGGCGCATCCATCGGGATGAGCTCAGTTTCCACTCTCGGGCGCTGACGGAGCCGAGCTGGGAAGGATTCGTGTCCCTGCGGCTGGAGACGGAGCGTGTCCTCCCACCAGGGAGCCGGGACAGGGACGGACTCTTGGCAGAGCCGGGGAAATTCCGCTTTCCGGTAGCAAAAGGTCGGGACACGGCACGAATGTGGCCGGTCCCGTCCCAGCAGGGAAAAAAGAGCTTTTTATGGAATGGCCCTCTGCCTCTTCTCTCAGGAGAAAAGCCTTTTCGGAACACCCCGATGGAAAGGAGGCAGAAGCGGGAGATTCCGGACGTTCTTCGCCGAGCCTCTCCAGGGAATCCTGTGGAAGCAGGGAGCTGGTTCCAGCCTCCTGCTGTCCCAAATCCCATCCCAGCCAGCTCGGGGTGACCTCTGGGTGACACCCTCGAAGCCACAGGCCTAAAAAAAGGGAGAGCTGCTCCCTCTCCTTCCTCCTCTCTGTCACCGTGGAGCGCCGAGCCGGGAATGCCGAGCAACATCCCGGCCTTCCAAGAAAACCGGGCCCGGCCACCTTAGCAGGGAACAATAGGGAAGGCTGAGGACACGGCCACGAGAGAGCTGGCTGTGGTTAACCTCGCTCCAACCCCAGGAAATTCCAGCAAACCCTAAAACAAATCCGATGGCCACGGCTGTTTGCTCCCCCGGGGGAAGCCGGGAATAGAATCCAGAGCTCCCGGGGCAGGGAGGAGGGGAACGGGGAGGGGGTGGCCACTGGATGTTCTGCTGTGGTTCCGTGTGGGCTGAACTGGAGCCGAGGCCACGGAGCCGAGGGGAAGGGGGAGAGCGGGATTCTGGCACGGAAACCCGGAGCGGGGAAAACGCTGCATTCCGTGGGTCCATAGGGCGGGGTGAGGTGGTTGGAGCCTCCCGGGGGAGAATGGACTCACCTGGAGCCCAGGGTCAGGGATTCCCAAGGTTTTCCTGTCCCTGGCTCCTCGTCATTTGGGTGACCTGACCCAAGCAGGGCCATGGATTGAAGGCTCTGGATGGGAGTCTCAGGCTGGAGTGGTTGTGGGGAGCGTGATCCCTGCGGTGGGAGCAGTGGGAATGGCTCCAAACTGAAAACCAGGAGGTTTGGGGGGGATCTTGAGCAGGAATTCCTGGCTGGGAGGGTGGGCAGGGACTGGGCTGGAATTCCCAGATTTGCTGTTGCTGCCCCTGGATCCCTGGCAGTGCCCAAGGCCAGGTTGGACATTGGGGCTTGGATTCACCTGGGACAGTGGGAGGTGTCCCTGCCCATGGATGGGGTGGAATGAGATGATCTTTAAAGCCCCTTCCCACCCAAACTGTTCCAGGGTTCTGGAGCCCCTCTGCTCTGGAGCCAGGCTGGGAGAGCTGGGAATGTTCCCCTGGAGAAGGGAAAAATCCAGGGAATGCTCAGAGTCCCTGCAGGGGCTCCAGGAGAGCTGGAGAGGGGCTGGGGACAAGGGCTGCAGGGACAGGACACAGGGAATGGGGAGCTTGGGCTGGGATCTTGGGCAGGAATTCCTGGCTGGGCTGGAATTCCCAGCTTGGCTGTGGCTGCCCCTGGATCCCTGGCAGTGCCCAAGGCCAGGCTGGACACTGGGGCTTGGATCCACCTGGGACAGTGGGAGGTGTCCCTGCCCATGGATGGGGTGAATGGGCTGAGCTTTAAGGTCTCTTCCCACCCAAACCATTCCGTGATTCCATGTGCCTCAGGCTAGTGATGATCTCTGTGTCCCTTTATTCCAAATACAAATTCATGGAATTATTAAGCTTGGAGAAGACATCTGAGATAGTCACCACTAACCCACGTCCTCTAGTGCCACATTCCCACATTTTTTGAACACTTCCAGGCATGGTGAGTCCATCACCTCCCCGGGACTGTTCCAGCATTGGAAAACCCTTTCTGTGAGGGGAAAAAAAAAAAAAAAAATCCCAATATCCAACCTGAACCTCCCTGGGCACAACTTGGGGCCACCTCCAAGTTCTGTCCCTTGTTCCTGGGAGGAGAGGCTGGATCCTCAGGGATTTTTGGATGACACCCGGAGCGCTGGGAGCAGGGATCAGTCCTACAAAAAGAAGGATCTAGGCTGGAGTCGACACCCATCCATCCATGTCCAAGGAATGCCTGGACGTGGCACTCAGGGCTGGAGACAAGGAGGGGATGGGTCACACCTCGGATCTGCTGACCTTGGAGGGCTTTTCCCACCTCACTAATTCCTTGATCTCCAAGAAATTTCCAAGCCTTGTGGATCCTGCTGCCCAAGGACCTCTGGGTTTGTTTGTTTGTTGGGCTTGGTTTTGGTTTTTGTTGTTGTTTTGTTTGTTTGTTTGTTTTGTGGGGTTTTTGTTTTGTTTTTGGTTTTGTTTGGTTTTTTGGGGTTTTTTTTGTGTTGGTTTTTTTTTTTTTTTGTTGGGTTTTTTATGTTTTGTTTTGTGTGGGAGTTTTTTGTTTGTTTGTTTTGGGGTTTTTTTTGTTGTTTTTCTTTTGTGGAGAAGGTTCCAGCTGCATTATTGATCACGTTGATGATTTGTGCCGATTTTTTTTGGCTGGATTTTTTGTGGATTCTTCTTTTGGTTGACAAGAAAAGGGGGAGGCAGCAGGAATCACCTCTGCAGCACAGGGATTTGGGAATGACCTCACCGGGACCACAAAATTCACCCGGCTGGGGCAACCTGGAGCTCCAGGCACTTCCAAATCCTTGGGATAGGCTGAGCCTAGCCAGCTCAGCTGTTTTACTGGGAAAACTGGAATTTTGAGGAGCCTGGATGCAGGGAAAGAAGGGAGTGGCCAAGGAGAGATTCCTTAGAAAGAAGAGGATATTTTTTTTTTCCCCATGACTGCCACCAAGTCACATCCGCTGCCATTTTCCCGGTGACCATTTTCCAACCCTGCTATCCCAAGGAATTATCCAGGGAAATAACCACTTCTCCTCCTCCCCACAAACTGAATTCCACGGGGCAAATCCCGCCGGATCAGGAGATGTGGAACAGGACGAGCAGGTCCCAGCTGGATTTTTTTGCTGAGCTTTTCGCTTCCAGGTTGTCCCTTCCTCGCAGGTAAAGCTCCGACGCAGCACAGGTGAGACTGCCTCATTAGCAGCAGCTAATTAGGGCAGACCTTGGGTGCTGGTAATTAACGCGGGGCATGAGCAGCCTTGTTTTTTAAAAGGATTTATTAAGAAAGAATGAATTTATTCGCAGCTGTGTGGTTTTGTTGTTTTTTTTTTTTTAATCCAGGAGATTAAAAAAATCCCTGAGTCAGGGATGGGGTGATGGCAGCAGCTGATGGAGGTAAGGATGGAGATTTTTGTGCTGTGTGAGGTTTTTTTTTTTATCATGTGAAGGATAAAAAAGCTGAGCAAATAATTTTTAGTTTGGCTTTGAGAAAGTTGGGATTTTTTTGCTGTAAGGTAGAAAACACCAAGGGAAACGTTTGGAAATTTGGATTCCTGGAAGATTTGGGCTCTGCTTCCTTCTATTCCTGGTCAGAGAAGATTGAGATGCTCCAGGAACTCCTTTTCTTTTAACATTTCTCTGGAAAAAATTGATTAAAAACAATGGGTTCATTGCAGAGCTCCTGCCGGTGAATCAGGAGGAGCCTGGCCCAGGATGGAGCTGGTTCTTGGGCTCAGATTAGCAGAGCTTGGTTTGGAGGTCACAAGGGCTCGAGTCAGGGATGGGGTGGTGGCAGCAGCTGATGGAGGCAAGGATGGAGATTTTTGTGTTGTGTGAGGGGTTTTTTTTCCTATATGAAGGATTAAAATATTGAGCAAATAATTTTTAGTTTGCCTTTGAGAAAGTTGGGATTTTTTTGCTGTAAGTTAAAAAACACCAAGGGAAACACTTGGGAATTTGGATTCCTGGAAGATTTGGGCTCTGCTCCCTTTTATTACTGGTCAGAGAAGATTGAGATGCTCCAGGAACTCCTTGTCTTTTAACATTTCTCTGGAAAATATTGATTTAAAACAATGGGTTTGTTGCGGAGCTCCTGCCGGTGAATCAGGAGGGGCCTGGCCCAGGATGGAGCTGGTTCTTGGGCTCAGATCAGCAGAGCTTGGTTTGGAGGTCACAAGGGCTCGAGTCAGGGATGGGGTGGTGGCAGCAGCTGATGGAGGTGAGGATGGAGATTTTTGTGCTGAGGGTTTGTTTTTTTTTTTCTCCACGTGAAGGATTGAGCGAATAATTTTTAGTTTGGCTTTGAGAAATGTGGGGTTTTTTGCTGTAAGGTAAAAAACACCAAGGGAAACACTTGGGAATTTGGATTCCTGGAAGATTTGGGCTCTGCTCCCTTTTATTCCTGGTCAGAGAAGATTGAAATGCTCCAGGAACTCCTTTTCTTTTAACATTTCTCTGGAAAATATTGATTAAAAACAATGGGTTCATTGCAGAGCTCCTGCCGGTGAATCAGGAGGGGCCTGGCCCAGGATGGAGCTGGTTCTTGGGCTCAGATCAGCAGAGCTTGCTTTGGAGGTCACAAGGGCTCGAGTCAGGGATGGGGTGGTGGCAGCAGCTGATGGAGGCGAGGAGGGAGATTTTTGTGCTGTGTGAGGTTTTGTTTTTTTCCTATATGAAGGATTAAAAAATTGAGCAAATAATTTTTAATTTGCCTTTGAGAAAGTTGGGATTTTTTGCTGTAAGGTAAAAAACACCAAGGGAAACACTTGGGAATTTGGATTCCTGGAAGATTTGGGCTCTGCTCCCTTTTATTCCTGGTCAGAGAAGATTGAAATGCTCCTTTTAACATTTCTCTGGAAAATATTGATTAAAAACTAATGGGTTCATTGCAGAGCTGCTGCTGGTGAATCAGGAGGGGCCTGGCCCAGGATGGAGCTGGTTCTTGGGCTCAGATCAGCAGAGCTTGGTTTGGAGGTCACAAGGGCTCAGCTTCCTTGTGTGACTCACAGAGATGGCTCCCAGCGCCTCTTATCTCCTGTGAGCTCCAATCACCACCCTGTTTGTCCTCCCTGCCCTTTCCACGTTTGATGAAAAGCTTCCAAGGGCTGGATAATGGTGGGATAATGGGATCCTGGAGCCAGGGCCCAGGCAAAACACTTCCTGCTGAACTCAGCTTGGCCAATAATTCCGCTTGGCTTGGGGCTTTCTCCTGCCTTAATCTTCGCTCTGAATCATCCCGGGGCAGGAACTCCCTGATGTTTGGGATCTCCAAGGAGGTTGGCCAGGGCTAATCTGGGAGTGAGGTAAAGTTCAGCTTTGTGAGTCACCCCCATTGTTCCCGAGGTCAGGATTAAGCCTGGCAGATGTCACTCGCCCCGAGGTCCCCAGGGAGGTGACTCAGGGCTTCTTGTCTAAGCCCCACTTCAAAGGCAGCTTTGGCAACGTCCTGGGACCAGACACCACCAAACACCAAATGTGCAGCTGAAGCAAAACCGACTTCAGGGAGATTTTGGGATAAGCCGCAGCTTTGCAGCCTTCAGAAGCCATTTAGGAGAAGTTTGGGCCTCTTCCTGTGTCCCCTGACCTCGGGCAATGTGGGAAAGGTCAATGTTTTCTTCTGCCCCTCTTGGATGCTGGCTGACCCAAAATTCAACGTAACCGTGGCCTGATCACCGCCACATCAAATGGTTGTTGTTGGGATAAAGAAGGGAATTGAGCTCCCTGGAGATTTCCTAGGAGGCTTGGAAAAGCTGGGAACGTAAAATCATGGAATGGTTTGGAAGGAACCTTAAATCTCATCTCGTTCCAATTCCTTCCACTAAAACCCTCCCACTGTCCCAGGTGGCTCCAAGCCCCCATGTCCAACCCAGCCTTGGGCACTGCCAGGGATCCAGGAGCAGCCACAGCAAAGCTGGGAATTCCAGCCCAGCCAGGAATTCCTGCCCAAGATCCCAGCCCAAGCTCCCCTTGCCCAGTGGGAGCCATTCCCTGTGTCCTGTCCCTGCAGCCCTTGTCCCCAGCCCCTCTCCAGCTCTCCTGGAGCCCCTTCAAGGACTCTGAGCATTCCCTGGATTTTTCCCTTCTCCAGGGGAACATTCCCAACTCTCCCAGCCTGGCTCCAGAGCGGAGGGGCTCCAGAATCCTGGAATGTTTGGGTGGGGACCACCTCATCCCACTCCATCCATGGGCAGGAACACTTCCCCTGTCCCAGGTGGATCCAAGCCCCAATGTCCAACCTTTGGACACTGCCAGGGGCAGCAGCAGCTCCTCCGGATTTATCAAATCTGCCCTCATCTTGTGGGTCGAGACCACAGGTAAGGCTTGGCCTTGGGACCTGAGGGCTTTGACTTAATTCCTGCCATGGCAGACGGGCACATTCACAGGCCAAACCTCCCAGGAACCCTCCTGTGGCACCAGGACAGACGCTGGCAGGAGGTGACACAGCTCAGAGGCGCGTGCGGCGCTGGGAAGGGCTCCGGGAGCTGCCTCTTGACTCATCCCCAGCGCCACGAGCCCTCGGCAGGGTGAAAAGTTGAAGGGTTTTTCCCCTTTTGTTCCCCTCCTCTCTGTCCCAGGTGGGGAGCGTGATTTTTCGGGAATATGGGAAATCCTCCCTGGAGGTGTGGGCACCAGGAATGCCGGGCTGGCTTTGTCGTGCCTCCTGACTAAAACCAACAGGGCTGACACCGATCCCCGCACGCCTCAGCGGCTCTGAAAGGCAGCGGGAGGCTGGGCCTTAATCCCTTGAGCCTTTCATCCCTTTGGAAAAGCCGGATGTTTTCCCTTCTCGTCATGGTTGGCGTGAGCCGGAGCTTCCTCCTTGCCAAGGTGCAGCCCCACAGCTCCAAAAGTCACAGCCCGGGGCTGTGTCTGTCCTGGAGGGACACCTGAGCCGCCTCTTCCCTCTGGGGGCTTGGATCCAGGAGCGGAGCGGGGATCTGTTGTCCTAGTTCTGTCCTGCACCGTCCCTGTTGGATCCCTGTGGAGCTTTCCCCTCAAAATCCAGCTTAAAATCTTCCCCCTCCTGGGTGATCCCACCCAGCTCCACGTGGCTTCAGAGGAGTGAGGCCTTTTTAGTTCCTGGACTGGGAAGGAGGAAAAGTCTTGGAATTCTGCAAGGCCAAGGAATCTGGATCTGTTATCCTGGTGTTGAACAATCCCCGCTGGATCCTTGTGGTGTTTTCCCTCAAAGTCCAGCTAAAATCTCCTGGATGATCCCACCCAGCCCCACGTGGATTTAGGAGTGTGAGGCCTTTTTAGTTCCTGGACTAGGAAGGAGAAAAAGTCTTGGAATTCTGCAGAGGCTGAGGAACCTGGATTTGTTTTCATGGTGTTGAACAATCCCTGCTGGATCCTTGTGGTGTTTTCCCTCAAAATCCATCAAAAATCTCCTGGCTGAGACCCCCCCAGCCCCAATTTTACCCTTCCTGGATGATCCCACCCAGCCCCACGTGGATTTGGGATTTGAGGCCTTTTCAGGCTGCAGTTCCTGGACTAGGAAAGAGGAAAACTCTTGGAATTCTGCAGAGGCCAAGGAGATTTGCGTGAGGGAATCATCTCCCAGACTTTGGCATGAAGTTGGAAAACACGGGATTGCTCCTCCGGGCTTTTTCCACAGTGACCTCAGGCGCGACCTGGACAGGATTTGCTGGTTCTGCCTCGCCCTTTCTCCATCAGGGAATGACCATCAGCTGAACTTTTCCATGGAAAGGGGAATCCACAGGCACAGGCTGGGCTCAACCTGCCCCTGGCAGAGCCTCCACCCTGGCTGCTGTCACCCTGGGACGTGGAATGACCCAGGAAAACCAGAGTTTTTCCTCATTTTTAATCCATTTTATCCCAGTCCTGGCTGTGACTCCGAGCAGCTCACCTCTGGAAAGAGGTGGGAATTTCGATGTCCACTCTTTTCTCTGGAAACACCTGGGAGTTTGACTGCAGATGCCATGAATCCCCTGCAAAGACACTTCACATCCCATCCCCAGCTTCTTCCTACCCTTTCCAGGCTTCCAAAATGTTTCCGAGAACATGGAATATCAGCAGTTCCCACATTCCCATCCTTTCCTGCTTGTGCAGGACAGCTGGGAAGGAGCTCCAGAGGTGAAGGAATCACAATTCCTTGTCAAACAGCTGGGCTCGAGTTGGCTTTCACCTGGACAGTACTAATTAATTAATTAAAATTAATTAATTTTAATTTTCGATTAATTTTTTCATTTTAAAAAAATTAATTAATCTCCTTTTAGACCTGGATTAAACGAGGGGGGATCATTCCTGGCGGGGGGATGGAAAACCCCAAAGTCAGCACGAAGAGAAATTCCAGCAGAAGCCACCAGCTCAGGGAATTTTGTGCCTCTTTTTGAGGAAAACTCTGCCTTTCCCCCTTCTCTTGTTTTTCCCTTTCATCTGCTTCTCCTTCCAAGTGTCTCCCAGTGCTCGGAACGCTGGGAATTGTTCTCGGTCTCTTCCCTGCTTTTCTCTTCTCCAGCCCAAGTGAGGACCTGGATTTTGGAAGCCTCTCCTCGGTTGTTTTCCTGCCAGGTGCCAAAATTCCCTTCTGGAGCCACTTTTTTTTAGGGAGAAGGGAATACTCCTCAAAAGCAGCTTGTGGAAACTTCAAATTAATTATATTTACTCCTGTAATTAATGGACTCCTTCCACTTTTGGGTGATTCCTGCCCTGGCAGTAAACATTCCACATTCCTCAAACCCTGAACAAGGAGCTTCGGTGACTTCACGGTTGGGGAAAATTCTTCTTTCTGTATTTTTTTTTTCCTCTCCCATTTTTTCAATGGAGGGTGAGGAGGAAGCTGGAGATCCTTGAGAGGTTTCTGTGAAACCGCTCCCCCCTCACTTCACATTCCTGGCATTTTTCCTTGTCCAGGTAACGTCACCTCCTTCAGAGGTGGGTTTGAAGTGCCCTGGAAGGGATCAGTTTTCCCTCTGAAAATACTTCTGGAATAACCTCACCTCTTATCCGGCGGGATAATGTGGAATTGAGCTCCTGGGACGCTGCACAGCAACGATTCCCAGTCCTTCTCTGGGCTGCCCTTCATTCCAAGGATTTAATCCACTTTCTCTGTTCCCTTTGTCTCTGTTCAGATCCCAAGTTTGCTGATGTTCCTGGGATATTCTTTTCCTGAGCCGTGGGATACTCTTTTCCAGAGCGATGGCATCGACAATCCCCAAGGATTTTATCAGAATCTGGAATCTGGATGCTTTGAAAATGGATCTGAAACCTTCAATGACTTCCACACTCGGAAAAAAAAAGTTAAAAAAAATGCTATTTTTCCATTATTTAGAGGTTTCTCCTTGGAATCCATGGATCACAACCTTGTATCCCCAAAATCCTCAAAATAAATCATGTGACCGGACCCAAAATGTGGGAGATGCCCAAAATGTGGACACAACCCTGGAATTCTTGAGGTTGAGTCAGCTGAAAATCAGGAGGGGAAAAATCAACCTGAAGTGTGATCGAGGCTCCTGATATTTTAAGATTCCACTTAAAACAAAATTTGTGGGGTTTCTTTGGATTCCTGGAGTGAAGGAAATGCAGACTTGGGATCATGTAACCAGAAAAAGGTGGATGCTTCCACTTCCTTGGATAACCCTTGCATGGTTGTGGGGGAAAAAAAGGGGTTTTTTTTTTCCCTACATCCCAAGAAATGAGGTGATCCCAGAAAATGCAGCCAGCCCAGTTTTGAATGGATTTCCTGATTAATGGATTGCTTCTGGAAAAATTGGGAAGCAACTTTTCCATCAGTAGGAGAAGGAGGAGTTAGCGCAATAATGGTCATCTCACATCCATCTGTTTTTAGGGATGTGGGAAACCAGACCAGGAGCACCTATCCCAGTGTTCCAACACTTTTAGGGAGCTTAGAAAGAGGAGGGAGAGGGACAGGACACAGGGAATGGCTCCCACTGGGCAAGGGGAGCTTGGGCTGGGATCTTGGGCAGGAATTCCTGGCTGGGCTGGAATTCCCAGCTTGGCTGGGGCTGCCCCTGGATCCCTGGCAGTGCCCAAGGCCGGGTTGGACACCGGGGCTTGGATCCACCTGGGATAGCGGAAGGGAAAGCCCCTTGGAATTTCAGATTCCCAAACCTTCCGGAGGCCAGGAAGCGTTTAGACTCTCCCAAGCACAGGCAGGGATTCTTGGATCTGTCCTGGTGCAGGACCTGGATCCTTGTGGGTTGCTTCCAGCTCAGGATATCCTCCAACTCCACGGATTTTGCTCCTCCCGAAGGGCCACCTCCCTGGCCGGGATGGAATTTATCCGGCAGGATCCCCTGGGAGGGATGCGGGGACGCTGGGAATGTCCCCCCTGCGCACGGAGCCAAGCCGGAGCGCGAACCCGGCGCGGCAAAGCCGGGATGGGGAGGAATTCTGTTGGGACTTGTCGGGGCAGAACTGGGATCTGATCCCAGCCAGAATCCGCCCGGAACAACCCGGGGAGGAAAAAGCGGGACCCTGCCCCATCTGTATCCCTGCCCCATCTGTATCCCCGTTCCCTGCGGATGGGAGAGGAGCTGGATCCTGCGCTTGGGAGCTTTTCCCGGGCTGTGTCCGGGAGAAAACCTCTGGAAAGGCGTGAAAAGGTCAAAGTTCAAGCCCTGCCTCACCTGAGCGGCCGCCTGCCAAATCCAGGGCCGTGCCAGAGTCAGGGATTG
The DNA here is from genome assembly GCA_017589585.1 of Phylloscopus whistleri. Taxonomy (NCBI): domain Eukaryota; kingdom Metazoa; phylum Chordata; class Aves; order Passeriformes; family Phylloscopidae; genus Phylloscopus; species Phylloscopus whistleri. Next base: position 74,826 of record JADMLD010000714.1, on the reverse strand, counting down.
AGGGATTTGGCTCCAGTTACTCACCCAAGGCAGGGAAAGGGGAGGGGACGGGGAAGGGAGGGAAGGAGCAGGGAATAAACCTGCAGCTGGCAAACATCCCTGGAATGCGCTGCCAGGTGCCTGACTCATTCTCCCGCTTGGATTTCAGGCTCCCGGGAGGAGTCCAGTGGGAATGGGTGCCACGTGGCCTCTGTGTGGCACCGGGACGAGCTGTCCCTTTGTCGCCAGCTCCGATCCTCCTCCCCTGCCACCAAAAAAAGAAAAAAAACCAAAAAAACAAAAACCACCAAAAAAAAAAAAAAAAAACACCAAAAAAACCCAAACAAAACAAAACAAAACAAACAAACAAAAAAAACCAAAAAAACCCCAAAACCAAACCAAAACAAAAAAACAACAACAACAAAAAGCAACAACAAAAAAACACAACAACAACAACAAAAACAACCAACCAAACAAACAAAAAACAAAACAAAAAAACCCACAAACAAACAAACAAAAAACCAAACCAAACCAAACCAAAACAAAACAAAAAACCCAAAAAAACCCCAAAAAACGGTTTTCCATTATTTTCTTTTCCCTGCCCCAAGGAGCCCTTCGGGAGTGGTCCCAGCAGCCAGGGGTTCCCAGATGCTGTTATTTATGCATATTGTAAAGTTAGCTGTTCGCAAATGTTAAAAGAAATGCTAGGTGTATAATATTAAAATAACTTTGTTTTTATTTCTGCTATTAACAAAACTTAGACGTAGTAGTAGCTGATGAGCTGTTTAGTCAAGATAACATCCAGTAACCATATAATAAAATAAAATAAAATAAAATAAAATAAAATAAAATAAAATAAAATAAAATAAAATAAAAATATACCAATTACTGACATCTGCCATCTAAAAGAAGTATAAACCAAAGCCCAAACTATAATAATAATAATAATAATATACCAATTACTGACATCTGTCATCTAAAAAAAGTATAGACCAAAACCCAAACTAAAAGAATAATAATAACAATAATAATAACAATAATAATAACAATAATAATAATATACCAATTATTGACATCTGCCATCTAAAAAAGGTATAGACCAAAGTCCAAACTAAAAGTAATTAAAAAAAAAAAACAGACTGAAACCACAACCAAAAAAGCACCCACACTTTAAAGAAGCAAATCCAAAAAGTATCTGTGCTAAACAGTTCCTAAAATACAGAATGAATTTATAAAATTATAAAATATTAATTTACAAAAAAGTATGAATAGACATAATAGTCTATAAATATGCAACAAGCTAATATAATAGAAAAATATATTTTTAAAATATGTCCAAAAAATAGTAAGTATACTCTTAGCTGAACGCCGAGCACTCAGATGTTTAACCCTTTATCTCCCGTTGTCTTTTTATTAAAAATTTAAATTTTACTAAGAAAGTAAAGCTCGTTTTTCACAGGGGGGACTGCCCAGGGCTGATCCTCCCAGCCAGGGGTGTTTGAGGTGAGCACCAAATTTTGGGATGAATTAGGTTCCTATCCCGGGTTTTGGGTCGGGGTCACCCCTGGTGGCCTTGAGAGGGGGGAGGTGACACCTGGCACAGCAGGTGCCAGTGAAGTCTGGGAATGGGCACTTTTTATCTATTAATATCTATAATAATTTATCTGTTATTTATTTAATGGGCAACATTCATCGCTCCCAAGGGTTTTCCGGAGTGTTTTCCCAAATGGAATGTGCCTGTGTGGAGAGGTGTCAGCTCTGAGCTGGCTGGGTGTGACCAGAGACCCCCCCCGGACCCCTTGGTGACATTCCCAGCCCAGCCCAGGGTTGGGAGCCCAGGAAAAGGTGGGATCAGGGCTGGGCAGGATCTGAGATCAGGAACTGATGGTGCCTCCAGGGGAGATCCCCAAGAGGGAAGGGATTCTGGGATCTGCTGGAAACAGGCTGGGATGGAGCTGCAGATCCATCAAAAATCCATCCAGATCTTCCAGGAGGAGAAACCCCAGGAAAAGGTGGGATCATGGCTGGTGGGCAGGATTTGACATCGGGAGCTGATGGTGCCTCCAGAGGAGATCCCAAAGAGGGACAGGATTCCAGGATCTGCTCTGGAGCCAGGCTGGGAGAGCTGGGAATGTTCCCCTGGAGAAGGGAAAAATCCAGGGAGAGCTGGGAGCCCCTGGCAGGGCCTGCAGGGGCTCCAGGAGAGCTGGAGAGGGGCTGGGGACAAGGGCTGCAGGGACAGGACACAGGGAATGGCTCCCACTGGGCAAGGGGAGATTTAAAAGGAATATTTGGCTGGAATTCTGATGGACTTTAAGGAGCCTGGAGAACTCTCCTGAGCCGATTCCTCCAGGATCACCTCAGCTGCTCTCTGCTCCCTCTGGGTTTTCATTTCCCTCCCTTGGAGTGCCAAGCCAGCCTCCTTCCCTGCTCCTTCCCACCTTTCCCAAGGTTTTTCTTGTTCCCAGGCTCCTGAGCAGCCCAAATCAACATTTCCGTAGCCCAGAAGTTCTTCCTCTTCCTTGCTCCAGGTCACGGAGAAGCTTTTCCTGAACTTCCAGGGTCTTCTGGCTGTGGGTCCAGCCTTTCCCTGGGAATGCCAAACCAGTGGGATCGTGCCAGCAATTCCTCCTGGATCTGTGCAAATCCCTGATTTCTTAGGATGGACCCACAATGTTCGCTGGGAAATGGGATCATCCTCAGGGTCAGCCTGCTGAAACTCAGGTCAAGCCCCAAAATTCTCTTTCAAACAGAGGCACTGGAGTGAAAAAAACCGGAAAGATAAATCTAAACAAGCCCTGATCCCTTGAAATATTTGCAGGCTTGGGGTGGAAAATATTCCCTGAGTTTGCAAATATTTTTGGCGGGCCCAAAAAACCCGGAATTTTTTTGAGATTTATTTTTCCCCCCCCTCTCAGTGACTGAATTATTCACCCTGGATCTCCTGGTGCTGACCCGAGCCAGGAGTGTCTGAATGCCCCTAAATTCCCTCCTCCTCCTCTGCAGACACCGTTTATCCCAGGAAAGCTGAAAATGCTTGGAATACTCACCCCCCTCGGCCACGTTGGAACCCAATCCCCGATATTTTGGCTCCCAATATTTGCTCAAGGAACAACTGGAATCTCCAGAGCTTCCCTTGTGGTTTTTCTCCCGTGGCAACGCCAATTTCCTCTGCTTTTCCCTCAGCTGCCCCTGGAAACCCTGGGACGATTCTGGATCTCTTCCTGACTGCCCAGGAATGTTGGTGTAGGAAAGACGGGAGCTTTCGAGGCAGATCCTAAAACCCTGAGCTCCTTTCCCTGACCTTTTTGACTCAATTAAGGGTGAAAATTAAGACTCAATTAGGATTAATTCCCCCGTTTGTGGGGGTTTGTTACGTCTGTCTGGGCCGCGTTTGGTTTTTTGGGATGAAGCCACCCCATCCGTGGAATTCCGGGATTAAAAGGCTTCCAGGACCCACCCTGGGCATCACAGGAGCCTGACCCAGGCTGCACCCAGGGTGGGTTGGGAATGGCCACACAAAATGGCTGCTGATCAGGAGATTTTACATTTTGATCAGTTTTGGTCCATTTGCACATTGGGGTTTAATTGTCCAGTCCCAGCTCCAGGCTGTGAGGTCCCATCCTTCTTGTTCCTCCCTCCAGCCACCCTTGTTTGTGCTGTTGGGCTGAAAGTTGTCCTTGGTGTGCAGCAGGAACAGGATTTGTTTTGTGTCCCTGCTCTGTGAGGAGCTTATGGCACTGAATGTGAGGGTCAGAACTGCATCCTTGGGCAACACCGAACCTGAAAATGTGAAAACTCAAATCTGAGGCATCAGTTTGCTGTCCACAGTGGTCTCCCAAGGATGCTGATCCCAGCTCGGGAGCTTGGAATTCCTCATGGGAATGGGAGGAGCAGGGGAGATCCTGGAGCCAAAGGGACTTTGGTGTGGGGGAAGCCGGAGCTGCTCCTTCACACCCCGGTGGGATCCTCCCGGGTTCATCTCCTGGCAGAGTGAGAAACTGGGATGGGCTGTTGGGATATTCAGGATTGGTTTTCCCAGGAAAGGCTTTGCTTGGGTTTGGGATCAGCCCTATGGGGGTGCTGAGTTCCCCTTTCCTTGTGGGGCTGGAACTGAAGGATTGGGATTGGAATTGGGGCTCTGGGAGTGTTGTGTTCCCCTCAGAATTGAAGGACTGGGATTGGGATTGGGACTGGGATTGGGATTGGGATTGGGATTGGGATTGGGATCAGCTTTCTGGGGGTGCTGAATTCCCCTCAGAATTGAAGGAATGAGATTGAGATCAGGGCCCTGGTGGTGCTGAATCCCCCTCTCCTTGTGAGCCCTGCAGGAGTGAGACTGGGATTGGGACCCCTCTGGAGCTGGGCGCTCCCCAGGGCCGCTCCCAGCACCTCTCCTGGCTGGATCAGCCTCACCAGCTTGGAGGGGGAGACTTTTCCCCCTTCCCAGCTCCCAGAGCTGCCAACCAGGAGGGAAAATCAGGAGGAGAACGGGAGGAGGGAGAAGCCGGCCGGGAGGGAGCTCTTCCCTAACCAATTCCACCTGTTCCCTGCTCCCAGCCTCGCTCCAATTTCTGCCCAGCTGGATTTTCACTTCCCACTCTGCCTCAGAGGCTCCTCCAAGACTGGAATTCCTTTCCCAGCCTCCTCCTTGCAGCGGGAGCAGCTGATTAGTGGCTGCCCCGATTTAATTTTCCTATCTGGACTAATTATTCCTCTTGATGGTCCATTTATTGGGCTTGTTTCCCTTTCGTTTCTTTTTCTTTTTTTTTTTTTTTTTTTTTTTTTTTTGCTCTGGGATGCTTTTTCCAAGGAAGGGAGGAAGGGTAAATAAAAACCAGACAAGCCAAGGAGATGCAATTCCATCCTCGTTGTTCCTTATTTAAATGAATTCTGAATCCTGAAGCCCCCCTCGCCCCAACCCCCTTTCTAAAAGGAATCAATTTACCCTAAATTTCAGTGGGATTTTTGTCCCTTTTTTTGGTCATTCCCTGTGGGGTTTTTTTACATGCGTGGGACTTGAGGGTTACCTGGCCCGAATTCCAGGGTTTTACTGGTTCTGGAATTATCACGGTCCTGTCCTTGTCATCATTTCCAAAGCCTCAAACTCACCAGATAAGAACTCTGATAACAAAAATGAGGTCTCTGTTGGGGAATTCCCACCTGGAGGGCAGGATGTTGTCTGGGAATGGATGGGATGCTCCCTTGCCTAGGTGTATCCAGAGATTGAACCACCCCAAAAAAGACTCTTTTCCCCTTAAAAATTTTGTGACTTCATGGGGAAATGTGTCCAAAGCGGGAGACTTTGCACCCCAGAATCGAGGAGGGCTGGTTCAGGGATCAAATTTAACGCCGTGGTGTCCTGTTTGGGGAAAATCCCTGTGGAAATGGATCTTCTCCTTCCCAGGTAAGTCTGGCTCAGCAAAGCTGAGCTTTCCAGGTGTTCTCCTGTGTCATGAGGAGCCAAACTCATGGAAAAAGCCGTGGAATCGTAACCCTGCGCGCCCTTGGCTCCTCTGAGCTGGAGCAGGCATCCCAAAATTTCATAAAGCGAAGATGTTTTCCATTATCCAGGACATCCTCCAATCCCATGGCGCCTTGGAATCCCCTTGGCAAAAGCCGGGAATTCTTCATGGATCGTCGGTGCTGTGAACTCCCCATTCCTGGAAGTGTCCAAGTCCAGGCTGGATGGGGCTTGGAGCAAGCCTGGGATCCAGCCCAGGATGCAAATCCTATGGGAACAGCGTTGGAATTCACACCAAGTCCCCTGTCTCCAGGAATTTCAAGGAATAAACTGGGTGGACAGTTTGATCATGGATTATCCATGGAATTCCCTGAATTTCAGGGAATCTGGGAGAAGCTTCAGCTCTGGTCAGCGGATCCTTTGGAAAGCAAAAAAAGAAAAATAAAAATCTTTTTTTCCTTGTGATATAAACAATATTCCTTTGGATTTCTTCCTTGGTCTGCAGAATTTTTGGAATCTAGAGCAGGAGTGCTAGACCAGGAGTCCTGCTCAGTTTGGAGAACCCAAAATTCCCAAAAGGAATGGGTGGGAATGGTTTCCATCGGGACGTTCCGGGCTGGTGCTCGTCGGTGGAGCTCTCCATCCATGGCTGCTTCCCTGGAAACGGGGAAGAGTCTGGAATCGTGGATCCACACAATGGGACTCAGCCTGAACCTTCCTGGGAAAAAAAAGAGCCGACTTTTTTGTTTGGCCATTAAAAAGGGGGGGAAAACAAATTAAAAAAAAAAAATAAAAAAATCCAAGGATCTGTTTTGTTCCGGAAACTTCTGGGCACATTAAGCGAAACCAGATCCCAGAGGGTGGGGGGAGAGAGGGATACAGGAAAGCAATCAAACCCTACTGGAGGAATTCCTCCCTTCTGGAAGAACATAAACCAGGAGCAGAACGTAAACAACCCTCCACACGTCCCTTGTAAATCAGGAGCAACGGGAATGAATTCCCAGCGGGAACAGGACGTCTGGGATGTTTGGCCAGGGAGTCCTTTTTGAGGTTTTGCTCTCCTTGATGGATTTAATTTGGAATTCGTCCCTCTCTTCTCTCCTCTTCCTGCTCCCCCTGGATGAACCGCCAGCCGAACTCTCCAAAGAGATGCCTGGAATCATTCCAAGGGGTTAATTAGGCAGGGCTGGAGGACAGGGATTAACGAGGGATGATCGTGGTCCCTCGATCAGGGGATGGTTGGGAAAAGGCTGGATTCTCCTCCTGGGTCCATCGGTGTTTGAGCCGGGAAGTTCATTCCCGGTTTATTTGGATTCCGAGGAGCAGCACATGTTGGTGATCCCTCTTCGAACTCTCTTTGGAATACGTTCTGCAGCTGGAAAAATGACTTCAAAAAGGGCTCCAAGCAACTCCATTTATCCTTGAGAAAAGTGCCTTTCCCCCCAAATCCTTTTTCTAACCAAGGTGGGAAACACATGGGCACGGGGCTTTTAAAACCAAGAATTCCAGAGTGGGGTTGGGTTGGAAAGGACCTTGGAGATCATCTCATTCCAGCCCCTTCCATGGGCAGGGAATCTTCCACTCTCCCAAGTTGTTCCAAGCCCTGTCCAGCCTGGCCTTGGACACTTCCAGGGACGGGAAATCCACATCTCTGGGCGTCCTGGTGCCGGGTTAGTTGAAAACTGATTGAGAATCCATGGATTTTGTGGTGCAAAGGGGATTCCAAGGGATGGAAGAGGCCAAGTTTGATGCCCTTCCCCAAAAATCTCCACCTGCTTCTTCCCAGCCGCGGGGCTGCAAGAAGCTGGATGTGAGCTTGGAGCTGAATCCTGGGAATCAGGATGGGCTTGGCTCCCGGATGGATCTATCCAAGACAGATGCATTTTCCTAAGGATGATAACGGGGAAATTTCCAGAAAAACTTCCACCATTTTCCTCCGTTCCTTCTGTATAATAACAGGAAATTTCCATTAAAAACTTCCACTCTTTTTCCCCTTTCCTTCTGTTTGTTTCCCTGTTGAAAGATCCCAGACAGAGACGGTTATTCCAGAATATTCCTTAATCTGTGAGCACGGCTGGGCCCGGATCTCCCGGATCAAAATGCAGATTAATAATCTGAATTCTTTTGATGCAAACTGAACTTTAAACCTGTCCTAAAGATCAAGGCTGGAGGAGAAAATCCATTTTTTTCCGTGTTAAAAGGAACAAAGGCCTCTCCTGGTTCATTGTTGTTGGGAAAATGGGGGATCCAAGGGGCGAACTTCCAACCTCTGGAAAATTCCATGGCTTCACCTCATCCTCATTCCAAAGCCACCTCCGGGAGAGTTTAGCTGCGGAACGAGGCTCATTGCTATACTCCCGTCTCTCCCCCTTGAAATCCAGGGATTTTTGGTAATTTATAAAAACCGCAATTAATGCCTGACCCTTTCCCACTTCAGGGAGCTGATTCCAGCTGGGAATCACCTCTTCTGCTGGGGATCACTTTCTGCTTGTCTTGGGTTATGGAACCAAAAATGTGTATTCTATTTCATCTGCTGAAAGCAGCTGGGGAGATGTTTTTTCTTTATCTCTTGTAACTCTGGAGGAAGGGGGGCAGGTGACTCCTGATAATGGGCCAGCTGATAAAACCAGGTGGGGCAGTGTTTGTTATCTCTGTCACCACCTGTCCTCCCTCCAGGGGAGATCTTCTGCTAATGGACCATTAAGGCTCACCAAGCCATCATCCACATTCCATCATCCCAGTGTGAGATGCTGCACCCAGTGGGAGGAGCCAACCATTCCCACCTGGATAAAACTGAGACACAGGAACACCAGGGATCTGGTTCCACTGGATTCCCGGAGGAAGAGCGGACCCTTCTCACCATCCCTGGACCCTTCTCACCATCACTGGGCCCTTCTCACCATCACTGGACTCCTCTCACCATCACTGGACCCTTTTCTCTCAGGATCATCTCTGCTCCAACAGAACCACATCTGCCACTCCAGGAGAACTTTTGGACTGCTTCCAACACCCTGACCAACAGGGTGTCAGGTTGGAGCTCTGACTCTGTCAGGGTTCTCCAAAATTGTTGTTTGTTTGTTTGCTTGTTTGGTTGGGTGGTTTTGTTTCCTACTACATTTGTATTGTTAATATTCCTAGTAAAGAACTGTTATTCCTATTCCCAAACCTTTGCCTGAAAGCCCTGAATTGCAAAATTATAATTTGGAGGGGGCGAGGGGTTTACATTCTCCATTCCAAGGGAAACCCCAGCTTTCCCTGGCAGATACCTGTCCTTCCAAACTAAGACACTGCTCAAGGCGAGTCCTGAGCTCCAAGGGGATTTGGGGAGACTTTCCACCAACCCTGCCCGCCCTTCTCACGCCAGCCCCGATCTGTGGTGCTCCTGGTGGGAATGTGCCTGAGCCGAAAGGGTTGGGTGGGAAGCGGGGTCGGGAGGGGCTCCTCATACTCGGCTCCGCTCCAAAGGTCGCCTTTCCCTCCTGGGCTGCCGGAGTGTGTGACAGGCTGAGGGAGAAATCCGACAGCAGCCCTCCTGCTGCTGCTCTGGACGGGAGGTTTGAACAGCAGGGATGAGGGAAATCGGGATTCTCTGCTGGAAGCCTGGGCACTCCAGGAGGATTCCAGGCTCTCTGTGCTGGTGGGCACTGACCCCCGAGCAAACTCTGCATTCCACCTGAAACCCTGGAAAAAGCTCCCAAAATTGAGTGACAACGGTGGGATTGTGGGTGTGTGGTTTGGATGGAAGTGTGTGATATCACAGGGTGCAAAACTCAGAGCTGAAGGGTTTAGAATACAGGAATATTTATAAAGCAAGGTGGAGGATTTAGGGCAGAGGCTGAGCCCTTCTTTTTCACCTCCTTCTCCACGGCTCTGGGTGGTGTTTTGTAGAAAATTTGGTATTTTGGGTAGAAAAGTCCGCACTGCGGGCCACAGGTGGTTGGTTATTGGGTTAAAAGTAAAAAATAATTTTATTATTTTATTTTTTTAATTATATTTTATATATCTTATATATTTTATATATTTTATTATTAGGTGTCATTTCTTAATTGGACAGTTTGTCCTTAAAAAGGCCTTGGAAAGGGGTAGAGACAGAGCTATTTTCAGTTTGTTAGCCAGAACTCACAGCTTGTGAGACTGCAACAGAGATAAGAATTAATAAACATCTGAGTCTGAACACAAAATCCATCTCTTGAGCATTTAATCCCGGCTCTAACAGGAGAAGATACAAAAGCCACAATTCTCTTTGCTCATCATGGAGATGGAGCCGCTGGGAGTGTCTCCAGAGCCTCTGGAAGCAGCTTTGTTCTCTTCCGTGCTGTGGCCCTGGCCTGACCTGGAAGAATTTGGGAGGTGTGGATTTGCGGCCCAGCTGGGACCAGCGGGAGCCAGGGAAGGACTTCCCTAATCATGGAATTGTTGTGGTTGGAAAATCATCCAGGATCATCGAGTCCAACTTGGGACCGATCCCCACCTTGGCACTGAGGGCCACATCCCGGAATTCCTTGGACACCTCCAGGGGTGGGGACTTCCAAGGCCTGACTGCCCTTTCCATGAGGAAATTCCTGCTGGGTTCTGAGCCATCCCTAACTTTGTGTGGATCCGCTGTTTTCCTGGGATCAGGGATGGATCTTTTTTTTAACCCAACACAAATGTGCATTTTTATGTGGAAAAACGCTTCTTCCCACATGGATTTGCCTGGGGGCTGTGGAATAATCCTGGTGCCCCACCAGGCCGGGACCTCCCGGCCAACTCCCAGACCCGGCCTAAGGTTTGGCCAAGAAGGTTTCCATCTCTAGCTCCTCTATTTTTTCCAGCCTTTCATGGAATAATTTGGGTTGGAAGGGGATTGTCTGGTCCAGCCTCCAGATACACAGAATCCTGGGATCACTGAGGTTGGAAAATCCCTTCGAGGTCACCGGGTCCGAGCTGTGCCCTATCCCCACCTTGGCACTGAGGGCCACATCCAGGAATTCCATGGACACCTCCAGGGATGGGGATTCCAAACCTCTCTGGGCACTTCCAAGGCCTGAGCACCCTTTCCGTGGGGAAAGTCCTGGAAATTCCTGCTGCTGCCCACCCTGAGCCTCCCCTGGCCCAGCCTGAGGCCGTTCCCTCTTTTCCTGTTTTCCCCTGGGATCAGATCCCAGCTCCCACCTGGTTCCACCATTCCAGGGAGTTGTGCAGAGCCACAAGGGCCCCCCTGAGCCTCCTTTTCTCCAGGCTCAGCCCCTTTCCCAGCTCCCTCAGGAATTCTCCAGCCCCTTCCCAGCTCTATCCCTTTCCTGGACTCGCTCCAGCCCTTCCATGTCCCACTGTAGCAGGAGCTCAGGAAGGATTTCCTGGCTCCCTGTCCAAGCCAGCAGTGCCCAAGCTTTTATCCACACCTGGAAGCGGGATTCTGTGCCGTGGAAATCCCCTCCAGCAGCACAGGAGGAATTCCAGTCCCTTGGAGAAGTGTGGGAACAAGCCAGGTGGGTTGTCCTGGGATCTTCCAGCTGCCTGAGGAAGCAAATCCCCGATTCTGGGGTCACAACCCATCCCTGGATGTGTCCTGGCTCCAAACTGGGATTTCCCTTGAGCCAGGACACATCTCCATGAGCCCGGAGCACCCTCCGGGCTTTGCTGCTGGGCAGGTCCAGGCACAGCTTCCAGGTTTTCCACAGCATGGATCAGCTCTGCTGTGGAGCTGATCTGGCAAATCAGGGCCCCGTGTTAATCCTCTCCCAGCTAAGCCAGGTCTGGAAAAGCTGGGAATCGCGGTTTGGAGACAGAGGAGCCACCTGGACTGGGGCCAGCTGGAGGCTGGAGGGTGTCCAGGTGCCTCATCCTGGAGGGAATAAACTCCTCAGCAGCCTCAGGATCATGGGATGGGGATGGAGCTGGACCTGAGCACTCCGGGATAAACTGGGATGTCCCGGGCTGGTTTTCATGGAAGTGGCTTCCCCAGGGAGTTTCCTGTTTGTTCCTTGGAGGGGGCATCTTCCCACAAGCTCATTTAGGAGCTGATGGGATAATTCCATTGTTTGGTTCCCTTTCCTTAATTAAAACACACGAATTGCGGGAGAAAAAAAAAAAAAAAAAAAGTGGAAGAAAATAAAAGTAAATTATTCCAGAATCCATTTGTTTTTTATTTTATTCCTCTGTCTCCTGGAACGTTCTCCAGGGAAATAAAGGGAGCTCCTAAAAAGAAGAGGGAACAATGTCCATGTGGAGGCCGCGGGTTCCCGTAAATGGACTTTGGAAGGAGAGGACGGGAGAGAAAAAAGGGATTGAGCTCCTGATAAATGAGGGCAGGGGATGGGGAAGGCCAGGGATGCTCAGCAGGGAGCTTCCCGCTGGATCCCCTCTGTGGGAACAGAAAATGAGGGTTTTGGAAGGTGCCTGCTGTCAGTTCGTGGCCGAGGAACACAGGAAAGGGGAATGGAGGTGGCCACGCGGAAAGAGCCGTGGAAAACAGGCCGGGAGCGTTAAGGGTTCTCGGGTTTGGCTGGTTTCCCCAGATTAGGGTGGTTTAGAGTCCCTGGCCCTCTGAAAAGCCCCAAGCCAGACACAGAACAACACAGAGTCTTCAGATGTTCTTTTTTTCAAGGTTTTTATCTGAAGTACTCCCCCCTGCCCCCCTGGGTTCCTGTGCTGGCTCGGTTTCTGGGGAGCTTTTGGGGAGAGTACAACAGGGGTAGGGTAAAAGATTCAAAAGAGGCTCCTACCTCAGGGCAATGTTCCAAGGCTTTATTCTTGAAGGAGTACCCGAGGCCAAAGAGGCCGAAAGAGGAAGAACATGGGTTTTTATCTGGTCTCTGTCCTGGGATGGATAGCTGGCATCAAGCCAATAGGTCAGAGATAAGGGGAGAACAGGGTCAAACTAATAGGTACAGACTTCAGGGGTTCTCTGGGGAAAAACCATTTCCCCAGAGGAATTCAACATTTCTCGTTGTTTACTATTTCTTGTCTTTTCCTTTTTCCTCTGTGCCCGGCCAAGGTCTGTCCAGCTCGGGCATCAGGCGAAGACTCTGCCCCTGACGGAGGCTCGTCATCTTTTATACAGATTATTGCGTGTCTGTGATTTACAATTACAAACCAATATCTACATTCTATACTAAACAGGTTATTTCTACACTAACCCAATCTCTCTAAAGCTGCTTTGTGTCACCGTCACAGCAGAAGACGAAGAAGAAGAAGAAGAAGAAGAAGAAGAAGAAGAAGAAGGAGGAAGAAGAAGAAGAAGAAGAAGAAGAAGAAGAAGAAGAAGAAGAAGAAGAAGAAGGAGAAGAAGAAGAAGGAGAAGAAGAAGAAGAAGAAGAAGAAGAAGAAGAAGAAGAAGAAGAAGAAGAAGAAGAAGAAGAAGAAGAAGAAGAAGAAGAAGAAGAAGAAGAAGAAGAACTCAGGGCATTGCCTTGAGTCCTCCATCTTGTCCCCATTCACCTCCATTCTAAAAACCCAAATGTGACAAACTACACTACTCTTTATCACACCTTTGTGGCTTGTAATTCCTCTCTCAGTGTTGGAAGTTCTTCCCATGGCCTAAAGTCAAAGCCAGTGCCTTTCTGGGCTCTGTGCTGGGGTCTCCAACCCCTCTGTACAGGTTTCCAACCCCCCTGTACAGATCCCAGACCCCCTTTACAGGTTTCCAACCCCCCTGTTCAGGTCTCTGACTGTCCAGGGTATCCAAAGGAATGCCCTGGACTCCCACAAAGGGTGTGGGGTTGGAAGGGTTTAGCGTGGTTTGTGCTATCCGGCCCAATCCAGGCGTGTGGAGAGGAGGGAATTCTCGCTCTGGAAGTGGAAGGGGTCCTGGCTTGGTCTGGGAGGCAGAATCCTGCTCTGCCATCCCTTCCCTGGAGAAGGCATGGGTCATCCCGGGTTTCTGGCAGAAAATTCCCAACCCTTCCCAGTCTCAGGAGTGTGGCTGTGGCTCCCATCATTCCTGTGCAACTTTCCGTGGAGAGGAAATCAACTCAACGGCTCCACTTCCCTTTCTTGCCGTGACCCCCTCCCCACATCCCTCTGCACATTCCCAAGGGTGGGAATGATCTGGGAGAGCTCCTCACCTCCTGTGGGACCCTCTGCTTGCCCCTTGTCCTGGGGGGTTGGGACAATTCCTTTGGATTATCCAAGGGAGTGAGGGAGTCTGGAATTCCTGGCCTGCAGCTCCCAGTGTTTTCCTCCACGTGCTTGACCCCTTGTCCAGGAATTGCTCCCCTGGGATTTGGGAAGAGCCACCTGGAGCAGCTGGAGGCTGAACAGCCCTTTCCCACCTGAGCCCTGCCAGGACTGTCCCCACCCCTCAAATATTTATCATTTATCATGTATCATTTAAAATTTATCATTTTTTATAAATTATAAATTTTTATCATTTAAAATTTATCATTTGACATTTGTCATTTAGTTTTCCATATGTATTCTATTTTAATTTTATTTTTAGTGTTTATTTATATTATTTATTATCTAAATTTTATTTACTTGTATTTTATTTAAATTTTATTTAAATTTTATTTAAATGCTATTATTTTATTATTTATTTTTATTATTTATTTTATTGTTCATATATTTTATTTTAAATATTTTTACTTTAATTTTATTCTGTTATTTACTTCTATTGTTTATTCTTCTTATTATTATTTTATTAGGTTTTATTTACTGACCTCCCGTGATTTCTTTTTTCATTAATTAACTATTTTAATGACTTGCTGACAATAAAATCATGGAATCATGGAATGATTTGTGTCCGGAGGGACCTTAAGGATCATCTCCTTCCAATTCCCTGCCTTGGGCATGGAACCTTCCACCAAAAAATCCAAGGAAAAGGCTTAAAATGTGGATTTACCAAGGGAAATGGGGGAAGTTGGGAAAGAGGGGCTGGATTTGGGATATTTCTAATTTGGTTTTCTCTTAACTTGTCTCGGAGCACCCAAAAACCATCAACAGAATCCCTGATCTCTTTGGGAAAAAGAAATTGAGGAAACAAAGCAGTTCAGGATAGTTTCTGATTCCAAATTCCAATATTTGGAGACAAATCCCTCTTTTTTTATTGCCCTAATGAGGAATCCCAAAAAAACCCAATATTTGGAGATAAATCCCTCCCCATTTTTTACCCTAATGAGGAATCCGAAAAAAATCCAATATTTGGAGACAAATCCCTCCCTGATTTTTGCCCTAATGAGGAATCCAAAAAAAATCCAATATTTGGAGACAAATCCCTCCCTGATTTTTGCCCTAATGAGGAATCCCAAAAAAATCCAATGCTTGGAGACAAATCCCTCCCTGATTTTTGCCCTAATGAGGGATCCCAAAAAAATCCAATGCTTGGAGACAAATCCCTTCCTGATTTTTGCCCTAATGAGGAATCCCAAAACAAATCCAGTATTTGGAGACAAATCCCTCCCTGATTTTTGCCCTAATGAGGAATCCCAAAAAAATCCAATGCTTGGAGACAAATCCCTCTCTGATTTTTGCCCTAATGAGGAATCCCAAAACAAATCCAGTATTTGGAGACAAATCCCTCCCTGATTTTTGCCCTAATGAGGAATCCAACAGCAGAGAAAAGACGTTTGGTCAAGGCTTGGTTTGGGAAAAAACAAACAAAATCCCCAAAATTCCATGAAAACGTCGTTATCTGGGAGCTCCTAACGAGCAGAAAACGAGCCAAACGAGCCGTCCTCATCAAGCGATGGGATTGGTCCTTCAGACATCCCTGCTGTCCGAGGAAAATGAGGAAAGGAGGGATGAGAGGAATACGGGATGGTCGGGATTGTTTCGGGAAGCGCTGGGAGATGGCAGCTGGAGGAACGCTCCCGATCCCGCTGGGGCAGAGAGGGAAGGACGCGGAGCAGAGCGAAGGAAAACAACCCCAAGCACCACCCCTGTTTTGTTTCCCATTATTGCTCTAATTCCAGGCTAATTGGAAACGGCCTGGATGTGTTTAGGAACACGAGGAACATCTGGATCTCATTGGAAGAGCTCCGCTTTTCCGAGTGGCGCCTTCCATCTTCATCCCAGGCCAAAGATTCCCACATCACGACTTGTCCTCTTTCTTTCTCTCCTTTTTTTTCTTTTTAATTTTTTTTTAAATTTTTTATTTTTTTCCCCTCCTTCCTTTCCAGCAAATGGGAGGTTGAACTTTCGACTCCGTGGAAAACAGTTGGAGAGAAACCCTGAGAAATCCCGGGAGAGCTGTTGAGCCTTTCTTCCCATTATCCCGCTTGATTCCTTGCCGCTTCTCGGCTCTTTCAATCCAGCCCGGAGCTGTTTCATGCTGGTGACACCAAGGGAAAAACGGGAAGGCACAAGAGGAGGGGGGAAAATTGGGGGAAAACAAAAAAAAATAGGGAAGAAGAGTTTGTGAGGTCAGACGTGGAGAAACAAAGACAATTCCACGGAAAAGTGTCCTTGAGCTGGGCCAGGAAGTTGAGCTTTGCCAAAGGGATGGATCCACAGATACATTCCATGATTTTCTATTCCGGTCACAGCTCCTTTAGGAAGTTCTCCTGCAGGCCCAGAGTTATCCCAGGTCATGGAAAGGGCTCTCCTTGGGGCTTTCTGCCAGGATTCCCAAGGATTTTCCTCCATCTCCCCATGGTTGTTTCCTCATGTTCCAAAGGCAGAGCTGACGGATTTCTCCATCATCCGAGGAAACCGAGGATGGTTTTGCTGGGAAACAAAGTCCTGGTCCTGCCTGGGCAGATGGTTGGGAATTCCCCTTGGTGGTAGAAGCCAAACAAAGCCATTCCTGGGATCAGGCCACATTCCCAGATTCCTGCTTTCCTCCCTCTTCCTGAGGCTCATCTTCAGGAGTTCTGGCTTTCCCAAATGGAACAGCAAGGAAGGGGCCTGGGATCCAAGGAAGGAGACTGAGATCCAAGGAAAGAGGTCAAGATCCAAGGAAGGAGGCCAAGATCTGAGGAAGGAGCTCCAGATCCAAGGAAGGAGCCCAAGAGCCGAGGAAGGAGCCCAGGATCCAAGGAAGGAGGCCAAGATCTGAGGAAGGAGCTCAAGATCCAAGGAAGGAGCCCAAGATCCAAGATCTTGTGGACTAAACCGAAGGGCAAATCCCAATTCTCCTCCTGGACCTGCGTCTCCAGCACTCCGTTGGGTTTGGAAAGCTGCAGGATTGTCTCCCACTAGGAATTCTGGAGGACAGAGGAGACAATACAGGGATTGTGGGAATCTTCCCCTCCTCACGTGGGAAATGAGTAGAAAACCCCTAATTTCCCACCCTTTGGAGAGGAGGGGCTTTTAGGAAGAGGAGGGAAGCTGGGAATGTGTCCTGATCCCAGAAATCAATTCAGTTTGGCTTCCAAATGCAAGGGGAATTCCCAACCATCCACCCAGGTGGGACCAGGGCTTGGGTCTCCCAGCAAAACCATCCTCAGCTTCCTTGGATGACGGAGAAATCCGATGGCTCTGCCTTCGGAATGTGAGGAACATGGAAGAACATCCTTGGGAATCCTGGCAGGAAGCCCCAAGGAGAGCTTGGATATCCATGACCTGGGATAACTCTGGGCCTGCAGGAGAACTTCCTAACGGAGCTGGGACCGGAGTGAAAAATCATGGAATGCTTGAAGTTGGAAAAGACGTCCAAGGTCACCAAGTCCGACCACCAGTCCGTGTCCCCAGGTGCCACATTCCCTTGTCCCTCTCCAAAGGTTCTGTTGGAGGTGGGGATTGGAAGAATTCCAGTATCAAGGGAAGAACAGGGAATGGATAAAATCAAGGATCTGCTCCTCCAAAGGAACTCGGAAAGAAATCAAGTTGGATAAGAAAACCCAAATTAAGAATATGTTTGTGGAATTACCTTGCCATTAATTAATGCCATTTAAATAAAAAGTGAGTATTTTGATTACTTTTTAATCAAAAGCCTTGAAGGGTTTTTTTCCTTCCTAATTTTTTCCCTTTTTTTAAAAAAAGAAAAGCATAAAAGAATTTAATTCAAATATTTCAATAGCTCAGTTTTTACATAATCCTGTAGAATTTTATTATATATATTTATGTTTATATATTTATTATGTTTATATTTTTATGTTTTTATATTATATTTTTATATTGTACAACTGCTTTTATATATACAACTGTATTATATTTATAATCAAAACATTTTATCTATAAATATAATTTTATAATTTATTTAATTATATTATTTATAATAATTATATTTATCATTTAATTATAATCATATAAATATGATGTTTTTATAAAGAAAATTCATATTTTCGAAAGCTAAAAATTAATGTAATAATTTATTATTAATTAAATTAATGTTAAATAGTAAGATAATATTATATTATTAGTTTAATGAATAGTGTATTACTAGTTTAATGAATATTTTATTATTAGTTTAATTATTAAGGTTTTCAGGGGAAAAAAAGATGAATTGGCTGAACTGGTCTTGGATTGGCTTCTTTTTTTTCCTTGGAAGAAGTTTATTCCTGGACAAATTCCTGGAATTCTGGAAGAAACCTGCAAGAGATGGATGAAGAATTTCCCCCAGGTAATTTTATATCGCAGGGAGCGCTGATCATTCCCAAACCACGGATTCATGGAATCACCGAGGCTGATCCATGGATCCAACTGGAGCTGTGAGGAGGTGGAAGCGGAGCAGAGATCCCACTTTTCCTCCTGCCTGGACTCCAGCTTCTCCCAGAGGCATTCCTGGGAAAAGGGGCCTTGCAGGAACCAGCTGATCCCGCCAGCCGAAGGATTCTCCCGGATATTCCCATAGCAGGATCGCAAAGGGAGCTGGAAGGGGATGGGAGAAGCTGGAGCTCCTTATCCCTGGGATTTATCCCAGAGGCTGATCCCCCACATTCCTGTTTTCCCAGGATCTTCTCCTGTTTTCCCTTGGAAGCAGAACAAACCCCAGGCCTTTGGAAAGTGCCGGGAATTTTTCTCTCCAAAAACAGAGTTCAAGGAATTCCTGCCTTATTTTATGGGATTTTAATAATATTTTATTTTATTTTATTTTATTTTATTTTATTTTATTTTGGTTTATTTTGGTTTATTTTGGTTTATTTTATTTTGGTTTATTTTATTTTATTTTATTTTATTTTATTTTATTTTATTTTATTTTATTTTATTTTATTTTATATTTTAATGTTGTTCCTCCCTATGTTATGGAGGGTGTCTCTGGCATCCCATAATGCCCCGAAATCCTCCCAAAAATCCCGTTTTTATTTTCTTTTCCCCAAATCCTTCCGAGCAGCTGCCTCCATGAATTCCTTGTCTTCCTTCCCGGATCAAAGGAGCTCCCCATTTTTTGCTGCAATTAGGCTGCTTCATTACCGATTAATTACAACACAAGCAGGGCAGGCTTTGATCTCCAAAGGGAGATTTGCCTGGAATGATTGGAAAAGGCCAACAAAAGGAAATCAGGGAATAATTCCATGACTCAATCATGACAGCCTGAGTCACGTTGCCTGATGAATCCGTGGAAAATTATCAAAATGATTCCTCCGGAATTACAATGACACAAATAAAGCAACGCCCCAGAAATCTGAAACACAATCCCAGTGGTTTTTCCTTGTTTTCTGAAATTCCCTGGTTCTTTCCCTGGAATCTCTACGCTTCCATGAGGAAACTCTGGAATTGTGGCAGGTCCAGAAAAGTCAGGAATTCTTTTGGCAGAGGCTTTCCAAGCATCTTTTTGGGGGGCTGCCTGCCCAAAAAAAAAAAACGGTGCTGAGAGGTGCCCGAAGTCAGCTGTTCCCAGGAAAAATTCCAACTGTTTTCACCTTCCCGTTGCCCCTTGAACAGCAAATCCTGCCCCAAAAATCATGGATCCCTCCACTGGACACCTTCATGGAATAAATCAGGGAAGAGGGAAGGGTTAAAGGCTGTTTTTTCTTTTGCAATAAAAAACAGGGGAAAGGGTTAAATCAGCCCAAATGTTTAAATTAATTTAAAAAAAGAGGTTTGAGCTGAGCCCAAAGTCCAGCCTAGGGAAAGAACTGGAATGTTGGGATAAGTGGGATTCACTGGGGTGGGCAGCTCCTGGAGTATCTGGGACAAGTCCTGCCCTTAATCCTGAGTCTGAGCATGGCTCCGTTTGCTGGGCCGGGCTTTTTTGGGTCTCTCCTAAATCTTCCAGGAACAGATTCCCAGCGTTTCCGTCCCTCTGGAATACAGGAGTCAATCAATCCGGGGGCATCCTGGAGCTTCCCAGGAGCATCCAAGGTCCTAAGGTGCTGCTTCCCTTAAAATTATGGAATGGTTCGGGTGGGAAGGGATCCCAAAGATGATCCGGTCCCACCCTCTGGAATGTGTGGGATCCCAGAGTCCAGGAATCATCAGGATGAGGCCCTGGCATGGGTATTCCCAGAGAAGCTGTGGCTGGAATGAGCAGGGCTTGGAGCAAACTGGGATGGCGGAAGGTTGAGGTTGGATCCAAGTTTTAAGGTCCCTCCCAACCCAAACCATTCCATAATTCCGTGACTCTCCCACCATCAATCATCCAGGAAATCCCCAGGAGACCGGTGGATGAAACACTTTTTCCCGGAAACTTATTTTTCCTGGAGAAGCAGCTGGAGCCAGGATGACCTTCAGTGTCTCCTGTGGCCTGGATTCCATGAGGAAGGGACTCCGACCTTCTGGGAAGGTGGGAGAACATTCCGGGCGAACCTGAATCCAGGCTTATCGGACACCTTCAGTCCTCCACAGTGGCCTAAAGGTCGGACTGGATCTAACCCCTCTGGTATCTCCAGAAGGTTCTGGAGCACCCCAGAAGCATCACCCACCTCCCAGACTGAAACATCTCATGGATCAAAAAACTTCCCTCCCTGCCCATTCCGCTCCGGATGCAATTCCGGCTCAGTGGGAGCTTCCACCTGGCCGGGACCTGCATTCCTGATTCTCTCCCAAAAATATCCTGGTGGCTCCTCTTCCTGGTGAACTGTCACCTACTCAGAGTTCACTCCACCACATTTTCTGGGAGGGCCTGGAGTCCCTCCGGCCGGGAGCGATTCCCACCCAACGGAGCCGCGCTTTCGGCTTCGCTGCCTCCTCACCGCCAGTTCTGCAACCCCTTGGCGGAATTCCCGATCGTTTGTGAGGTTTTGTCTCCGTGTTTTGATAGGAAAAATAGCTCAAGGGCACCGTTAATAAATTAATTCCTTCCTTCCTTCCTTCCTTCCTTCCTTCCTTCCTTCCTTCCTTCCTTCCTTCCTTCCTTCCTTCCTTCCTTCCTTCCTTCCTTCCTTCCTTCCCTTCCTTCCCTTCCTTCCCTTCCTTCCCTTCCTTTCCTTTCTTCTTTCCTTCCTTCCTTCCTTGGCCTCCTTCCGAAGCCAAACATCTCTGGCATTCCCGCTGTTCCTGTGCTCTATCCACACTGGAAACCGCCAAAGGAATTGTGGCCCTCTGGCCTCCTGGCGATATCCCGGATCCACAGACTGGGTGAAAACCTGGGAGAAGAGGAAAACCAACATTCCCAAAGGATCGAGCGAGGCTTTGCCTCACCTGGGCACGGGGTTTGTGCTGCATCCGGCTTTTCCATGGAATGTCACACCTTTCCTGGTCTCCTCTGTGTTCTCCCGATGGCAAATTGGAAACTACAGGAGAAAAAAAAAAAAAGGAAAAAAAATTTGCATCCCTCTTCTCACCTGTGGAGTGAGAGCGTTTCCCAGCGCTCCCTCTCCTTTTCCCGGAACCTTGGCGTGGGGCGAGACTCCCACCCGGAAGCGTCGCCACGGAGGGCCCTTCCTCGGAAAGAATTCCTTGATTTTGGCGTCGGGACTCGGCCTCTCCTCCCCTTCTTCTCCCATCTACATTCCCATGGAATCCAAGTCATGAGGCAGATCCATGGAAAAGCAACAGGATGAGCCAAAAGCTCAGTGTTCCAGCCAGGAAATGCTTCCCAGTGCTGCTTTGGGGTGCTCACCCCCGGAATTGGCTCTTCAATGAGCGGATTTTTCATCTTCCACGAGGGATTTGGCTTTTCCTTGGAGCAAGTCCCCAAAAAAAGCCCCTGCATGGATGATGTCCCTCTGATTCCGGACTTGGAGCAGCAAAATGAGATTTCCCGGGAAAACTGAACACTGTGACGAAGCTTTCCCTGGATTTTCCACTCCTCAGACACAGGGAGCTACAAACCCTGGATGTTTACCTGGATCTCCCTCTTCCCTCAGCCTCTGGCTCCCAGGAATTTTGAGCTGCAGCCCAGACCTTGCTTTGTAGGCTCGTGAACCTGCTCCAAGTGGGGAAGATCTGGTGATGGAATCGTCCTTGGGATGCTCACGGAATCTTTTTGCTTCCCTTTCAGGACGCAATTCCCAGAACTAAACGAATTTTTGGGAATATTCCAGATTTCTTTTCTTTTTTGGGGAATCCCCCCGTGATCAAAACATCCCCCTCTTATCTGGGGCACCAGAGGAGGAAACCCCAAAAATGCTTTCAGAGAAGTGGAGAAGTGGCAAAAAGTCAGAAATGGGGGAAGGAGGGAAGGAAGGAAGGAAGGAAGGAAGGAAGGAAGGAAGGAAGGAAGGAAGGAAGGAAGGAAGGAAGGAAGGAAGGAAGGAAGGAAGGAAGGAAGGAAGGAAGGAAGGAAGGAAGGAAGGATTTGGTAAATAAATAAATAAAATAAATAAATCTGTGCATCATCCATGGAAAAGCTCAGGACTTTCCCTGCCTGGAACGTGGATCCATCCTCATCCCTTTTCCCCTCATTTCTCTGGGATGAGATGAAAGAGAGAATGAGGCCTCACAAATGCAAAACCCCAATCTCTGGACACACTTGGAAACCTTCCTGGTCTGTGCCATGGAGGATGAAGCTTTGCCTCAATCCAGGCTTTTTTTTGGGAAGGAACCAGGCCTTGCACCTTCGCCCTTTCCTCTGGATTTCTCCTCTTTTTCCAGGGAATCCTCTGCTGGCAGGTTTTGACAGCACCCCAACGAGTCTCTCCTGGATTTAAACCGTAGAAAAAGACTTTCATTTCTCCTGCACTTCCCAGGAAGCAGCAGGAGCAGGGTTAAATCCCGAGGGGCCTCCTGCTCCCTGACTTGGCCCTGACTGGAAGGGCCCGGAGGCTGAAACAAAACACAACCTCCCCCCCCAAAAAAATGGGAAAAACAACTTTTGTTTCCAAATAAACAAATTCCCTCTGCCCTCAGGTGTGGGAAACCATTAAACCTCGCTCCTCTGCCAAGGCCTGGGCTCCATGTGGAGTCCCTGGCTCTGGAAGGATTTTGAGGGATGCTCCAAGCCCCGAGGAAGGTGGAGAGTGACCCCACCCTGCCTCGCATGGCCCTTTCCCAGTCCATCTGGGCTTTCTCCCGTCTTCCAGGAGGATTTTTGGGATCTTCCTGATGTTGTTTTTTCCTGAGCCCAGCCCCACTGGCAGCTCTGGATCCGGCCGGGGTTTTGATGGATCTGGGGAAGGTGGGACGGGTGGGGTTCACACAAAGAGGAGTTATCTGGGATGGAGTTTTCCCTTTGTTTCCAGGGAAAAAGGGGAAGGAAAATTCCATTTTTTGGTCGTCAGCTGGATGAGGAGGTCAGTGCCGGATCCATTCTTTATCCTCGTCTCCATGACATGGGAAGTGTCCTCCTTCATCCCAAAACAGGGCCAGGCTCAGGGAAGCACCTTATCCTGACATTCATGGAATCATGGAATGGTTTGGGTGGGAAAGGACTGGAAAACTCAACCCATCCCAACCCCTGCCTTGGCAGGGACACCTCCCACTGTCCCAGGTGGATCCAGACATAAATCGGTGTGTCTTCCAAGGGGAAGCTCAGGACTTTTCCTGCCCGGAACGTGGATCCATCCTCATCCCTTTTCCCTCATTTGTCAGGGATGAGATGAAAGAGAGAATGAGGCCTCACAAAACCCCAAGCTCTGGAGACACCTGGAAACCTTCCTGGTCTGTGCCATGGAGGATGAAACTTCGCTTCAATCCAGGTTTTTTTGGGGGGAAGGAACCAGGCCTTGCACTTTGATCCTTTCCTCTGGATTTCTCCTCTTTTTTTCCAGGGAATCCCCTGTTGGCATCAATAATATTTATTTGCGAGTGGTAAAATCTGAGTAAGGAGCTTCAGGCTGGATTCGGGATGAGTAAGTGGAAAATCCCAGAATTTCGCTCACCTTTCGGGAGAGAAGCTCCTGCCAGCCCCGTTTTCCTGTTTCGTGGAGCAGCAGGACAATCCCAGCCCCCTGCGGCCGGGGAATTCATCATGGAAAGGTGCTCCGGGGTTGGGATGGCTGCAAGTGACTCAAAACACTAAGTAGGTACTAATTAGTTGATTAATTAATGCATTAATGACTAATTGGTCAGTTCGGAGTGTCCGTGTGGAAGCTGAGGAAGGAAATGAGATTTCCAAAGGGCTCCAGGATGGGAGCTGAGATGCCACCACTGCGTTGGAATCCTCTCCTGTGGTGCCGTGGGAGGTGTTGGGATGAGGAACTTCCTGGAGCAGGCTGGGATCTGGGATATTTCCATTTGCCGTGTGATCCAAGAAAAGGGATTTTTGCTTCAACTGGAAAATCCTTGTGTCTTCTTCTAGGACACCAGTACTGGAGTGCCCAGCTGGACAAACCCCCACAGCTCTGAACCAAAAAAATGGGGAAGATTAAAGAGATTTGACGTTCTTCATCAACAAATGGAAAATATTAAGGAGATTTAGTTGGGATCTTGGGCAGGAATTCCTGGCTGGGCTGGAATTCCCAGCTTTGCTGTGGCTGCCCCTGGATCCCTGACAGTGCCCAAGGCCAGGTTGGACATCAGGGCTTGGATCCACCTGGGACAGTGGGAGGTGTCCCTGCCCATGGGATGGGGTGGGACTGGATGGGCATTAAGGTCCTTTCCCACCCCAACATTCCAGGATTCTGGAGCCCCTCTGCTCTGGAGCCCAGCTGGGAGAGCTGGGAATGTTCCCCTGGAGAAAGGAAGGCTCCAGGGAGAGCTGGGAGCCCCTGGCAGGGCCTGCAGGGGCTCCAGGAGAGCTGGAGAGGGGCTGGGGACAAGGGCTGCAGGGACAGGACACAGGGAATGGCTTCCACTGGGCAAGGGGAGCTTGGGCTGGGATCTTGGGCAGGAATTCCTGGCTGGGCTGGAATTCCCAGCTTGGCTGGGGCTGCCCCTGGATCCCTGGCAGTGCCCAAGGCCGCGCTGGACACTGGGGCTTGGATCTATCTGGGATGGTGGGAGCTGTCCCTGCCTCTGGGATGTTGGACTGGACGATCTTTAAGGCCGTTCCAACCCAAACCATCCCACAAATTCCATGATAAACGACTTTTCCAGAGGTGTTGGCAGGAGTGGGAAGGGATTTCAGTGCCGAGAGGAACCCGCAAGTCAAGGCAGGGCAGGTGAAGTAAGAGCTGTCCCAAACATGCAGCCAGCCAGGAATGCGGGGGGAAAAGGGGTGGAAAACAAGGAGAGCTCCTGGCTCCGGCTGGGGAAGGAGTCCGGGGAAGTGGAGGAGGTGTGGAATTGTGATGAAAGGGGTGTGGAGGCGCAGGGCGTGGGAGGCAAAGCCGTGCCAGAGGCCTCGGGAGTTGGGCAATCCCTGCGGGAGAAAGGGCAGGACGCGGCGCCAGGTCAAGGACGAGAGGAGGAAAGGGGAAAAACCGGAATATCCCCCCCGGTTCCCCACCTCTCCCTGCAAGGAATCACCCGGGGAATGCAGAGCAGGACAGGAGGCTGAAAATCCTGACCCAAGGAATAACGGCTGTCAAGGCAAGGAGGCCACAGGAATCCTGAGGGATCCTTTCCCCAATTCTGGGCCGCTCATTCCCGCCAGGAATATTTGACAACAAAATAAAATAAACACATAAACAAAAAAACACATAACTGTATTAAATTCAGGTCCATTATTTCAGCTGCTTGGGGTAATCAATTCCATTTTTTTTGTTCTTTTTTTTTTTTTAAACCAGAGGAATGAAACAAAACCCAAATGAAGTGGTGGAATTTTCCTGCCTGATATTTTATTCCCCTCCCGAAATTTAATTATGGGAATATGTTTATAGATGAAAACCTACTGCAATTCCTCTCGGTCGAAGGATGAAATCCATTTGTCCTGAGAGGGAAATTTTAGGAGGTTGGGCGGTTGGGAAACTCCTTTTTTTTCCCTTGTGTTTGTTTCCAACCCACCCCTTGTTTATATCCCAAATCAACAACTCATGGATTTAAGAGCGCTGGGATGACCGGAGTCGTGTCTGGATGAAATGCGAAGCCTCGTTTTTTGATTTAAGAGCCGAGCGAGTCCCATCTTGCCCAAATTAGAGCAATTACGGCCCATCTGAACCGGCCGTCCTGCTTTGGATTAGGCTGGAAAAGATTCCCGGGAGGGGCCGTCTCCCTCGGCGGCTCCGCACCTGGAATCAATGATCTTCCCAAACAATGTCAGGCCGGGGCGGATCCCACCCCAACCTCCCCCAAAATGGGGGATGCTGGAGCAGGTTCCTTCCAGGCTCTTCCTCCTCCTGGAGCGACGGGAGAATGGAAGGGGTTCGGTTAATTCCGAGGAGGAATGAGAGCGGGCAATGGGAGGAGATGATGGAGATTTTTATGTGCCTGGAAATTCCGGCTGGGATTCCCGAAACCTTTTCGGAAAGTTAAGGAAACCTCAACGGTCGTGTTGTCCCTGCAAGGGTTGAGCGAGGCACCCTTTTATCCTCCTGGAATGACATTCCCTAATCCAAGGATTTCCAGGGCCCAGAAAGTCTCAGGCTGGTGATTCCTGGGATAAACAAATTACGGAGCCCTAAACCCTAAGGAATGCCAGGAAAACCCCGTGAGGCTGCCCGAGAGACTCCAAACTGGGCCCAAAATCTGGGAATACGCAGCCAAACAACCCGAATATCCAACACATCTCAACTCCCAAGAAAAGCAGGATCCTGGTGGAATACCTGGGAGTTCCTTGGAGTCCCTCAGGAAATAAATGATCAATATTTGGTAATTTTCTGGGAATGGGTCTGACTCCCCACCCCAACAGGGACAATCGGTGACTTCCACCCCGAATTTCCCTCATGGACAATATTCCCAATTAGTGGATTTGCACGTTGGGGAAAAAAAAAAAGATGGAGAGATCTTCGTATTCCATGTCCCCAATTCCCATCACTGGGGTGGAGCCGGTGGATCCAGGATTGTTTCCTACACCCAGAGGATCCCTAAAAGCCAAAGACGCCTCACCCAGGGTCTTCTCCTGGCCTTTGGTCCTAAATCCCCACCCAAGAAAAGCTTGGGCTTGTTTTGGGTCATCTCCAAAGCCCAGACAAAAATTTTCCAGGGATAACACCACAGAACAAGTGAGGAGACCCAGGGAGAAATGGATTCTCCTGGGAAGGAGGGATTGCTCCAAACTGAATGATCCTTAAGGTCCTTCCATCCAAGACTTTCTGTGATTCATTTCCAGCTCTGGCTCCAATGATGTCCAAGGAGGAGGATCCCAGCCTGGAATTTGGGATCGAGCTCCTCAGGATGGAGCCAGCAGGGACCTGTTGGTGTTTTCCAGAGGTTTAATCCTTTCTGGAGGACAGGGATTAACTGGGAAGCCTCCTGAGAAAGCCCTGATGGAAAATTCTTGCAATTCCAGCGGCCCTCAGGGTCTCCATCCCAGCCTGGGCCATGAGATCCACACAGATTGTCCCATCCCGGCACATCCAGGGGTGGATTTCTCCGGGATGATGCCTTGGAAGTCTTGGAAACACACAGGGATAGAAACACGAGGTTCCCTCTCCCCCCTCAGCCCTTGGAATGTGTCCATGGCTCCGGGATGGGCCTGAGAACTCCTCTGGGAGTGAGGGCACCGAAATTCCCTCTGAGGGAATAACCCAGCTATGCTGAGAGTTGGATAAAATAATGTAAAATAACATAAAATAAAATAGAATAAAATGAAATAAAATAACATAAAATAAAATAAAACAGAATAAAATAAAACAGAATAAAATAAAATAAAACAAAATAAAATAAAACAAAATAAAGTAACATGAAATAAAATTAAATAAACCAGAACAAAACAAAATATCATAAAATGAAACAAAATAAAACAAAATAAAACAGAATAAAGTGAAATAAAATAATGTAAAATAAAACAAAATAAAACAGAATAAAGTGAAATAAAATAATGTAAAATAAAACAAAATAAAATAATATGAAATAAAATAAAATACCATAATAAAATAAAATAAAACAAAAAAAAATAACATGAAACAAAACAAAACAAAACAAAACAAAATAACATAACATAATGTAAAATAAAATAAAATAAAATAAAATAAAATAAAATAAAATAAAATAAAATAGGATTAAGAAAAAGGAAAATGTGGAATTCCACAGGGAATTTGCAGCCTGGCTCTGAAGCATGCTGCCAGTCTCCTGGTCCAGAAGATCCAGAGCAGGAAGGGAAGGGTCCCCAAACCCAAGGGGACGAAAGGGAAGAACCCCCAGACCTGAGGTGATTCCAAGCCAGAAGGGGTTTGGGGTGAAGGACTTGGGAAGTAAATCCTGGCTGGGAATGGAGCAGAGGACTGGACAAAGCTGTCCTGGAGAAGGTGAACAAAGAAAGGACCATCATTTATCCTCACCATCATCATCCTCATTTATCCTCCTCATCCTCATTTATCCTCATCATCATCCTCATTTATCCTCATCATCATCATCCCATCCCATCTCGCATCCTCTGTCAGCAGCTCAAACCAGAGCCGCTGGGGTTTTTCCCGGTGTCAGGAGTTTAAGAGCTCATTGTCCCGAAAGAATGGGAGAGTTCACAGGGACAGCAAAGTTCCAGAGGGTGGATCCGTCCCGCACTGTGGAAAAAAAACCCAAAAAATTGGAAAATCCATCCTGTTGTGTCCCGGGTTCCCACTCTTGGGATTTCTCAGCCTAAATTCAAACCCCGAGCGACGGTGATGGCCCCTGGGGTCATTCCCTGCTCATCCCAACTGTCCACGTGTCCTCTGGGACACCTAAAAAGGGTTGGAAAGCAAAAGGATCAGCAGCTGGGACAAGTGATTCCCACCCTTCCCTATCCACAGTGGCGGAATCGCCAGCTGGGAATTCATATCCACGGAAATACAACCCCGAGCCTTCTCCCAACCCCCCTGAGGTGTCTCCCACCAGGAAAAATGAGTCTGGATCTTAAGGCTGATGGAATTTCCAGGGATGGAGGGTTGAGGGGAGCTGACTTAGATGATCCCCATGGATCTCTTCCAGCTCGGGATATTCCATAATTCCATGATTCCGGTTGATATTTGTGACTGGGTTGGGCCACTGGGGTTGTCCTCGACTCCTGAGCTCTGAATCCCAAGCGCTGGAGCCCAGAGCTGCTCCAGGAGCTCCCAGAAGATGAGAGGGAAAAGGGAAAAGCTCCTGGAGGAAACTGGAGGGATGAGCTGCCACCACCGATGTGTTACCCACGTGTGATCCCAAATTTCAGGAGGAAACGTAGGGACACGGGGGAAATCCTCCATCCTCCAAGGAAAAGGACAAAAACGGAGAAACGCCAAAGAGGGGAGAAGGAATCCAAGGGAACGCAGATCGCTCACTCCCAGAGATCCCTGGATTAATAGAAATAGATTAATAGATCAATAGAAATTCATTCAAACACTTCTTTTTTTTTTGTTTTTTTTTTTTTTTAATATGGGAATCTATTACCAAATAACTCCGGTGGAATTCCAGACTTTTTAGCCAGCTGGGCCCATTAAGAGGGAATGTTACCTCCTGATCTCTGAAATCCTGATGGCGAGGGAGCTCCACACCTGGGCTATGAAAAACCTCTCGAGGTGTCGGATCTTGTCCCCGCCCTCCCCTTCCCTTCCTCCCTCCTTTCTGAACTGCCCCCATGGTTCCAGCGGCAGAATTCCAGGGGAATCCCCTCAGGAGAAAGGGCAGGAGGGAATTTCGAACTGATTGCTCCCACCTGGAATTCCTCCAGGCCATCCCATCAACGTCCAGGACAAGGAAAAACCGAATGATCCTGCGGGATCCTCCCTGGATTTGTCATCTTTTCTCTTCCCAGTCTAAATTTTCCATCCAGGAATTTTTCTTCCATCCTCCTTAGGCACAGGGAGCGACTCAAATCCTTCCTTCTTCCCTCCTTAGAAGCAGTTTCCTTTTCCTTCTCCAAATAAACAGTTTTACAAACCAAAACTTTCATGAATAAAATTTTGTGAATAAATTTCTGTCCCTAGGCGGGAATTTTTCCCCCAAATATTCCAGGTATTTTCCCCCAGGTAAGTTTATAAATATATTCCTGTGCCTAATATTTTATTGGATTATTTAATTGATGGTATTTTCGTTTATCGTTCTGTTGCTCCTTCGTCCTGAATTTATTTATTTATAAATAAATAATAAATAATAAATAATAAATAATAAGTAATAGGTAATAGGTAATAGATAATAAATAAAAATAAAAATAAAAATAAAAATAAAAATAATAAAAATAAATAATAAATAATAAATTAAAAAATAAAATAACTAATAACTAATAAATGATAACTAATAAATGATAACTGATAACTGATAACTGATAACTGATAAATGATAAATGATAAATGATAAATGATAAATGATAAATGATAAATGATAAATTCTTCCTGGTTTATTTACTTATTTAAGGGATCCATTATTTAATCAGTTATTTAATTGTTTAATCAAATAATCACTTAATTATTTAAAAGATGGGGTTTTCCTGGAGGTTGAATCCTGTCTGCAGGACAGGGATTGATTTGGAGGCCTCCCAGGAAAGCCCCGCTCCACTATTTAATTATTTGAGGAATTATTTAAGGAATTATTAATTACTTGTTATTAATTATTTAAGGAAACAACTCCTTAAATAATCAAATAAATAAATTAAATTGCCGTTCTAGGAACCACAGTTTTGTTTCTTTAATTATTTGATTTCCAACAATTTCCGTGTTCCTCCTGGAACGGAATTCCCACTTTTTCTCCCAGAGCAAAGGCTTATCCCCAGCCAAAGACAAAGGGAAAAAAGGCGGGAGATGGAAGATCCCTGTCCAAGGAAAATACTCTCAGCCTGTGGCAGGGTTTTCCCAAAACCAGTATTCCTGGCGGGAGAGGATGGATCCAAATCCTCAGGAATTCCTGCAGGACAGCAAAAGGACCCTTTCCCCCAAAAACCTGGGAGTTTTTGCCAAAATCCTGGGACTTCTCCCCAAAAACCTGGGACTTTTCCCCGAGTCCTGGGACTTTTGGGATGAGCGGAGGAGGTGGGAGTGGAATTGGGGCTCCAGGTGAGCCCTTGGCTCCCTCACCTGGAAAAGGGACCCGGATTCACCTGGAATCACCTCAGGGGAGCTCACAGAGGCCTCCTGTGTGTTCCTTCCCTTTAATTTTCCAGATTCCCGGGATTTTTTTGGCTGTCCCGTGCCAGGGATCTGCTGCAGAGGCAGAGGGAGGATGGCAATGGGCGTAATTTAAATGGATAACGAGAGAATCCCGGAATGATGAGAGAATCCTGGAACGGTTTGGGATGGACGGGACCTCAGAGGCCTTTCTGTTTCAATTCCTGCCGTGGGGAAGGGACAATTCCCACTGGATCAGCTCCACCCGACCCGGATTTGCCCTCCCAGGAGGATCAGGCAGCGGATTTAAACCTTCTCCAAGGAAAATCCCAGTTTCTCCCAGCTGGGAGAGAGCAAATCCGTGGCCTTGAGAGGGATCTGGCACCCCCGGAATGCTGAGACCCTCCCAGGAGGCTCCTTCCAGCTCGGTTTTTTGGGATAGCAGCAGGACCTGGCTGGGATTTGTGGCTGCTGGATGTTCCTGGGATTGCCCAGCTTCTCCGGGAGAAGCTCCAGGAAAACAGGGATGGCTTGGGGAGGGGATTTGTGCGTGTGTGGGTTGGATGAGGGTCGGGAATACCGGGGGGGGGGATGCAGCACAGGGAATCAGGATTCTCCATCCCATTAATTTATCCTGGGATAAGGCACTCCTGGGTGACTCAGGCTCCCAGGAAACAGGATTGGCCCTTCCCAACCTCGGAGGAGCAAGGAAAACTGGGATGGGGAGGCGGGAAAATCCCTCAGGTCCTCAGAAATCTGCCCCAAGGAGGGTTTTAATTCCCAGAAAATTCGGGATACGGCTTCCCGAGGTTGATTCCTGGACGTGGAGCCATTTGTCCTCACTCCCAGCTCCTTCGCTTCCAGAGGCTCCAAGGAATCCCCAAAGCATCACCTCAGATTCCAAAGGTTTTCCTCATGGGCTCAGAGTGAAGGAAAGGAAAGGAAAGGAAAGGAAAGGAAAGGAAAGGAAAGGAAAGGAAAGGAAAGGAAAGGAAAGGAAAGGAAAGGAAAGGAAAGGAAAGGAAAGGAAAGGAAAGGAAAGGAAAGGAAAGGAAAGGAAAGGAAAGGAAAGGAAAGGAAAGGAAAGGAAAGGAAAGGAAAGGAAAGGAAAGGAAAGGAAAGGAAAGGAAAGGAAAGGAAAGGAAAGGAAAGGAAAGGAAAGGAAAGGAAAGGAAAGGAAAGGAAAGGAAAGGAAAGGAAAGGAAAGGAAAGGAAAGGAAAGGAAAGGAAAGGAAAGGAAAGGAAAGGAAAGGAAAGGAAAGGAAAGGAAAAAGACCAAATCCATGACTAAAATCCACGGACAGACTAAAAATTCCATGGGCAGGTGATGAGGGATCGACTGAAAACCAATGGATTTTTTTTTTTCCACCTGGCTGCTCGCAAGGAAAAGAAAAAAAAGCCCCAGGATTAGCTTTGATCCATCCCTAAAACCCACAAAATTTGGGAAAAAAAGCTGGTTTTAGCTATGGAAAAAGCAAATCCCAAGTACCCAATGAAGATCCTGCTGAACATCTTCCCAACCCTTCAGAAAATGGGAGCAGCCATCCTCCCCCTCCAGCCGATAATTTCTAAAGGAGCGTCCCCGGAGATAATTAACGAGGGTGCCTTAATTAAGGGCCCCCGGGGGTTAACGAGGCTCAAAACAACTCCGGAACCAGATCCTGCCTATAAATAGGTGGAGAAAGGAATGGGGGCTGATTCCAGAGGGTGAGGAGCTTCCTCCCGGGGCCTGTGTCCTGTCATTAAGGGCGGGGAAATCAGCCGGCATCAAAGGAGCGGGGCAGGAATGTGGCGGGAGCCGCTTCCCCGAAATTGTTGGGAAAAGGAGGCGGGAAGGTCGATTCTGGAAAAAGCTGGCATGCCCAGGAGCCGGGCGAGGAGGCATTCCCAAAAAAAAAACTGGCGTTGGCCAGAGGATTCCCTCCCAGGTCCCGCCTGGGCGCCGCGGTTCATTCCTGGATTGCCGAAGGGTGACCTCGAGGCCGGGATCCCAAATGGAGCCTGAGGAATTGGCTCATCCCAGGGCAAAAAAATCCTTCCAAACAGAGCCTGAGAGGGAAAAATCCCTTTGGAATTGAGAGAAAAAGGAGCAAACAGCCACTGAGGCCAGGGATGGTTTAGCCAAGGGAAGGTTCAGGGAGAATGGGAAGATTTATCCAGGAAAGCACCAAAATTCGTTGCCAGATTGCTGAAGGGTCACCCAGAGGCCGGGATCCCAAATGGATCCTGAGGAACTGGCTCATCCCAGAGGAAAAAATTCCTTTGGAATTGAGAGAAAAAGGAGGAAACAGCCACTGAGGCCAGGGAGGGTTTAGCCAAGGGAAGGTTCGGGGAGAACGGGAGGATTTATCCAGGAAAAGGCCTGGCTGGGGTTTTGCTGGGAATTTGGGGACGAAGGGAACAGCAGCACCTTGGATTTGCTGCCTCTGTGACATTCCAGAGGCCAAAATAGGGCGAGGAACTCTCCGTGGACACAAAAATCTGGTAAAAAAAAATTTCTTTTCCTTTCCCCCAGCACTTCCCAGCCTGGCACATCCCAGATTTTGGGGGCCCCCCTGCACACACAACACGGGATGCTTTTCCATGCTGGAATCCCCTTTTCCAGCCCTGCTTTGAACCATATTCCAATGACAGCCCTTCCAGCTGGGGAGACACTTCCGATCCCTGATCCCGTTCCGCTTCCCTGTCCTGGGATGACCTTTGTGGGAGCAAATTCCAGGCTCATGGACACCCTTCCCTGAGGTGCATCCTCCAGCATTCCTGCCCCTCATCCTGGAATTTGCAGCCTCTCTGCTGCTTCCACATGGAAAAATTGTGGGATGGGCTGGGATCAGAGGAGGAAACCTGCAGGAAAAGCCAGTGGTGGATCTGGCTGTGTTGGGCTCCATCCTAGACGGGGTTTCTGACCCAAAAGATCCTGGGATTTAACAGCCTGGCAGCCTGGGAGATTCCATTTTTTTTTTTTTTTAATTTTTTTTTCTTTATTTTATTTTTTTTTTCTTTTTTGATCTTTTTTCTTTTTTTCCTTTCTTTTCCTTTCTTTTTTCTTTCTTTTTTTCTTTTTTCTTGTTTCTTTTTTCTTTTTTCTTTTTTCCTTTTTTCTTTTTTTCTTGTTTCTTTTTTCTTTTTTCTTTTTTCTTTTTTCTTTTTTCTTTTTTCTTTTTTCTTTTTTCTTTTTTCTTTTTTCTTTTTTCTTTCTTTATTTACTTTTTTCCTTTTTTCTCTTTTTTCTTTTTTTTCTTTTACTTTCTTTTTTTTCCTTTTTTCCATTTTTTTTTTCTTTTTTTTTTTTTTTTTTTTTTTCAGGAGGAACATTCCCATTCCTGGCTGGGTGGCTGGGCTCCCTCTCCTCCGTCCGCTCCCAGTTTCGTTTGGAGACGTTTCCTCCCGCTCCCTTGGGATGTTCCCAACTAGCCCGGACAAAGCTCAGGACAGAGCCCACGAGCACGTAGGGGCGGAGGGGAGAGAAGAGAGGGATGGAGCAAATTCCTTAACGAGCTTCTTCCCAGCCCTGATTCCTGCTGATCCCATGACCTCACCTCCCAAACGAGCTGTTGCCTCACTCCGCTGGCACGGGACGATTCCCGAGTTCCGCCCCATCCATTCCTGATTTATGGCCCCGTGCGGGGTGAAAAAGGGGCAGCGCCAGTGTCAGCAGTTGTAAATCCTGATTAAACTCTGGCTCCCGAAAATTCCCTCCCCGTCTGATTTTGGGAATCGTTTCCAGGGCGAGATAAAATCCCCAAATTCCGTGAGGCAAACCCTTGATATTGTTTTATAAATGAACTTCATATTCCCGGGGAAAAGGGCTCCATCCCTCTCCTTTTATTTTTTAATGGGAAAACATCCAGCACCGGTTTTCCGACATCCCGTAATTAGGATTATTAATAACTCCCATTGGTGGGGCAGCTTTGATCCCGGAGCTCGGCACAAAGGGATCAGCAGAGCCAGGAGCTGAGCAAAGCCCGGCTTATCCGTCACCCACAGCGGCGCAAATCCCAAAAAAAACACGCTGGGATATTATTCACCCGTAATTTTTATCTCGTTAACACTGGGATAATCACCTCGTCCACTCCTAAAAGATAAAAATAAAAAATCAACAGCGCAGCAGCTCCGGAAGATGTTTGGACACCTCCCAAATTGCAGGAGCAGGGGGTGGGTGTTGTTTGGATTTCGGGGTTTCTCTTTTCCAGGCTTCCATGGGATGGGCAGAGCTGGAGCCCAGCCAGGGATCCCACACCCGCTCTTGCAAAACCCTCGCTGGGAACGATGGCAGGAGTGGCCAAATTTGGGGTCTCCGCCTCGTCCTGGGGTTCTGCTCCAGCGTCACCCAAACGGGGTCCCTGGGCTGCTCCAGGGGGAGCGATCCAGGGGGAAAGGGGGAGGAGAAGGGATGGGAGCATCCCTGAGGTCGACACTCTGAAATTCCTGGTTTAGGTGAAGTGACGCCTGACCTTAACCCTCACCCTTTGTTTCTGGATTTTCTTGGCCGCACTTGATCTTGACATAAAATCATGGATGGGGTGGGAAAGGACCTTAAATCCCATCCCATCCCATCCCATCCCATCCCATGGGCAGGGACACCTCCCACTGTCCCAGGTGGATCCAAGCCCCAAAGTCCAACCCGGCCTTGGGCACTGCCAGGGATCCAGGGGCAGCCACAGCAAAGCTGGGAATTCCAGCCCAGCCAGGAATTCCTGCCCAAGATCCCAGCCCAAGCTCCCCTTGCCCAGTGGGAGCCATTCCCTGTGTCCTGTCCCTGCAGCCTTTGTCCCCAGCCCCTCTCCAGCTCTCCTGGAGCCCCTGCAGGGACTCTGAGCATTCCCTGGATTTTTCCCTTCTCCAGGGGAACATTCCCAGCTCTCCCAGCCTGGCTCCAGAGCAGAGGGGCTCCAGAACCCTGGAATCAGTGGCTCCAGCATCCCATGGGATAAGCGGGACTTTGGTTCAGGACACACAACTGCCACAACTCCAGCCCTGTCCTTGAACAACAGCAGGACGGGGACAGGGATGTTCCTGGAATGGGGTTCGCAGTGAAGTTCCTGGATTTTCCCTTCCTTGTTTTCCCTTCACTGAACGGAGAAAGCTTTGGAAGTCCTGACCCACCACAGAATTCCAGGACGTAAACAAGACCTGGACAACCTCGGGTGCCCCCAGCCCAGGCCGGGTTTGAATTCAAGCCTGACCTGACCCGGGCAGAGGCTGGCTCTGACTCACAGAGGCTGAGATGAAGGCTGGAGCCTCCCACGCCCTGCCCCAGTCACTCTGATCCTTATCTCCGGCTCCTCCGGCTCCTTGATCCTTGGAAAATCACCCTCATCCCAAAAAAAAAACCCCAAAAAAGCTCCGTGATTGATATCCCTCCCCAAACCCACCGGCAGAGTGGCTCTGAAGGAAAGAGGGATGAGGATGCTCGGAGGACAGGAGGGATGGACAGGGCAGGAGGAGGTGAAAAGCGGGAATGAGGGAGCAGAAGATGGGGATTGGTGCCCAGATCCCTGGGAATGAGGTGGCAACAGCCAAGTGAGGGAACCTGACCCTGGAATTCCACCCTGGATGCGACCAGGGGGAAAATCCGGGATGAGGCAGGGAGGGTGTGGAAAGGGCGAAGGGAACAGGGATGGCGAGGAAGAGGATGATCCCGTCAGTATTCCCTCCTCGGGATGAGGAGCCCGGGATTGGGATTTCAGCGGGAGGGGGAGAAAAGAGATAAGGAAAATAATGGATTGCTGGGAAGTGCCAAAGGAGCCGTCGCTGCAGGGGGTTTTCGGGAATGATTTTGACAAGATCGGGAATGACACAGGGAAAGCTCATCCCGCCCCGGGGCAAGGAGCTGGACTGGGTGACCTCTGGATTTCCATCCCGATTCCTACAGTTTGGGAATTCCTGGAGCTGTCTGAGCCCTTTATCCCAGAAAAATCCTGCTCCACGCTGGGATGTGGATCCGAGGAAAGCAGCACCCACCAGGACACTCATGGGACATGGATCTGGAGCAGATCCGTGATCCCACAGGGATTTTTTTTGTTTGGCTTGGAGTTCACAGGGTCAGGGCATTCCCAAAGAAATGAAGAATTCCCTGATCCAGAGGATCCCAGCACTACAAGACCTTCCCAACCCAATCAACCCTCACCTGCGCCCCCTTTTTTTATTGGAATAATAAATTTATTATTATTTTTTAATAATAATAATAAATATTTTTATTATTATAAAAATAATATATATTTTTCCATTTATTAATGGGTAAAACGTCCATTTTTTAAAAGGGAATAAAAAAAATGGGAATTTTTTTTGGTAATAACTACAAACTTGGAGGAACAAAATAAAAAAAATTCCCTGCTCCAGAAAAAAAACACTGCAGGAAACTGGATTGTTATGGGGTTTTTTTGGTATTCCGTGGGAATTCCAGGGATTTATTTTCCCCCCTCCCAATTCATTATTCGCTTTTTACATCGACAAATTTTTGTATTTCTATTTCCGGAAAGGAATTTTTCTATTTCCTTCCTCCGGCGAGGAACCAGACGGATAAAGGAACAGTGGGAGCTGCTTTTTCCCGATCTCCAGGGCCAGATCTTGGAATCTGCCGAGCAAATTCCATCCTCCTCCCGCTGAGGATGCCCATTTTCCCCCATGGAATTGCTCCCAACGGCAGAGCTCCGGAATCCCGGCCAAGCTCTAATTGGCGTTAATTGCGTTCCATCTCCCCAAATTCCCCCCGAAGGTTTCCATGGATTCCTTCCCCCGCTTCCTGCCCGGACCTGTGGCGGAGCGTGGATCCATCCCAAATTTTATGGCGGAAAAGGGATTGGGAATTGTTTCCTCGTTATCCAGAATGGGCGTTACCAGATCTACCTAAAAAAATTGAATTAAAAACGAGAAAAAAAGGTGGGTTCTCCGCGGGGGAGATAAACCCGGCCCGCATTCCGTGATTTTCTCCGTGTTGGAGGTGGATCTGCCGGAATTCCAAAGCAGTTGGACATCGTTTGGGATGTCGATCCCAAATTTTAGTGGGATTGGGTCAATTCATCCTTCCCCAAACTGCTGCCCAGGCCAAATCCATCCCGCTTGGGGTTTAGGGAGACAAACGTGGATTTAATAAGGAAATCATGGATTTAACAGTTGAAATATGGATTTTTAAGGATATAATATAATACATATATTATATATTATAAAATAAACTGAAATGAAATGAAATAAAATAAAATAAATAAAATAAAATAAAAATATATATTATATATTATATAATACATATTATATATTATAATATAATATTATATATTATAATATAGTATTTATATTTATATTTATATTTATATTTATATTTATATTTATATTTATATTTATATTTATATTTATATATAAAATAATCTATAATATAGATTTAAAATCATTGAAATTTCCAAAGTCTTTGCAGGGATTCCCCAAAAATTTCTGGTTTGGATCTCCCGGTTCTATAGGAATTTCATGTTTCAGACCCTCAGAATATTAAAGGGACTGAAAGAATGAAGTAATAGGGGTGGAATGATTAAATAATAAATAAAAATATATTAAAATACATAATGCATAAAAACTAAAATTACATGTACACAAACATAACATAAAATTAACTATGATATATAACAGAAATAGAAAAATATTGTTATCAAAATAAAAATAGAATAATATATATAACATATATAATAGATATGAAATGTAAATGACAGAATAAGATCAATAGTAAAAATATGGGTAATACATAACAGAAATAATACATAACAGAAATATAGAGATATAAATAATAATATATCAATATTCTATATTGCTATGATATAGAATTATGAAATATAGAAAACTTATGTGTACACAAATACAACACAAAATTATATATAATACATACCAGAAATAGAAAAATATTATTAGCAAATTAAAATAGAAGTATTATATATATAACATATATAATAGATATAAAATGTAAATGACAGAATAAAAGAAATAGTAAAAATATAGGTAATACATAACAAAAATAATAGATATAAATAACAATATATCAATATTCTATATCCTATGTTAAATACAAAAATAAAACAATATAAATGAATTAGTAAAATTATAAATTATAATATATGAAGTATATTAGGTATAAAATATAAATAATATAAATAATATAAATCATGTAAACATAACAAAAATATAAATAATATTTAAAATATGCCAGATAAAAATATAAATAATAGAAAATAATATAAATTACATTAAAAAGCTACACATAATAATATATGAAGTATATTGGATATAAAATAATAGTATAAAACAAAAATATAATAATATGCAATAAATACATATTAGATATAAAACATGAAGAACAGAAATAGTGAAAATAAAATAATAAAAATGAAATTAATAATTTTAAATATATTCTAGATAAAATAGAAATAATAGAAATATAATAAATATATAAATACTAATATATAAAAATACATATTATAGGAAAAATAAAATGTTATGGAATGGAATGGAAAGGAAAGGAAAGGAAAGGAAAGGAAAGGAAAGGAAAGGAAAGGAAAGGAAAGGAAAGGAAAGGAAAGGAAAGGAAAGGAAAGGAAAGGAAAGGAAAGGAAAGGAAAGGAAAGGAAAGGAAAGGAAAGGAAAGGAAAGGAAAGGAAAGGAAAGGAAAGGAAAGGAAAGGTAAGGAAAGGTAAGGAAAGGAAAGGCTGTGAGAATTGGGAATGCTCATACTGGAGAATCATCAAGGTTATCTAATTGTGACCTTCCAGGACCTGAAGGGGACATGGACCAGGATTTCCTGGACTTCCTTGTTGCCGGTGCTGTCCAAGCCCTCCATGCAAACTAAACCCGGTCTCCAAGACCCTTCCAGCTGTCTGCAGCACGGGATTTAATGGGATGGGACAGGTTTCAGGTTTTCCCTGCTGTTGGTCCCACACTTAGAGGTGTCAGGAGAGGCCCCGATCCACCTCAAAAATTCCCTGCAGAGACAGGAATTTGGGGCTGCTCTTGGCAATTCCCAACCCTCCATGGGATATTTTTTACCTTTGAAGGACACAGATCTTTGCCCATTCCCAGATATTCAGATCCCACATCTGTGATCTGAATGTCTGGGAATGGGCAGAGGAATATCTGGGGATATCTGGGAATGGGAGAGGAAGGAGCCAGAGGAAACCCAGAGGTTTCTGTGGAAGGAGCTGCTTTTTTCCCACTTTTCTGGGATTTTTCTGACACTGGGATGGGGTGACAGATCTGCTTCTCCTCGGGTGTCTCCTGAAAGGAGAAACATCACAGCTAATGTAAATCCAAGAAGTAATTCTAAGTTTTATTATTTAGACACTTCATGGAGATCAGATACAGACATTAATTTAGGATTAAATTCCTGTTTGTTGTCCCCGGTCCTGGCATTAATCCAGAGGGAAAATAGGAGCCACTCCAGGTTCAATCCCTCAAATTCAGGGGAAAAAACCAAACCTGGTGCTCAGTGCTGGGGGTGGGAGCACCCACAGCCTGTCCAGGACAAGGAATCATGGAATGGGTTGGGTTGGAAGGGACCTGGAGGAGGATTTCATCCCAACCCAACATCTCCCACTGTTCCAGGTGGATCCAAGCCCCAGTGTCCAACCTGGCCTTGGGCACTGCCAGGGATCCAGGGGCAGCCCCAGCCAAGCTGGGAATTCCAGCCCAGCCAGGAATTCCTGCCCAAGATCCCAGCCCAAGCTCCCCTTGCCCAGTGGGAGCCATTCCCTGTGTCCTGTCCCTGCAGCCCTTGTCCCCAGCCCCTCTCCAGCTCTCCTGGAGCCCCTGCAGGGACTCTGAGCATTCCCTGGAATTTTCCCTTCTCCAATTTGTGTTGGAAGGGACCTCATAACCCACCCCATTCCACCCCCAGCACCTCCCACCATCTCAGGTGGCTCCCAGACCCAAGTCCACCCTGTCCTTGGGCATTCCCAGGGATCCAGGGGCAGCACCAGTTGGGACAGGGAGGCTCCCTGGGACAGTGCCAGGGTTTGGGCCCATCAGGGTCACTTTGCTCCTTGCCCTCCTTCCCTCGGCGCTCCCGGGGGTGGTGGCACCTCCCAGGGCGCCCAAAATTCCGCCGTCACCCGGTGGTGACATTCTGGCCCTGGTTTGGGGCAGGGGTGTGGCAGCAGCCGAGCCGGTTCCAGGCAGGACCGGGAGCGGGAGAAGATGGGAAAGGCAGGGGCAGGACACGTCCTGGTGGCGCCTGGGCCGGGGCTGTCACAGCTCTGTCACCGCCCCGGGGGCTTCCCTGTGGCCATGGAGGAGCAGTGGGGACACTGAGAGTTTGGGATGGCGTGGAGGGACAGGACACAGGGAATGGCTCCCACTGGGCAAGGGGAGCTTGGGCTGGGATCTTGGGCAGGAATTCCTGGCTGGGCTGGAATTCCCAGCTTGGCTGTGGCTGCCCCTGGATCCCTGGCAGTGCCCACGGCCGGGCTGGACATTGGGGCTTGGATCCACCTGGGATAGCAGGAGCTGTCCCTGCCTGTGGAATGAGGTGGGATTGTGACCTTTAGGATCCCTTCCCACCCAAACCACCCCGGGATTCTTGGATCCCCTGAGCAGATCCCAGTCCAGGGCCACCAGGAGAGCCTCGGGACCATCCCAGGCTGCTCCCAGCGGCCGGGATCAAGGACAAGGCAGAGAAGTCACGGCCGGGAGGTCACAGCCGAGTCACCGACCCGCAGCTCCCGCCCTTCCCCTCATCGCCTTTCATTATCTCCCTTCTTATCTCGCGGCTCCCAACCCTCCCGCAGATCAAAGGGACTGCGCGCTGCCAGGAGCGGCCGGGATGTTTATCCCGGGTGAAAAGGTGGGAATTGTCATTCCAAGGCCGGCTCCGGCGAACCTCCGCCCCCGAGCTCATTAAGGAACAGGAATCGGGAGCCGCATTCCAGCCCGGCCTCGGCTCCCGCTTCCGTTTACGGAAGGGAAAAGTAAAAGTTTTTTAATTGATTTGTTTATCTCCGCCGCCACCTGCGGCTCTTTCCTCGCCTGCCCGCCCGCCTGCGCCCGGGAGCGGCTCCCCAAAAACACCAAAGAGCTGGGGGGAAGGTGAATTTAGGGACGGACACCCCAAAAACACCAAACAGCTGGGGGGAAGTGAATTTAGGGACGGACACCCCAAAAACACCAAACAGCTGGGGGGAAGGTGAATTTAGGGACGGACACCCCAAAAACACCAAACAGCTGGGGGGAAGGTGAATTTAGGG
Organism: Phylloscopus whistleri; assembly: GCA_017589585.1. Classification (NCBI taxonomy): domain Eukaryota; kingdom Metazoa; phylum Chordata; class Aves; order Passeriformes; family Phylloscopidae; genus Phylloscopus; species Phylloscopus whistleri. Next base: position 32,944 of record JADMLD010000714.1, on the reverse strand, counting down.
ACGGACACCCCAAAAACACCAAACAGCTGGGGGGAAGTGAATTTAGGGACGGACACCCCAAAAACACCAAACAGCTGGGGGGAAGTGAATTTAGGGACGGACACCCCAAAAACACCAAACAGCTGGGGGGAAGGTGAATTTAGGGACGGACACCCCAAAAACACCAAACAGCTGGGGGAAGGTGAATTTAGGGACGGACAACCCAAAAACACCAAACAGCTGGGGGGAAGGTGAATTTAGGGACGGACACCCCAAAAACACCAAAGAGCTGGGGGAAGGTGGATTTAGGGATGGACACCCCAAAAACACCAAAAGCTGGGAGAAAGGAGGATTTAGGGCCAGGCTCCCCAAAAACACCAAACAGCTTGGGGGGAAGGTGGATTTAGGGACGGACATCCCAAAAACACCAATAGCTGGGGGAAAGGTGGATTTAGGGACGGGCTCCCCAAAAATACCAGAATCAGAGGGAAAGGTGGATTTAGGGATGGACACTGGGATTTGCCTTCCCTGCTGCAGCAGATCCTAAAAACACCAAACGCTGGGAGAAAGGAGGATTTCGGGATGGACACCCCAAAAACACCAAAAGCTGGGAGAAAGGTGGATTTAGGGACGGACAACCCAAAAACACCAAAAGCAGAGGGAAATATGGATTTAGGGATGGACTTTCTTAAAACAGCAAAAGCTGGGAGAAAGGTGGATTTAGGAACAGACTCCTCAAAAACACCAAAAGCTGGGAGAAAGGTGGATTTAGGGACAGACACCTCAAAAACCCCAGAATCAGAGGGAAAGGTAGTTTTAGGGACAGACAGCTGGGATTTACGTTCCCTGTCTGCAGCAGATGCTAAAAAACACCAAATCTGGGAGAAAGGTGGATTTAGGGACCCTATAAAATAATATCCCATAAAAGGATGGTCCTGTGAGGAGTTCTGCACCGAGAACGTGTCCTTGGGATGTGCTGCACGAAATCCTCCCACGTTTCGAGGCCGAAAGGGGGCACGGGGGGAGTTCTGTGCCAGGGAAGCTCTTCATTTGCTGGGCACCGTCCCTTTATAGGGTATTTTTCTGTGGGACCATCTTTTTTTGGGGATACTTTTCTGTGGGACCATCCTTTTTTAGGGTATTTTTCTGTGCACCATCGTTTTATAGGATATCTTTCCGTGGATCATCCTTTTTCAGGATATTCTCCTATGGATCACACTTTATTAGGATACTTTTCTGTGGACCATCCATTTATAGGGTATTTTTCTGTGGGACCATCCTTTATTAGGATATTTTTCCATGGACCATCCTTTATTAGGATATTTATCTTTCTGTGGATCATCCTTTTTTAGGATATTCTTCTATGGATCACACTTTATTAGGATATTTTTCTGTGCACCATCCATTTTTAGGATATTTTTCTGTGGACCATTCTTTATTGCGATATTTTTCTGTGGATCATCCTTTTTTAGGATTTTCTTCTAAGGATCATACTTTATTAGGATATTTTTCTATGGACCATCTTTTTTTAGGATATGTTTCTGTGCAGCATTCTTTATTTTTCTTTGGGACCATCCTTTATTAGGATTCTTTTTGTGGACCATCCTTTTATAGGATATTCTTCTGTGCACCATTCTTTTATAGGATATTTTTCTGTGGACCATCCTTTTATAGGGTATTTTCCTCGGGACTATCCTTTCATAGGACATTTTTTCCTATGGATCATCCTCTTTTCAGGATATTTTTCCTATGGATCATCCTCTTTTCAGGATATTTTCTGCAGATCATTCTCAGCGCCCACCTCTGGAGCTGTCCAAGGAATTCCCTGCACTCCACGGTCTTGGAAGTCTTTTCCGACCTCAGTGACCCTGGGATTGTGTCAAACGGGATTTAGGGGAAAATTGTTCCCTGGGAGGCTGGGGAGACCCCGAAATGGAATTCCCAGATTTGCTGTGGCTGCCCCTGGACCCCTGGCAGTGCCCAAGGCCAGGTTGAACACTGGGGCTTGGATCCACCTGGGACAGTGGGAGGTGTCCCTGCCCATGGATGGGGTGGGAATGGGATGATCCTTAAAATCCCTTCCAAGCAAACCATTCCAGGGTTCTGGAGCCCCTCTGCTCTGGAGCCAGGCTGGGAGAGCTGGGAATGTTCCCCTGGAGAAGGGAAGGCTCCAGGGAGAGCTGGGAGCCCCTGGCAGGGCCTGCAGGGGCTCCAGGAGAGCTGGAGAGGGGCTGGGGACACCTGGGCTCAGGGAACTCACCTGGACTCAAGGAGCTCACCTGGGCTCAGGGAAACTCACCTGGGCTCAGGGAACTCACCTGGGCTCGGGGAGCTCACCTGTGCATGTGACTCAGCCCAGCAGCTGGATCTGAGCAAGCCCCAAACCTGCACGCGCAGGTGGCTCCCAGCCTCGGCAGCTTCTCCCGCTTCCCCAAAATCCCGCACCCCGCGGAATTCCCGGGGCTGGTGCCAAAGCCCCCACCCCCAACCCCCGCTCCGGCCCTCCGTGCCTTTCCCTGGAACCCCGCACGGGCGGCTGCTCCCTTCCCCTTCCCGTGGGATTCCAGCCGGGAGTTTTCCGCTGTTTTGAAGCTCCGAGGTTTCGGGTGGCCCCGGGCCAGGATCAGGGAAGAGTTTCACCTGCACAGGTGGGAGGAGGTGAGAGAGAATCCGGGCCCGTTCCCAGGTGGGACACCCCAAGGTCCTCCTCCACCTCCCGAGGGGACGAGGAGGTGGGAAATCCCACCCCAGAACCATGCAGGGAAGATCTTGGCAAAGGGAACCAAGGAATGGGAGCACTGGGATTTGCCCTCAGCTCCAGTGGATGAAGGTTTTTTTGGGATGCAGGATGAGGAATTGTCCCCTTCCCTGCCACATCCTCAGCCATCAGAACTCCAGGTCCTTTTCCATCTTTCCTGAAAAACTCCATCTTTTTTTTTTTTTTTTAATCATTTTTATTGGTTTGTGGTGGAATTGAAGCTTCTTCCAAGCTAAGAGGAGACGGTGAGGGACAAGCACAGGACAAACATTCCCTGGCTGCCTTCTCCCAGCTTTTGGCCATCCACAGCCTAAGGAATCCTGAGGGAGATCACAGAGGGACCAAGGTGTGATCACAGAATTATCATGGAATGGATTGGGTTGGGAGGGATCTTAAATCCCAACAATCCCACCCCATCCATGGGCAGGGACACCTCCCACTGTCCCAGGTGGATCCAAGCCCCAGTGTCCAACCTGGCCTTGGACATTCCCAGGGGTCCAGGGGCAGCCACAGCAAAGCTGGGAATTCCAGCCCAGCCAGGAATTCCTGCCCAAGATCCCAGCCCAAGCTCCCCTTGCCCAGTGGGAGCCATTCCCTGTGTCCTGTCCCTGCAGCCCTTGTCCCCAGCCCCTCTCCAGCTCTCCTGGAGCCCCTGCAGGCCCTGGAAGAGGCTTTGAGGTTTCCCTGGATTTTTCCTTCTCCAGGGCAACGTTCCCAGCTCTCCCAGAGCAAAAGAGTTCCATAACCCTGGAATGGTTTGGTTTGGAAAAGACCTTAAATCCCATTCCAACCCCTTTCCACATTCAGGGACACCTCCCACTGTCCCAGGTGGATCCAAGCCCCAGTATCCAGCCTGGCCTTGGGCACTGCCAGGGATCCAGGGGCAGCCCCAGCAAAGCTGGGAATTCCAGCCCAGCCAGGAATTCCTGCCCAAGATCCCAGCCCAAGCTCCCCTTGCCCAGTGGGAGCCATTCCCTGTCTCCTGCCCCTCCATGGATCTCTCCCTTCCACTGTCCTGCCTCTGGTGACTCCAGGGATTTGTCACCTGTCTGGTGTCCCACGGAAGACAAAAGCAGCCGGCAGGTTTGGGTCGGACTGGGAATTTCTGCGTTCCAGATAAATAAAGGAGGAGCAGCCGGGAATGCTGACACCAGGATGGACAAGGAGGGGCTGAAACAAGGTTAAGAGGGAGGGAAAAATCCCAAGAGGAAAAGAAAAATGCACACATTTTCTATCTTCTCTTTCAATAATTAATGAGAATAATTTAAAAAAGAAAATAGAACAAAACAAACAAACAAAAACAAACAAACAAAAAACCCACCAAAAAAAGAACCCCACAAAAAAAAAAAACAAAACAAAAAAACCAAAAAAAACCACCCCACAAAACAAAAAACCCCAGGCAGTTCAGGAAACCTGAAATTTGGGGTTGTACGTTTTAACCCCTTTCAAAGCATAAATTTAAATCTGATCTTGTGCAACTCAACCATCCCAACCAGTCCAAATCCCAACCAGTCCAAATCCCAACCAGTCCAAATCCCAACCAGTCCAAATCCAGACCAGTCCAAATCCCAACCAGTCCAAATCCAGACCCGGAATGGCACCAGGACCTGATTCTCCTGCTCTGTGTCCCAAAAGGGTTAAAAATCACCCCAAATAACCTGACCTCTTCCATTTTTCAAGTGGAAAAATCAATAAGGGAAAACCATTTCATAGAGACCACAGGGAGAGGCTGAAGCAAATCCTTAATTCCAGTTCTTAAAGTTTAACCTTTGCAGAAGATCGGAACGTAATCAAAAAAAATCCATCTAAAATGGAAGAATTAAGCAGGAAAAAGCAGACTTGGAAAAGGGGACGAGGAAAGCACAATTTATTTCGTTCTGTTTTCCCAACCCATCATCAGCAACGTTTTTGATCCTATGGGGTAAAACCAACTTTCGAGAGGAAGATTTTGAACCCAAAATTCCCATTTCTCTTCCCAATCCCATTGCCCTAAATTTCAGGCTTGGTTTAAAACCAGAACCAGCCCAGGTTCTGTTTTCAGGCTCGGTGTAAACGACGTTAAAACCTTTCAAAGGTGTTCCCAGGAGCCTTTAAGAAGATGAGAGAGATTTCTTTTTTTTTTTTTTATCCTGTCGCTTGGGACACTTCCAGACCTGGAAAAACTTGTTCCGAGTGAAAAACGAGGAGGGTTTGGATTTGTTGCCAAGAAAACACGGACAAAAAAAAAAAAAAAAAAAAAAAAATAAATCCCACCCAAGCCTTCCAGAGGGGCTTCAGAGCCCGGATTCATCCCGGTTCTCCACCCAGGAATGATTTTCATCCCCTTCCTGCGGAGTTCCTCCAGCCAGCACTGGGATTCTCCGTGGGATTCCTTCTGTGGGTCCCAGCTCCCTTCCCCAGCACGGAACGGGCACCTGGGGAGTGCTGGAGGTGACATTTGTCCCCTTCTCCTCGGAGGGAACTTTTGCCCGGGGGTGCAGATGTTCAGGTGGGGCTGGGCCGGGCGTTTTCCAGCGGGTTCCAGTCCCCATCGGCTTCTCCCGTGGAACAAACTGGTGTTAAACCAGTTCACAGCAGGTGTGGCTGCTGCGAGGAATTCCTCCGGCTGTGGGAAACTCGCACCGAGAAACAGCTCTGGGGCGGCGTGTCCGGGCACGCGGGGAGCCTGTCCCCAACGTCCCATGGAAGTGGCGGATCCAGGATTGCCTCATCCCCAGCAGCACCCAGGTGGGACCCAAGGAAAGTTCTGGAAGCGCGGAAGAGCAGCCAATGGATCGGGAGGAATTGGGAGACTCCTTGGCAAGGAGATGATGGGAGAACCTTCCGTGGAAGGCCCAAGATCGTCCTGGTTTAGGGTTTTCCACATCTCTTTTCCCTACTCTCCTCCCGGGCAAATCCCTGCCAGTTCCCTCAGCTCCAGAGGATTGGAGAATCCAAGAACTTGTCCGTCCTGGAATTGCCACCTCCTCTCTCACCCCTGCTCCACCATCCAGGTGTCAAAATCCTTCCCAGATTTCAGGGAAGGAAATCTCTCCAGGACCATCTTCTCCCAATATCCAGGGCCGATGCACGGCTCAGGAAGGCTGGACAGCTCTGCTTGTCCTAATCCAGAGGGTCCTGGATTCCAACAGGTCGTGAGGTGCAACTCACTCTCCTCCTCCATCCCATCCCATCCCACCCCTTTGGATATTTCAAACCCTAAATCACTTCCCAATGGAGACCAGGAATAATTCAAATCCCAGCCCTTCAGTCCTGCTCTGGGTGACAAACCCCCTCAGAGCAAGGAGTTTGTGTTGGTGCAGCTCCAATATTCCATTATTCCAAATAATTCCAATTAATATTCCATTAAATATTCCATTGTTCCCAATGGAATAATCCAAATCCCAGCCCTTCTGTCCTGCTCTGCATGACAAACCCCCTCAGAACAAGGAGTTTGGGGTTGTCCAGCTCCAAACACAACAAGGCCGTGACCAGGGAATCATGGAGTGGTTTGGGATGGGAGGCACCTTGATGACCACCTCGTTCCGACCCCTGCCGTGGGCAGGGACGCCTCCGGCTAGAGCTGGAATTAGGACATTCCACAGGATCTTTGATGGAACGCTCCAGACGCTCCCAAAATTTCAGATGAAATGTTTATGGATGTCTTCCCAGGAGCTGGAGGGGCCTCCAGGGAAGATGGAGAGGGGGTCTTGGTCAGGAATTGTAGAGGTGGGACAAGGGGGGGATGGCTTCCCACTGATGGAGATGGGATGGTTTAGATGGGATCTTGGGCAGGAATTCCTGGCTGGGCTGGAATTCCCAGATTTGCTGTGGCTGCCCCTGGATCCCTGGCAGTGCCCAAGGCCAAGTTGGACACTGGGGCTTGGATCCACCTGGGACAGTGGGAATTGTCCCTGCCCATGGATGGGGTGGGACTGGATGGGATTTAAGGTCCCTTCCACCCCAAGCCACCCCATGGCTCTGCATCCTTTCAGTGCCCTGAGAAATCCCAGGACAACCACCCCAAAATCACCTTGTCCATCCCCCATGGACACGCTTGGCCTCAGAACCAACTCTCCACCCTGACTAAAGCTGCAGGCAAGGCTGTTGTGGGCAGGAATGGGATTTTGGTCATGGCAATCCACCAGATCCCGCAACCACTGACTTCCGGGTGCTGGTTTTCCCTGTAAATCTCAAATTTCCCTTTAAATCCGACTCCACCGGGAAACATCTCACAACAGCACTGAGCTGGTGGCCGAGCGTCCACCCCGTGTTGAAAGCCCAGCTCATCCCGGACCTACAGCTGAACTCATCAGGCGCCGGTGAGATCTGGGTGATCTCCACGGCCTCGCCTCGGACCTGGCGCCTCTTTCGTCCCTCCCGTGTTCCCGAGAAGCCGAACGAGTTCCTCGGGAATTTCAGCGCTCCTGGGCGACGCCGAGCTGCTGCTTTGATGTCCTCGATTCCCTGCACTCAGCACCCATGTCCCCATCCCAGATGGAGCAGAACAGCGCTGGGGGAGGTGGGATCCTCCTCCTCGATTTTGCAACGAGCTCCTTTTTTTTGTTTTGTTTTGGTTTTTTTTTTGCAGTTTAAACTCTTCTGCTCTCTTCGCTAAGCCAGGTTTAAATCTCCAGATCTCCAGCCACTCTCTGCTCCTCGGGCTGAAAGGTGGAGCTGCTCTGAACATTCAGCCCTTGCAGACGATGTCTCTATAGAACCCAGAGAAACTCCTTTCCTTAAAAAAAAAAACTATTAAAGTATTATCTTTAAATAGTAAAACTGACCGAAATTACAGGTTTTGTCTTTTTTATGTTGAATGTGAAAAAGTGAAAACTGGTAGAAAGAAAGAAGAATGTTTTGGAAGTTTCATTTGGTTTTTTTGCCTTTCCTTTTTTTCTTATTTTTATCCTTTCAGTGTGTGTAAATAAACTATCTTTGTGATTTGAAGATTTGCTTTGCTATTTATGTTCTCCTAGTCACATAAAATAGAGTAAGTGATGAAACCATCACAATTAATTGGTGCGTTAGCCGAAAAAGTTACAAAATTAGTTCAAACTAAAACCATCATGAATTACAGGGGTTGGACCTGAGAGGTGTCACGGATCTGCTCCCTGCGCTCCTTTGTCCCAGAGAGCCGAGGGGATTCCAGGGAAGGGAACCTCCCTCTGCTCCCAGAGCGAGCTCCGTGACCCCTCCTCAAACCTTTAGAGAATTCCTGGGACATTCTCACCTCCAGAAAGCAGCTGTGGACCTCTAAAATAGTTTGGGTTGGAGGGACCTTGAAGGTCTTCTCCTCGCCCCCCATTCCATGGGCAGGGACTCCTTCCCCTATCCCAGGCTGCTCCAAGCGCCGTCCAGCCCAGCCTTGGACACTTCCAGGGACCCAGGGGCAGCCACAGCTTCCCTGGTTGTGCTAAACCCCAAAACACCTCTTATTGTGGTTCCCTTTCCCAAAAATTCCGCTTATTATGGTTCCCTTTCCCAAAAAATTCTGCTTATTATGATTCTCTTTCCCAAAAATTCCACTTATTATGGTTCCCTTTCCTAAAAATACCGCTTATTATGGTTCCCTTTCCCAAAAATTCCACTCATTATGGTTCCCTTTCCCAAAAATACCTCTTATTACGTTTTTTTCCTCCTCACCTTCCACATCCCTGCAGGGATACAAGGCCACCAACCCCAAGGGGATTTTAAGACGTCCAAAATCCCTGCTTTTGAAGGAAAATCTCCTTTTTTTCCATGCGGCAGAAGGTGAACCCCTCCCGCGCCAACGTCAGGCGCGCAGGTGCCCACCCCACCCTCCTGAATCCGGGTGGATTCCATGGATTTTCCCCACAGCTAACCCGGGACAAACAAAAGCTGCCAGGGAGAGAAAACCTCCCGAGAGCTGCTGGCAGGGAGCAGAGAGGGGACGAGGGAGCACCGGGAGAGCTCCGGGACGGGGCCGGGCCCCGCCGGGTCCCCGCGAGTGGCAGCGCTGTCCAAGGTACCGAGCGCCGCGGGGGCTGCCCCGCCGAGCCCCGGGGCTGCCGCAGGGCTGAGAGCCCTTCCCGGGCTTCCCCAAAGGCGAGGAGAAGGTGGATGGAACCGTTTGGAAGTGCACGGGCTGCGGGGATCACCCGAGGCTGAGTGCTGGGCTCTCAGGGGATTCAGTGATTCCTGAATCCTGGAATGGGTTGGGTGGGAAAGGGGATTTAAAATTCATCCAGTGCCACACCCATCCATGGGCAGGGACACTTCACACTGTCCCAGGAGGATCCAAGCCCCAATGTCCAGCCTGGCCTTGGGCACTGCCAGGGATCCAGGGGCAGCCACAGCAAAGCTGGGAATTCCAGCCCAGCCAGGAATTCCTGCCCAAGATCCCAGCCCAAGCTCCCCTTGCCCAGTGGGAGCCATTCCCTGTGTCCTGTCCCTGCAGCCCTTGTCCCCAGCCCCTCTCCAGTTCTCCTGGAGCCCCTGCAGAGACTCTGGGGTTTCCCTGGATTTTTCCCTTCTCCAGGTGGAACAAGCTGACGATCTCATCAGGATCTGCTTTGGGGGGTGCTTAAAAATGAAATAAATTCCTGAAACAACCCGAAGCACAAAAAGCGCTGTGAGGAGCTTTGTTCCAGGAGCAAAGGCAAGGCAGCTCTCCTGGAGAAGCCGGACAAAATGACTGTTCCCGTTAAATGACCACACGTCCTGCACACGGAGAGCTGGAGCTGCTTTGGAAAATGGAATTTTCAGTCGGAAAACATCAAATATCAGCACCAAGAGTGAGGACGGTGCCGTAAAAGAGCCGAGGTCTCCCAGCCCAGCAAGGGAGAGCTGAGGGGAGCAGTCCCCAAGGACAACGTCCTGTCCTTCCACGAAAGGTCGTGGGATACCAGGATTATCCCAGGAGAGCCAGACTGGGAATTCCCCACCCCGCAGAGGACTAGGAGAGGCAAGGGCAGATCTGAAGACACCCTAATTCCCCCTCATTTCTGTGCAAATCCTGTGGAGGACGTGATGTCCCTGAATCCCTGGGAGTGTCCAAGGCCAGGTTGGACAGGACAGGGATCCTCCTGGGATGGTGGGAGGTGTCCCATGGCCAAGGGTGGGACTGGATGAGCTTTGAGGTCCCTCCCAAGCCATTCCGTGACTCCACTTTACACCTGACAAACACGCTCTGGTCACTCCCGAGTCTCTGAAGAGCTGGGAAGAAATCCCAGATCTTCTGGATCCATGAATTCCGACAGATTACCCTAAAACCTTCCCTTCTCCACCTTCCCCACAGCCAAACCCTCACCTCCAAGCAGCTCCCAGTCAAGCCTGCTCCAAATCCATCGGATTCCAAAGGTGTTCCAGGATCTTTCTGGATCCTGAGGGAGGATGGCCACGGCTCTCCAACACTCCCAGCCCACAGCCAGTGTCCAGAACCACATCCAGCACTCTTCCAGCCCCTAATTCATCCCCCCAGAACCTCCTCAAAGCAAATCACAGCTCCCCCAGTCCCACTCTTTTGAGCGCTTCCCTCAAAGATTCCACCTGGGGATTCCCGGGTTTATTCCCCACCCTCACACAGAAGAATTCCCTCCTGATACCCCATCCATCCCTGCCCTCTGGTAGTGAGGAGCCATTCCCTGTGTCCTGTCCCTCCAGCTCTCCTGCAGCTTTTTCAGGCACTGGAATGAGGTCGCCCCAAAGCTTCTCCTCTCCAGGCTGGGCAATCCCAGCAGAGCTGCTCCATCCCTCTGACCTGCCTGGTGCCTCCTCTGGATCTCTCCAGCAGCTCCACATCCCTCCTGTGCCAGAGCCAGGCAGATCCCAGCCCAACAAACCCTGGCAAAGCTTCGCTTTAGATCCTAAAACCGGCTCAAATCGATAGGAATTTGCTGAAGTGAAAAAAACCAAAACAACACGAGCCTGACAATGAAGTAAGTGTCCGCAGCGTGTTTTCCACCTGTTTTCCTAAACGGCCACATGTTCCTGGCGGAGCCAAAACCTCGTTTACGTGACCCTGGGCAAATCCCAGCACCTCCCTCCTCTGCTTTGTGTTTCCCAAATGTTTTTTTTTTGTGAAGTGCTCCGGGATTTATGGAGGAGGAGGAGGAGGGCGGCATGAAACGGGATAAGGAGGAATTATTTCACCTCGGCATTCCACACCCCCCCGCAAAAAAAAAACCCAAAAAATAAAAGAAAGGTCGAGTTCTCCACTCTTTTACTGGCATTTTGTGACTTAGCAGAAGCAAGGGTTTAGGGACCAATAAAAGCCGAGTTCAAGCGTTCTCAGCTCATTACACGTTTTCCCGATGTCTTTGCAGACGCAATTAAAGCAAAGCACCCTAAAATTAACTGGTTTCCAACACTGGAAACCTTTATTTCCTCCCTTCCCCTGTCTAATTAGTGCCGTGCCGTCCAAAGGGAGCAGAACTCCAATTTGTAAGTGAAACTAGGCCGAGATTAAAACCACACTCGGCAGTAATGGCCCGGCGCTCCCGTAATGCCTCCTGCCTTCAAAGGGCCCGGCCGGGCCGAGCTCATTAATTCTCACAGGTTGGTAATTTGGGGTTATTAACCTCGCTTTACAGCCAGATCCTACAGAGGTGGAAGTGATTTGCCCACAGGCACCGACTCAACGCTCGGGGACCCAAGCGGGACTTGGGGGGAGCGCCGGGAGTTGGGGACCCTGTGGGGTTCCAGAGGGGAGCTCAGCGCTTGTAGGGCCAGGAGAGAGAGATCCTAAAGGATTTAGGGTCGGCCATAAAGCTTTTGTGAACCAGAGTGGGGGTGTGTGGGGGCACCAAGCTCGGCGGGAGTTGTGCAAGACCTTCTCCCTCGCTGGCCATTCCCAACGCCAGGAATATCAAAGCTTTCCTGTTTGGTGGATTTTCCTGCCAGGCTTCAGGGCCCCGCTGCTTTCCAAGGGGCCTCTCCGGAGGCTGGCTGCCTTTGGAGACTGCCAGGATAAATCAGCGGGAAGAACGCTCCCCCACGAGGGTCTGCAGGGCCAAACCCGGCGTGTTTATCCACGGAGAGCCAAGATTTCACTCTCACACCCCGGCTCACCTGCTGTGTCACCCCAGGGGCACCAAAACCCCACAGAAAAAATCTCCGTTTCCAGTGAAAATTCCCAACCCCAGAGCGTCAGGACACGGTCAGAGGTGTCTCAGCCCCTGTCTTGTGTCCCTGCCTGGTGACACCACCCCAGACACGGTCCCTGGGTGTTCCCCATCCCACGTCTGGCAGATTCCCATGACGAGCAGGGCTGAGAGGCAAAACTCCTGCAAAGCCCTTCCCAAACAACAACTGAAATGTCAGCCAGCATTCCCCGGATCTGGGAAACCCCATCCTCCAAACCCTGCCTGCCCTTCCTGACAGCAGAGCCGGAGAGGTGCTCACCCCTCCTTTTATTTTTTGGAAGAAATTCCTCATCAAGGAGGAGGAAAAAAAAAAAAAAATTCCATCAAATCCAAGCCTGAAGCTCCAAGAGGGCAAGAGCGAGCATGACTCCAGAGCCTTGGGATCGGGACACTCCCCTGGGAGTGGGGAGACCTGAATTCCAGTCGCCAGCACCAGGGGTTGTTGATGATTCTCCAAACATCAACAGCCCTTGGAGCAGGAGCTGGAGCTCCGGCCGCTCCGCCGCCTCCCAGGTGAATTTCCCGGAGCGCCAACACAGCCAGCCTTGCTTGTTCTTTCCTGCTGACCCACTGAATCCCGGTTTTCCCTCTGCCAGGCGGGATGGCTTTCCCAAAATAAGGGGAAAAAAAAGGGTGCGAGGAGGCACCTGCCACCACACGGCTCCAGGCGGGAGATGTGGCTTGGCCCTTTCCTGAGGGAAAAGGCACCTGAGCCTGCATTTTCCACCTGTTGGGGCTGGCCAGGGGAACTGCTGACAGCGGGAGAATCCCGATCCCCTGGCAGGGATGCCAGCATTTTCTGGGATCAAAAGGGTTTCCATGTTCCACGTGCTGCCCTGGCCTTAAAATCCAGAGCTCCAAAGGTTTAGGAGCACTCTGGGAGGGGAAAATGAGCAAGCCTGTCCACAGTGACACAAAATTTGGGATGATTCCGCTCTTCTCCAGGCGTTTGTGACGTCACCTCCAGCCCATGGATGTTCGGCTTTCCGGGAGCACCGTGGGAAGTGGTGGAGGAGAGACGGGGGATGTCCCACTTCTCCATCCCCCAGAAGGTGGGGGCAAGAGGAGGCTACGGAGTGAGGAGAGGGGTTGGGATACCCCAAACACCCCTGGGCACCCGCCCTGACCTCCGGCACCAGCTGTGGGAAACCCGTCCCGAGGCACAGGAGCAAATCCTTCTCCTCCAGTGGGGCTGCAGACTCCGGGATTTTTTCGGGATTGGGTGGAACGTGCCACCCTGGCCTTAAAATCCAGAGCTCCGAAGGTTTAGGAGCACTCTGGGAGGGGAAAATGATCAAGCCTGTCCACAGTGACACAAAATTCGGGATGATTCTGCTCTTCTCTGGGCATTTGTGGATGTTCAGGTGCCTCTTCCACGGCTTTCTGGAAGCGCCATGGGAAGTGGTGGAGGAGAGACGGGGGATGTCCCACTTCTCCATCCCCCAGAAGGTGGGGACAAGGGGAGGCTACGGAGTGAGGAGAGGGGTTGGGATACCCCAAACACCCCTGGGCACCCACCCTGACCTCTGGCACCAGCTGCAGGAAACGCATCCCGAGGCACAGGAGCAAATCCTTCTCCTCCAGTGGGGCCGCAGACTCCGAGATTTTTTCGGAATTGGGTGGATTATTTTGGGATCTGGGGCCTGCGTGAGCACCCCGAAAATGTTCTCAGGGTGTGGGGAGGGAAAGGCAGGCACAGTCTCACACACACCTCACACCCACACGCTTCCAAATATTCCTTTCTCACACCCCCGGACCGATCCCTCTCCCACGGGGACACTATCACGGCATCGGGATCTCGTTCCCAAGTCCTCTCCCTCTCCTGGCCACGTGCGCACACTTCCCCCCCTTCTTCTGCCCAGCTGTTGGCTCGGGTCCCTCTCCTCAGCAGGTTCATCTCCCTGGATCCATCCAAACAGGGTTTGGAAGGTCCTAGGAAAAGTTCTGGGGGAATGGAATCAGAGGAACCATTTGGAAGATCCTAGGAGAAGATCCAGGGGGATTTAACAAGAGGAACCGTTCCAAGAGCAGTTTGGAAGATCCTAGAGAAAGATCCAGGGGAATGGAATCAGAGGAACCGTTTGAAAGATCCTAGGAAAAGATCCAGGGGATTTAAGAGGAACCATTTGGAAGATCCTGGGAAATGTTCTCAGGGAATTCAACAGGAGGAACGATCCCACCAGAGGTTTGGAAGATCCTGGAAAATGCTCGCAGGGAATTCAACAAGAGGAACAATTTGGAAGATCCTGGAGAGTGTTCCAGGGGAATGGAATCAGAGGAACCATTTGGAAGGTCCTAGAGAACATTCCAGAGGAATGGAATCAGAGGAACAAGCTCCAAGTGAAGATGAGCAGACCGCACAAACCCTACAAGCTGGGTGGATGCAACAGGAGAAACCCTGGAAGGATATTTCGGGAATAACGATAGAGATTCGGGTGTGGGGACACTTCCATGCATGTGGCCACCATTCCTACGTGGACGGCAGAGAAGCTGATCCATGAAGTCCCCCAAGCTCCCAGTCCTGAGGGGCTGTTTCCCGACTTTCCAGCTTGGGCTGGGAGTTCAAACCTTGCTCCAGACCCCAAGGAAACCAAAATTCCTGCCGGGACACAGCCCGGGAGCTGGGGCCTCTCTTCCAACCTCCCTCCTCTCCAGAGCTCCACAGGGTTCAGAGCCTCCCTGGAGCTCCCTCCCACCCTTGTTTCCAAAAACAGTAGGATGAAGAATTCCGGCCTTCCAGACTCTGGGAGGGAACTGAGGCCTGAAAAACAAAACCCCAAATCTGACACTACCGGAGTTTCCAAACTGCTGAGGAGATTCCAAGTGTGGCTTTTCCCAACCTTTGCCACCTCAGACCGCAGATCCTGGCTGATATTTTTCAGCACGGGGTGAGTGTGGGCCCCTGACATCCCTAATTAGCAGCCTAATCCCAAATCCCAAGTTTTCCCCACCAGCTTCTGCTGAATCTTTTGGGGGCACCTCGCAGGAACAAATCCACTCATTCCCATCTCCTGACCTCCCTAATTAGCAGCCTAATCCCAAATCCCAGGTTTTCCCAAACAGCTCCTGCTGAATCTTTTGGGGGCACCTTGCAGGAACAAATCCACTCATTCCCACCTCCTGACCTCCCTAATTAGCAGCCTGATCCCAAATCCCAGGTTTTCCCAAACAGCTCCTGCTGAAACTTTTGGGACCATCTCCCAGGAACAAATCCACTCACTCCCTCTCCTGATCTCCCTTATTTAGATGCCTAATCCCAAATCCCAGCTTTTCCCCACCATCTCCTGCTGAATCTTTTGGGAACACCTCCCAGGAACAAATCCATTCATTCCCATCTCCTGACATCCCTAACTAGCAGCCTGCTTCCAAAATCCCAAATTTTCCCTACCAGCTCCTCCTGAATCTTTTGGGGGCATCTCCCACAAACAAAGCCACTCATTCCCATCTCCTGATCTCCTTAATTAGGAGTCTGATCCCAAATCCCAAGTTTTCGCCAGCAGCTCCTGCTGAATCTTTTGGGAGCACCTCGCAGGAACAAATCCACTCATTCCTAGCTCCTGATCTCCCTAATTAGCAGCCTAATCCCAAATTTTCCCAAACAGCTCCTGATGAAACATTCGGGAGCACCTCCCAGGAACAAATCCACTCGCTCCCAGCTCCTGATCTCCCTAATTAGCAGCCTAATCCCAAATCTGAAATTATCACCACCAGCTCCTGCTGAAACTTTTGGGACCATCTCCCAGGAACAAATCCACTCATTCCCAACTCCTGATCTCCCTTATTTAGATGCCTAATCCCAAATCCCAGGTTTTCCCCACCATCTCCTGCTGAATCTTTCGTGAGAACCTCCCAGAAACAAATCCACTCGCCCCCAGCTCCTACACCCCCTCCCTCCGCCTCCCTTCCTTTTTTTTTTTTTTTTTTTTTGTGACGTTTTCCTCCCAATCCCGCGGTTTGCCAAGGGCCCCGCCCCTCCCTAATTGATTTCCCGGGAATCGCAGCCGGGGCTCGGCACCCCCTCCCCTCCCCTCTTATCAGGGAAATGCCTCCCCGCTTATCGGGCGGCTGCCCCAGCTGCGCTCCATGTGGGGAAGGAAACCGCAGGCAAGATAAGCGATAAGAGATAAGGGCCGTACCCAGGGAGAGCAGACACAGCCCCGAACCTGGGAGAGCCCTGCCGGGGTTATCAGCTCCTCATCCCTCGGGAATTTCGGGAAGAGTTCCTCTTCCCACAAACCCCTCAGGGGGCACCTGCCCCGTGCCCTGACACCCGAGGTGGGTTCAGAGCCGGAGGAAGGAGCTGGGGGTTGGTTTGTTCTGATTTTTGGGTGTGCTTGTGGCTGGGATGGTGGAGGCGTCCACCCCCACCACGGGGCTCATCCCAAGGGTTTGGGACAGTCCCCCGAGGTCCCTGCCAGCTCCAGGTGTCCTCTAGAATGTTCAAAGTATCCACCACCGCCATCCACCATCAACCACCACCATCTCAACCGGGACTCACCACCATCTCAACCATCAACCACCACCATCCAAACCATCCACCACCACCATCTGAACATCAACCACCACCATCCAAACCATGACCCACCACTATCTGAACATCAACCACCACTGTCTAAATATCAACCACCACCATCTGAACATCAACCATCGTCATCTGAACACCAACCACCACCATCCAAACCATCAACCACCACCGTCTCAACCAGGACCCACCACTGTCTGAACATCCACCACCACCATCTGAACATCAACCACCACCATCTCAACTGGGACTCACCACCATCTCAACCATCAACAACCACTGTCTGATCATCAACCACCACCATCTGAACATCAGCCACCACCATCCCAACCATGACCCACCACCATATCAACCATCAACCACCACCATCCAAACCATCAACTACCACCGTCTGAACATCAACCACCACCATCTGAACATCAACCACCACCACCCAAACCATCAACCACCACCATCTCAACCATGACACACCATCTCAACCCAGACCCACCACCATCCAAACCTTCCACCACCACCATCTGAACATCAACCACCACCACCCAAACCATCAACCACCACCACCCAAATCATCAACCACCACCATCTCAACCATGACCCACCATCTCAACCCAGACCCACCACTATCCAAACCTTCCACCACCACCATCTGAACATCAACCACCCTCTCAACCAGAAGCCACCACCATCCAAACCATTAACCACCACCGTCTCAACCACCCATGGCTCAGCAACGCCCCCCTAGGTCATGGTCCTCGTCATCCCAACTCCACCAGCTTCTTCCTGCCTCTCTGTGGGATGAGAATCCCGTGGGATGAAGCCAGGCACAGCTGGAAGGGTGCTTGGCTCCAGATGTTGCTCCCCGTGCTCTGCACGGGTGAGTCCCTCCCAGGTTTGGGTCTCTCCATCCTCCACCTCCATCCAAGCCTGGCAAACATCTCCCCACACCCTTCCAGACTGCTGGAAAATCAGCTCCCCACCCGACCTCGGGTGTTCCAGGCCCTTTGGATTCAAAACGGGGGGAAAAAATGGAATTAATTTGTCGTCCTGTTCTTTTCAGCCTTCTGACGTTTTACTTTTTGTGGTGGAGTTTCTCACTCACTTTTCACGTAAATAACGATGGTTTTGCGTTCCTTTCTGCAGGAGGAGGGAACTGATGGACTGTTGGGGTTGACCAGTGTGGTTGGAGAGGACAATTTTCTTCCTCCAATCCACGGTCACTGCTGGAATTCCATAAATGTCGAGGTCTGTAAATAAAGTTCCCATTTTTTTGCCTTGGACATCTCAGCGTGTGTCGTTCTTTCGTGTCGTATCACGACATTAATTCCAACAGGGAGCCACCAGGGAGACCAGGAGGAGTCCAAGCCAAACCCTCCACGGCATGGACTCCCATCACTCCCAGCAGAGTATCCGGAATTCCCGCAGATCTTTTCCATGAAGGCTCCCGCGGGAGGTCCCGGTTCCGGGGAGAAATAAACAGCTCTGGATGCGTTACTCAGAGATGGGCAGGGTTCCAAGGCTCTGCTCCTGCTGCTCCCCTCACCTTCTCCTCGCCGGTGTTCCCTGATCCGTCCTTTCCCCGGCACGGGGAAGGCGCCTCCGAGCCCTCCTGATTTGCATTGTTGGCTGAAGGAAAAAAGTAAAGGGAAGAAAATCAACAAAGTGTTTCTCAGAGTGAGGGAAGGATAAATGACGAGAGTTTCCTCCTCGATTAATTCGTGGCGAGATTTCTAAACGAGGCCGTGACCCTGAAATAAAAATCGTGGAATGTTTTGGGAGGGACCTTAAAGCTCATCTCATTCCAGCTCCTGCCATGGGCAGGGGCACCTTCCACTAAACCAGGCTGCTCAAATCTAAAACCTAAAATCTTTTCTAGGTCTAAACCCAGCTCTGAGTCCAGATCTCTCCTTTCTGAGAAGACCTCACACAGCAAAGCTGTCCCAGCAACCCTGGGTTGGTGTCCAGGCGCTGTTCCCTCGGGATGGGAGGTACCTGGCGCTGGGAACCCTCCAAGCCCCACTGCTCCTTTCCTGCTGCCGTGGAATGAGGCCGTGAAGAGAATCAGGTGGATCCTGGAGGCCAGGATGTGCCAGGAACAAACAACGTGTGGATCACACGGAGCTCGGCTGGTCCATGGGACCACTGCGGTTGGAATGGATCTCCAAGGTCACCGAGCCCAGCCCGCACCCCATCCCCACCTTGGCACTGAGGGGCACATCCAGGAATTCCTTGGGCACCTCCAGGGATGGGCACTCCAAACCTCCCTGGGCACTCCCAATGCTTCCCAAGCTTTTCCATGGGGAAATTCCTGCTGCTGCCTACCCTGAGCCTCCCCTGGCCCAGCCTGGGGCTGTTCCCTCTCCTCCTGTCCCTGTGCCCTGGGAGCAGAGCCCGACCCCCCCGGCTGTCCCCTCCTGGCAGGGAATTCCTGGAATTCATCCATCCTTGTGCCAGACCAAGAGCTCGTTCTCCTGAAGACTGACTCCCTTCCCCCAAAAAAAGGGAAGATTTGGTGATGAAGCAGAGCCGCTTTCCCATCGCCAGATCCCTCCTTCCAACTGGGAAAATGAGTTTTCCATCCTCGCCTGAGGAGCAACAGGGGAAAGAAACCAACTGAGGCTGATCTCAGTGACCCGGCCTTGCTCCGGGCAGGAAAAGCAGCAGCAATTTCATGGAGTCTGTTTGGAGCCTGCTAAACCAGCTGGGAGACACAACACGAACAGCCTCTTATCTTTTTTTCTATTTTCTTTTTCTTTTTTATTTTTTTTCCCCCCCAAAAAAACCCCCTCAATCTCAGAACCTTCAGAGCCTCCCACCAGTGCCAGGAGCAACAAGACAGAGCCTCGGAGTAGAGACAGAGACAGAGACCCAGCTCTAACAAAAAAAAAAAAAAAAATCCGTTCTGGGCTGCCATCCCTGCCAGTTCTGTGGGATTTTAGCACCTACGGAGCCTTTTTGAAGCCCAGCCAGAGGCAGCAGTTGCTGCTCTGGGAATGGGACCAAGGAAGTTGTGTCTGCTCCACGGGGATGAGTCAGAGCAGCCCCAGGAAGGAGAGAGGAGGAATCATCTCCTGAACCTGGGCAGAGGCCGGGCCTGGTGGGGAGAACCCCCAAGGCAAAGGGGTGTTCCGAATTCTGGATGGCCTGGGAAAGCCCTTTCCGTCCCCGAATTAAAGGGTGAGGGTTCACAGGGACACGGCCATGCTGAGGTACAAGGAAAATGTCCCTGAAAAAAAAGAGGGGTTTGGGCCATGGAGAGAGGAGCCCCCGAACTGCTGCAGGGCTGGAGCCCCTCTGCTCTGGAGCCAGGCTGGGAGAGCTGGGAATGTTCCCCTGGAGAAGGGAAGGCTCCAGGGAGAGCTGGGAGCCCCTGGCAGGGCCTGCAGGGGCTCCAGGAGAGCTGGAGAGGGGCTGGGGACAAGGGCTGCAGGGACAGGACACAGGGAATGGCTCCCACTGGGCAAGGGGAGCTTGGGCTGGGATCTTGGGCAGGAATTCCTGGCTGGGCTGGAATTCCCAGCTTTGCTGGGGCTGCCCCTGGATCCCTGGCAGTGCCCAAGGCCAGGCTGGACACTGGGGCTTGGAGCTGCTTGGGACAGTGGGAGGTGTCCCTGCCCATGGATGGGGTGGAACAGGATGATCTTTAAGCTCTTTCCAACCCAAACCATTCCATGATTCCGTGAAAAGCATGGAAAAGTCTGGACTGTTGAAAACCAGAGATCCCAATCCAGGCCCTGCTGTGCCAAACATTGGAGGAGAGAATCCCGATTCCCTGGATATGGAGACCCTGAGCTGATCCTGCCTGGGCTCCTCAGGTCCCATCTCCACCTGGGAGCTTCCCAGGGCTGAGTCTGGACTGGGATGTGGGAATGGGGCAGGAATTCCTGGCTGGGCTGGAATTCCCAGCTTTGCTGTGGCTGCCCCTGGATCCCTGGCAGTGTCCAAGGCCGGGTTGGACATCGGGGCTTGGATCCACCTGGGACAGTGGGAGCTGTCCCTGCCTCGGAATTGGAGGAAACTGAAGGAATGCTGGAAATGGAAGCCCTGCTGTGGTTTTTTTTGGATCTCTGAGACCAGAGGTTCATCCCAAATCCGTATCCAGCCAGGACAGATCTCGTGGGGGCTTCCCAGGACAAACCTGTTGCTCCTGACGTGGGATTGGACCCCCTGGAGCTGCTCTGCCCCAGCTCCAGCAGCGCTTCAGAACCCTCCTCGTTCTCCTGACCTTTTTTTTTTTCCTGATGTTTCCACGTATCCCGAAATAGCAGGAGCGGGAATGACAGCAAACCTGGCATTTAACGAGCTCCCCGATGAGGAGCCCTTGAGCCCTCAGATCTTCCAGCAGCTCCTGAACTGTCAGCATTTATCTGCTCATCTATTTTCAGGGTTTTTTTTTTTGGACTCTTTTCAGTAAAATTCATGTTTCGAGGCCCCGAGCCTCCGCTTCTCCCTGATTTGGGGTTGTAAATTTGGGCTGATTTGGGCCCCGACGCCCCAAAAATTCGTGTGAACCCACGAGTTAATTCCTACACACCCAGCAGATCCAGGTGGTCCCCCCAGGAACAGCAGAGCCTCCAGGATCATCCTTCGGGAAGGCGGAAAACCCTGAGGAATTCAGGTGGAGCTGCAAAAAAAATTCCCATTTTCCTTCAAGATCCCCATCCAGGCCTCGGAGGAAGGAGGTGCTGCTGCATCCCAAATTTTTTTGGCTGCTCTGCTGAGGACGAGCCAACCGTCCCAGCTGTGCCAGGAAATGGGACATCGATGATTCCTGCCAGGCTTGAACCCCCTCTGGAAAAAATGGAAATAATCGACAAAAAATGGAAATAATCGGCAAAAAATGGAAATAATTGGCAAAAAGTGGAAGTAATCGGCAAAAAGTGGAAATAATCGGCAAAATTCTCCCAAACCCCATCTGTCCCAGGATCCAAAACTCATCCCCATTTCACCTCTGGGTGTTTTGTCCTCGCTCCGGCCAGCCCAGCTGAGGAAATTCCTGCTGTGTCATCCCAGGATCCAAAACTCATCCCCATTTCACCTCTGGGAGTTTTGTCCTTGCTCTGGCTAGCCCAGCTGAGGAAATTCCTGCTGTGTCACCAGGATTGGGATCCACCTTATCTGCTCTTCATCCCCAGCTTTCCCAGAGCTTTCCCAGACTCCGCCGCCTTCCCTCAGAAGTCCAAACTCGTCCTTTGGAAAATCCAGGGAGGATTTTCTGCCCGGCCACCGCCTCCCAAAGTGCCCTGTCCGTGCTTGACCTCTCTGCCAGGATTCCACAATTGCCCCTCAGCCCGGGAGGTTTGTGTTTTCCTCGGGATAATCCTTGGGAAGTGGGTGCTGGAGCAAGGATGGAGCCCACGGGGTGGGAAAAATGTTTGGCTGAGTCATGGGAGCCAGGGGAGCAACGGCCTGGGAAGGAAATTGCCACACAGCCTATTATTATTGTTATTATTTATATTAATTTATATGTTTATTTATTATTTTATTCATTTATTGTATTATACTAATATAACTTGACATGACATGACATTATATAATATAGATTATATAATTATATAATTATATAATTTATGTATAATAAAATATAATTATACAATAAAATTTATAATTTTATTATATAAAATAAAATTATATTGTTTTTATTATATTTTGGTTCTTATTATATTTTATTTATTATAGAATAATAAAATATTATTATATAATTTCCAATATTATATTATATTATATTATATTACATATCATATCATATCATATCATATCATATCATATCATATCATATCATATATAATAAAATAAAAAATATCTTATCTTATCTTATCTTATATTTAAAATATAATATTTATTCTAAATATATACTATACATAATATTGTAGTATATTATTTATATCATACTGTCTATAATAATATTATATTATAGATAATGTTATATATTATATTATTCACTTATTTGTTATTTCTTTAATTAACTTATTTTTTCTATTTAAGTCTTAAATTACTTTTTTTTTTTTTTTAATTAGGGCCAAATTTTCATTGCATTTCTTGCCGGGGGTCAGGGTCACAAATTCCACCTCAACTTTTGGCCAAAATCGGCCGATCCTGGTTTGTTGGAATAACCCCTGAAGGTCAAAGCGCCGGGATTTTCTGGGATTAATTTTCCAATGAAGGGAAAATTTAAAACAATATTTTAATTAATTATGATAAATATTTTTCGTTGTGGTTGCGTTCATGCAGAGATGGTTCCAGTCCTGTTTTTTAAGAAAAAATAACATCTGATAATATTATTTTTTAAAAAATAATAAATTTATTTTTATAATTTTTATTAAATTTTTATTAAAATAATAAAAAAAGATAAAGCTCTTCGCTCAGTTCCAATCCCTCCCACTGCTCACATTTCTGAGCACCTTTTCCATTTCCCAACTCTTCCCACACAAACCTTTCCAAGGAATATCAGAGAAAATTCCTGAGCCCCGACTTTGCCCAAACCTCTGCCCAGAGCTGAGGACGGGGTCTGTCCCTACATCAGGAACAGGGATAAGGAGGTGATCAAGGCTTTTCCAACTAAAACGATTCCATCATTCCATGATTTTGGCTTTCCAAATGTTTTAAACACCTCAACTAAATATATATATATATATATATATAAAAAATTTAAAAAGTGGGAATTGATAAGGGGAAAAAATAATTTTAAAATCCATTTTTTGTTTTTTTTACCATGGAATGATTTTGGGAAAAGACCTTAAAGATTTAATCCCTAATTTCTCTCCAGATATTCCCAATTATAATTCTAGGATGCATAAGAGCTAAGAACAGCTCCAGCTGTTCCTCACGCCTGGATTTTGTGGATTTTGAGGTATCCCGAGGTCCCTTTGTCCTGTCAGAAAGAATTGGCTCCATGGAGAGCCAGAGGGACATTTTTGGGATGTTGGTCACTGTGGAAAACAGGGAATTTGGTCCCTTGAACCAGCAAAGCAGAAACAACAGGGAAGGCAGATGCTTCCCAGAAATCTTGGGAAAACACATCCCAGCATCCCAGCTTGGAACAGTCCCAAAATTCCCATTTTTTTGTGCTTTCTCTTGGGTGGGATTCACCGGCACCAACCATTGGGTGGCTACGGGGTCACCACCGCTGCGGTCAGATCCCGGGGGAAAATTTGGGTGACAAGAGAGACCCTGGAGGGGCCGGAGCAAGTCCAGGGAAGGGATAGAGCTGGGAAGGGGCTGGAGAATTCCCGAGGGAGCTGGGAAAGGGGCTGAGCCTGGAGAAAAGGAGGCTCAGGGGGGCCCTTGTGGCTCTGCACAGCTCCCTGGAATGGTGGAGCCAGGTGGAGGGTGGGATCTGATCCCAGGGATAAGAGGGAACGGCCTCAGGGGAGGCTCAGGTTGGAATTTCCCCATGGAAAGGGAGCTCAGGCCTTGGAAGTGCCCAGAGGGGTTTGGAATCCCCATCCCTGGAGGTGTCCATGGAATTCCTGGATGTGGCCCTCAGTGCCAAGGTGGGGATCAGTCCCAGGTCGGCCTGGATGATCCTGGGGGGATTTTCCAACCCCAATGATCCTGCTGCAGGGACTGGGCCTGGTTCCCCTCCTGGGTGACAAGAGAGACCCTGAGGGGCTGGAGCGTGTCCAGGGCAGGGATGGAGCTGGGAAGGGGCTGGAGAATTCCCGAGGGAGCTGGGAAAGGGGCTGAGCCTGGAGAAAAGGAGGCTCAGGGGGGCCCTTGTGACTCTGCACAGCTCCCTGGAAGGTTGGAACCAGGTGGGAGTTGGGATCTTATCCTGGGCAACACCAGGACAAGAGGGAACGGCCTCAGGGTGGATATTGGGAAAATTCCTTCGTGGGAAGCGTGGCCAGGCCTTGGAATTGCCCAGGGAGGTTTGGAGTTGCCATTCCCGGAGGGATTTAAAATCCACATGGATGTGGCACTTGGGGACAGGGGTCAGTGGTGGCCTTGGCGGTGCTGCTTGGATTCCATGACCTCAGAGGGCTTTTCCAACGGAAACAACTCCGTTTTCCCGGGATTTTGATGCTTCCCAGCCTCCTCTTGGCACCTCCAGGCCTGACTGCACCCCCAAAGATTCCAAAGCTGGAATTCTGCTGCTGGCTGAGCTTCCCTGATCCCGGAAAGGCCAACCCTGCCCTGATCCCACCCCTGAGCCCCGGCAGATCCTTGGAATCCTCCCGGCCGTGAGGGGTTGACTGGGAACCACCCCAAAATCTGGGGATAAAACGCCGGGAACAGGGAATGGGAGAGCTGGGAGATGCTGGAGGGGGGGAAGGAAACAGCGCCTGGATGAGCTGAGGAAAAGTTGGGAAAGGCTGAGATGTTGCAGAGTTTTTCTGGGATGGAGCCGCTGGTATCCCTCCAAAAACAGGGCAGGGATTAAGCCCGGCTTTGGATAATCTTCAATTTTGGGATAATCCTCAGAAATCAGGTCTGAGGTCTGGAAGGAGCCGTGGTTGCTTCATCCCAGAGCTTTTAAAATTCCTCTCAGGACCCAAATTCGGTTTTGATCCACCTCCTTTTGATCCGTGAGGAATAACAAGCAGGAAAAATTGTGGCTCTCTCGGAAAAGGCCGGATTTTCATCATTATATTTTAATTATTTTGTTTTTGTTTAACACTAATGTTTATTATTACAAATATTTTAGCATTTTAGTATCGTGCCATAATAGTACTTAATAGGATTAAAATACTTCAACAATGTTTTTTTAACAATAGAAGGGCCCTTTCCCAAACCACTCCATGATAGAAGTGATGGATTTTCCATCATTATCCCATTATTTCCCTCCCTTATGCACTTCTCTTTTTTTTTTTTTCAGTTGAGGTGTTTAAAATATTTAGAATTAAAATTAAAATCAAAAATATAAAAATAAAATTAAAAAAAAATTAAAAGAGATTAAAATTTCAAGACACAAAACATATCCACCATTTTTGGGGGCGGGGGGAAGATAATGGAAAATTTCCTTTGGAAAAAAATTTCCTTGGGAATAAAGGGAAATCTTCACACAGCTCCACCAAGCTGTGGGAAAGGGATGAAAAGGAGTCAAATTTTAATCCCAATTTATTTTTCCGACCTTTTTTTTGTGCAATTCCCCCACCTGTGTCCCAGGTAATGCCTCCAGAATTCCAAGCCGGATTACGGGCGCCGCTTCAAAGCGTTCCAGACAATCCCCGCTGGATTTTGAGCTGGGAAAAGGCAGGGATTTGGTGACGAAATTCCCGCAGGAAGGAGATTTTAATCCTCACTCCTCGCTCCCAAACTCCCCCGCTTTGGGATTATTCCTCTGTGGGAATTTGCCTTTGGTGTCCCGAGGGGGGAGAGCGGCACCCACAAAGGAAACACCGGAATTTTTATCCCTGGGGGAGAGGCAGGGGATGATCCCGTGGTGTGCCCGGTCAGGATTAAATTCCAGGATTAAATTCCGCTCGAATCGCAAACCCGAATTCCCGTCTGAGGCCAAAACCGTTTCTCAACTCGCCTCGTTCCAGAGGAATTCACGGAGCGGCTGCAGGGTTGGGTTTGGAAGATGGATGGCAGAGCCTGCAGCAGCTCCTCAGGGAATTTTCCCTGCTGGAATTCTCCTCTTGGATCCAGCGGCCTCTTGCTCAACACGGGCCAAGGGGAGTTGTGGGGAATGGGCGAGGAATTCCCATGGATTTAATGGATTCAAACGTCTTCCCTTGCCTGGGGAAGGGTGGGAGGGCTCTGATCGTGGCTGCCCGGAGAAGCTGTGGCTGCCAAATCCATGGAATTGTCCAAGGCCAGGTTGGACATTGGGGATTGGAGAAAACTGGGATGGTGGGAGGCGTCCCTGCCCATGGATGGGGTGGGAATGGGATGGGATTTTGGGGTCACTCCCAACCCAACCCATTCCAGGGTTCTGGAGCCAGGCTGGGAGAGCTGGGAATGTTCCCCTGGAGAAGGGAAAAAAAAATCCAGGGAATGCTCAGAGTCCCTGCAGGGGCTCCAGGAGAGCTGGAGAGGGGCTGGGGACAAGGGCTGCAGGGACAGGACACAGGGAATGGCTCCCACTGGGCAAGGGGAGCTTGGGCTGGGATCTTGGGCAGGAATTCCTGGCTGGGCTGGAATTCCCAGCTTTGCTGGGGCTGCCCCTGGATCCCTGGCAGTGCCCAAGGCCGGGTTGGACATTGGGGCTTGGATCCACCTGGGACAGTGGGAGGTGTCCCTGCCCATGGATGGGGTGGGAATGGCTGATCCTTGAGATCCCTTCCAACCCAACCCATTCCAAGATCCCATAAGCGTTGGCATTCCCGGGACCGGAGGCAGGAAGGCCGAAGCAGAGAGGAGCTGGAAAGGCTCACGGATTTGCGAGTGGCTCTCCGGACAGGGGAGAAGAGGAGAACATTCCCAGATTTATTTCTGCCGGCACAGATGAGATTTACTCCCGCCTGGCTCCCTTTCAGCCGCCATAAATCCAGCCCCGCTATCCCTCCACAGATTGTCTCCCTGGATTTATCAGGACAGAGTTTATGGATCAGAGCCCCCCTTTTTTTTAATTTTTTTTTTGTTTTGTTTTCTGTTTTTTGCTCCGGTCCTTCCTTCCCGGGAGCCGCAGGACCAGCCTGGGCTCTGGGGGCTGTGTTTATAAATTCGTGGATGGGTTTCCATTAATGGGATCTGATTTACAGCCCGAGTAAGAGGCTCCATCAATTCTCCCCCGGACCTCTCCCCGCGGGACATAAATTATCCTCCTGTTGCTACCGGGTTTGGGTTTCTGAGCGGATTTATCGGAGCGGGGACTCTGCTGGTTTGTTTTACAGCTCGGCTTTGTCTGGGGAATAAATATCCTCGGGAAGTTTTTCCTCCCTCTCCTTCGCTCCCTCGTGGAAAATGCTGATATTCCAAGGATCCACCTCCTTTGTTGCTTGGACAGGAGATTTGGGGTCCCTGTCCTGTTTGCAGGACACGGATGGCTGGAAAAGACCCGTTTAGACCATGCCCAACCCCAAAATTCCTTGGCTTTGGAAAAATCCAGGCCTGTGGATCTCTTTTTGGGGATGCTTTGGCTGCTCCCTGGTCTCGGCACTGGATGGAGCCTCCTCCTGCCGTGGCGTCTCCCAGGATGGGTGGGAAGGGAGTCAATTCCCTGCCTCAGCAACTCCTCAGCTCCCAGAATATCCGAGTTTTCCTTGAAAACCTACGGATTGCGTGGATAAGGCCGTGAGGGACCTTGGGATTGGGTGAGGAGCTTTGCTCATGCCAGGACAGGAGAGGAACCAGGCCCAGTCCCTGCAGCAGGATCATTGGGGTTGGAAAATCCCCCCAGGATCATCCAGGCTGACCTGGGACTGATCCCCACCTTGGCACTGAGGGCCACATCCAGGAATTCCATGGACACCTCCAGGGATGGGGATTCCAAACCCCTCTGGGCACTTCCAAGGCCTGAGCACCCTTTCCATGGGGAAATTCCTGCTGCTGTCCACCCTGAGCCTGCCCTGGCCCAGCCTGGGGCCGTTCCCTCTTTTCCTGTTTTCCTCTGGGATCAGATCCCAACTCCCACCTGGTCCCAACCTTCCAGGGAGTTGTGCAGAGCCACAGGAGCCCCCCTGAGCCTCCTTTTCTCCAGGCTCAGCCCCTTTCCCAGCTCCCTCAGGAATTCTCCAGCCCCTTCCCAGCTCCATCCCTGCCCTGGACTCGCTCCAGCCCCTCCAGGGTCTCTCTTGTCACCCAGGAGGGAAACCAGGCCCAGGCCCTGCAGCAGGATCATTGGGGTTGGAAAATCCCCCCAGGATCATCCAGGCCGACCTGGGACTGATCCCCACCTTGGCACTGAGGGCCACATCCAGGAATTCCATGGACACCTCCAGGGATGGGGATTCCAAACCCCTCTGGGCACTTCCAAGGCCTGAGCTCCCTTTCCATGGGGAAATTCCTGCTGCTGTCCACCCTGAGCCTCCCCTGGCCCAGCCTGAGGCCGTTCCCTCTTTTCCTGTTTTCCTCTGGGATCAGATCCCAATTCCCACCTGGTTCCAACCTTCCAGGGAGTTGTGCAGAGCCACAAGGGCCCCCCTGAGCCTCCTTTTCTCCAGGCTCAGCCCCTTTCCCAGCTCCCTCAGGAATTCTCCAGCCCCTTCCCAGCTCCATCCCTGCCCTGGACTCGTTCCAGCCCCTCCACGCCCCGAATGGAGCGACCCAGAACCGGGCACGGAATTCCAGGTGTGACCTCACGGCGCAGAGGGAAGGGCGGAGCCGCTCCTCCCTCCCTCCCTCCCTGAATTCCCTGGGGATGTGACAGGCACGGGGACAACCTCCGGGCTCCTTCCCAGCCCTACCTGAGCGCTCGGGGGTGACGCAAGGCCAGGCTGATCCAGCTTTTCCCGCTGCCTCCTCCCGCCCCCTCCTCCGGGCTCTCCATGCCCTGAACTCCTGCCCGGAACACTTTCTTCTGGAGCTCATCTCTGGAGCCTCCCAAAACCCGGCCAAAGGCTCGCCTGCTTTGGTGGTTTTTTTTGTGTTTGTTTGGTTGGTTGGTTGGGGTTTTTTTTGTTGTTGTTGTTGTTTTGGGTTTGTTTGTTTGTTTGTTTTGGGGGTTTTTTTTGTTGTTTTTTTTTTTTTTTTTTTTTTTTTTTTTTTTTTTTTGTTGGTTGTTTTTGGTTTGGTTTGGTTTTTTGGTTTTTTTTTTTGTTTTGGGAGTTTTTTTGGGTTTTGTTTTTGTTTTGTTTTGTTGTGTTTTTTGTTTATTTGTTTTTGGAAATTTTTTTGTTGTTTTGGTTTGGTTTGGTTTTTGTTTTGGTTTTTTTTGAGTTTTTTTGTTTGGTTGGGTTTTTTGTTTTGTTTTGGTTGGTTGGTTGGTTTTTTGTTTGTTTGTGCTTTTGTTTGGTTTGTTTGTTTGTTTTTTATTTTTGTTTGTTTTTTATTTTTTGTTTGGGGGGGTGTTTTTTGGGTTTGGGGGGTTTTTTTGTTTGTTTGGTTGGTTTTTTTTGTTTGGTTGGGTTTTTTTGGGTTTTTTTGGTTTTTGTTGTTGTCGCTGCTGTTTTCGCCCCCGGGGGCCGGGAGCGCAATTCCACGAACCGGGAGCGCAGGCTCCCAGGAATGCGGAGCGCTGTTACGACACCGCGCCGCGCGGAGCGGGGCCATTTACATAATAGATGAGAAAGCCCGGCCAATTAGCTGACAAAGGCAAGGGCGTGCTCGCGGGGCAATCAGAGTTCACACTAATTAACAGCCAGCCATTAGGAGCTCGCCTCCAAACGCGCGTGGAGGATGAGAGGGGGGGAGGGAGGGACAGGGACAGGGTGACATTCCCGAGGGCACAGGGACGTGCCCTTCCCAGCCGGGACTCCGGGATGGGGAATGGGGGCCGTTCCTTTGGGATCAGAGCAGCAGCTCAGCTCTCTGACCCCTTTATCCCACACCAATTCCCACCTGGAATTCTGGGACAATGGGATCAGGGAATGGGGGCAGTTCCTTTGGGATCAGAGCTCTGGAGCAGCAGCCCATCTCTCTGTGACCCCTTTATCCCACACCAATTCCCACCTGGAAGCCAGGACAATGGGATCAGAGAATGGGGAATGGGGAATGGGGGCAATTCCTTTGGGATCAGAGCCCTGGAGCAGCAGCTCAGCTCTCTGTGACCCCTTTATCCCACACAATTCCTACCTGGAATTCTGGGACGATGAGATGAGGGAATGGGGGCAGTTCCTTTGGGATCAGAGCAGCAGCTCAGCTCTCTGACCCCTTTATCCCACACCAATTCCCACCTGGAATTCTGGGACAATGGGATCAGGGAATGGGGGCAGTTCCTTTGGGATCAGAGCAGCAGCCCAGCTCTCTGTGAGCCCTTTATCCCTCACCGATTCCCACCTGGAATTCTGGGACAATGGGATCAGAGAATGGGGAATGGGGAATGGGAGCAATTCCTTTGGGATCAGAGCCCTGGAGCAGCAGCTCAGCTCTCTGTGACCCCTTTATCCCACACCGATTCCCCCCTGGAAGTCTGGGACAATGGGATCAGGGAATGGGGAATGGGGGCAATTCCTTTGGGATCAGAGCCCTGGAGCAGCAGCTCAGCTCTCTGTGACCCCTTTATCCCACACCAATTCCCACCTGGAATTCTGGGACAATGGGATCAGAGAATGGGGAATGGGGAATGGGGGCAATTCCTTTGGGATCAGAGCCCTGGAGCAGCAGCTCAGCTCTCTGTGACCCCTTTATCCCACACAATTCCCACCTGCAAGCCAGGACGATGGGATCAGGGAATGGGGGCAGTTCCTTTGGGATCAGAACACTGGAGCAGCAGCTCAGCTCTCTGTAACCCCTTTATCCCTCCCCAATTCCCACCTGGAATTCTGGGACAATAGGATCAGGGAATGGGGAATGGGGACAGTTCCTTTGGGATCAGAGCTCTGGAGCAGCAGCCCAGCTCTCTGTGACCCCTTTATCCCTCACCGATTCCCACCTGGAAATCTTGGACAATGGGATCGGGGAATGGGGGCAGTTCCTTTGGGGTGAGAGCACTGGAGTAGCAGCTCAGCTGGGATCAGGGAATGGGGAATGGGGGCAGTTCCTTTGGGATCAGAGCAGCAGCTCAGCTCTCTGTAACCCCTTTATCCCACACAATTCCCACCTGGAATTCTGGGACAATGGGATCACGGAATGGGGAATGGGGGCAGTTCCTTTGGGATCAGAGCCCTGGAGTAGCAGCCCAGCTCTCTGTGAGCCCTTTATCCCTCACCGGCTCCCACCGAGCCCTTTATCCCCACCAATTCCCACCTGGAAGCCAGGAGAATGGGATCAGCTGCTGAGGAATTCACTCTGGAGTTTGGTGTGGAATGCCAGGGAATGGTTGGAAGCAGCAGGAATAACCCAGGAATGGGCACCAGCCCCGTGCCCAAAACCAGGCACTGGGGTTTTGTACAAACCTCCCAGTCCATTCCCAGCTCATTCCCGGTGGCTCCAGTTCCACACCAAGCTCCCAGTTCCACACCATTTTCTGGGAATGCCGGGTGGGAATGGGTGAGGGACGAGGGGAATGGGCACCAGGAACGGGGGCCTGCAGTGCCAGATCCCACTCTGGAGTATCCAAAGGGAAGATCCCAGCCCAAAATCCAGCACGGGAGGGGAGGGTGCAAGGACTGCGAGGGTACAAAATTCCAGGGAATCCTTGGATGGGGAACCTCCCCGGGGGCACCAGCTCCGGCTGTGATGGTGCCACTGCACCACAGTTCAGTGACTTGGAGGAACCAAACTTTGGGATTCTGGTGTGGGAAATCTGGGATGGAGCAGGGGTTGGAATGGGCCAACCATGGGATCACTGCACCGCAATTCAGTTATTTAAAGGAACCAAACTTTGGGATTCTGGTTCAGGAAATCTGGGATTGGGTAGGAATCCAAACAGGCCAGCCATGGGATCACGGCACCACAATTCAGTGACTTAAGGGAACCAAACTTTGGGATTCTGGTTCAGGAAATATGGGATGGAGCAGGGATTGGAACAGGCCAACCATGGGATCATGGCACCACAATCCAATCCCAGACTTTGGGATTCTAGTTCAGGAAATCTGGGATTGGGTAGGAATCCAAACTGGCCAACCATGGGATCACGGCACCGCAATTCAGTGACTTGGAGGAACCAAACTTTGGGATTCTGGTTCAGGAAATCTTGGATGGAGCAGGGATCCAAATGGGACAACCATGGGCTCATGGCACCACAATTCAATCCCAAACTTTGGGATTCTGGTTCAGGAAATCTTGGATGGAGCAGGGATCCGAACAGGCCAACCATGGGATCAGCAGTGACCCTGGGCTGGGACAAGTCATTCCGGAGCGACTTCCAATGGTGAAGGAGGAAAATTCCTCGGTGTTTCCTTTGGATCCCCTTCGGAACATCCCTTCATTCCCTCGGGAATTCTCACGGCTGCTCCCACCACACTCAGGGTGAAAGGGCAGCTCCTGCTGGATGGGGCCCCGATCGCCGCCTAATTAAGTTAATTTGCTAATTGCCAGCGTTAGTCAGGGCAGGAGCGCCACCTGCCGAAGCCGCCGGCCCCTCCCCTTGCTCCAGGTTCCCGGCAAATCCCAAAGGGATTGGGCAGGAAGGGGATAAAACCTGGTCCTCTCCACCTCTCCATCCTCTGGGAATGTCCTTGGCCTTGGAACGGGGATGAGCTGCATCCCTGAATTCCCCTGCACTTCCTGAGCATCCTGGGATTGTGGATCCTGCCCTTGGAATGGGGTGATCCACCCCAAGGGACCCTCTCCCGATCCTGGGATTGCCTCCAGAATTCCCAGATTTAGCTCCTGTTTTTCTTCCAGCTTCGGGGCTTGAAAAAATCCTTTTCGTTTCAGATTTCCCCCTTTTCCAATCACAATTTCCCCCTCTTCTTTTGACATTTTTCCCTCCTTTTCCTCCTTCTCCACAACCCGAGGTTTTTTCCCGCCATTCCCTGAACCCAACAGCTGGGATTTTACCGGAAGGACGTGGGAAAACGGGAAATTTCCAATCCAATCAAAGCCAGTGGTGCTGGGGGTTCCTCCCTTCCTGATCCGTAGGATGAGGGGATGGCTGGGATTGGGACAGATCCTTGACAACATCCCCGAATTCCCAGGATTTGGGGTCTCCCTCAGCACAGATACCTCAGA
>JADMLD010000581.1:0-23076 GCA_017589585.1 Phylloscopus whistleri | reverse complement strand
GCACCGCCACCCTCAGAGCCGGGCAGGTGCGAACACGAGGTCCGGCCGTGCAGAGCCGCGGATGCCCTCTCGGCTCCGCAGCACTCGGGCAGGGCCGGGGCTGCTGCGGCCACAGCCCAGGGGAACCCGGGCACAGCGCGGGGCCTCCCCGGGCACCGCCGCCCGCCCCCGGGCCCTGCCGGGGCCGTGGGGGGCTCGGCGGGGGGAGCTCGGGGAGCCCCGGCCGGGGAGAGAGGGCGGGGAGGGCAGTGCCCGGCGCGGGGCTGCGGCCGCCGAGGGCCGGCCCCGCCGGCTCCGGGACGCGCTCCCCGGGGCCACGTGCGGGGCGGCGGCCGGTCCGGCCCCACCGGCCCGGTCCGCCGGGGCACCGCTCCGCCCCCGCCGCCTGCCCCGCGCCGCTCCCGGCCCCGCCGCTTTGTCCCGCCCGACCGAACAAAGGGCGCGGGGCGCAGCGCGGCCCCGCCGCCCCCGGCCCGCTCCCGCCGCGGTCCCGGTGCCCCCCGTCCCCGGCCGCACCTCTTGGAGCAGTCCAGCAGCACGCCGGTGAAGCGGCGCTCCCCGCAGCTCAGCGTCACCACCAGCGTGTCGTTCACCATCTGCTCCACCAGCACCGGCACCCACGCGCCCACCCGCGGCGACGGCGCCCCCGCCGCGTCCCCCGCCCGGGCTCGGCCATGCTCCCGCCGCTCCCCGCCGGCGGGGCCGCTGGGCCGGGCCGCGCCGTGACCTCACGGAGCGCCCGCCGCCGCCGCGCGTGACGTCACGGCCCCGCCCCGCCGCCGGCCATGACGTCACAACCCCGCCCCGCTACCGGGCACGTGCATGGGACGGGGCGGGGCCGAACGGGGCGGGGTCTGTTCGGAAAGGGCGGGGCCGGGCTGGGGGCGGGGCCGGCACCACGCGCCACCTGGCGGCTGAGCCGCGCACCGGCACCCGCGGGGCCGCTCAGGGGGCGGGGCCGCTCAGGGGGCGGGGCCGCGCAGGGGGCGGGGCCATCGGGAGAGCCCCGCCCCTCCCTGGGCAGCCGTTCCAGGGCTCTGCCCCTCCGTGGAAAGAAGTTCTTGCTCCTCTTGGGCTGGAACTGGCTGGGGTTGAGTTTCTGGCCATTGCTCCTTGTCCTGTCTCTGGCACCACTGAGCAGAGCCTGGCACCGGCCTCTGCCAGCCCTTGGGGAGATTGGTGTGGATTGATGGGATCCCCTCTCAGCCTTCCCTTCTGCAGCCTGGCCAGGCCCAGCTCCCACAGGCTCTCCTCATCTCAGGGATGCTGCAGTCCCAAAATGACCTCTGTGCCTCTGCTGGACCCTCTCCAGGGGCTCCTTGGCTTTCCTGTCCTGGGGAGCCCAGAACTGGGCACGGCACTCTGGTTGTGCCTCGCTAGGGTTGAGTAGAAGGGGGAGGATCACTCCCTGACCTGCTGGCTGTTTGACCCGATCCAAATGCATCCCAATGCAAATATTTACAAACAACATGTTTATTTTTACCAATGCTTTCTGGAAAGGGCCTGTGGTTTCCCAATTTGCTGACAGACTGAAGCATGCCTGATCCAATGGAATGAGGACAGTGCCTCTGCTGTGACCCAAGCTGAATTCTCATTGTACTCAAAGGGCTGAGACCCAACTGTGTCAAGTAGAGACTTGCCAGAAAGGCTAGTAAATGTTAACTCCCATGAGTAGCACTGTGCCTCCTTGCTTCTGTTAATCCAAACAGCAAAATAGGAACAAAAAATCTCAACTTAGTTGCTGTTGGGTACCATTTTTATGGAACTCTGTTAGTGTTTCAGTCGCCATATCAAGAAGAGGGGTCCATGAGCCAAAGTCCTGGGGCTGCCTTGGAAATCTGTTCAGAGTAGGACACAGGCACAGAGGGAAGTTGTGATGTGCCCAAGGACAGAGAAATCAGAACTCATTTTCAGAAGGAGAAGGATATTTTGAAGCACCCTCCAAACAGTGGTGATTGTGTTCAGGAAGTTCAGCTGCTGTCCCTGCAGCGCTCCTGACACATGCACTCCCTAAATCCAGTGGCTCTGGGTGCACTGGGGCAGCTGGGCCACCTCGGAATACACAGAATATACAGAATATACAGAATATACAGAATATACAGAATATACAGAATACACAGAATATACAGAATGTACAGAATACACAGAATATACAGAATACAGAATATACAGAATATACAGAATATACAGAATACACAGAATACAGAATATACTACACAGAATACACAGAATATACAGTACAGAATACACAGAATATACAGAATGTACAGAATACACAGAATATACAGAATATACAGAAATACAAATATACAGAATACACAGAATATACAGAATATACAGAATACACAGAATCAGTCAGTGCCCAGCCACCAGTACGGACACAGCGGACAGACACAACCACACCTTACAGACATTCAGAGGAGACATCTCCAGAGTGAATCCAACTGTTTGATGGGATGCCCCTTTTCGTCTTCCCCCTCCTGCTTTCATCATTCCCATGTGCTCTTGGATGTGCTGTTCTGGTTTATTTCCTCTGAGGGATCTAAGTAAACATGGGAAAATTATTATTTCAGTTGCTTTGCTTAATATACTAACTTTCTGTGAACGTCAGACCTGTCTGGCCACCGCAGTGGGTTCTGGAACCACCTGTTATTATGAGATAGTTTAATGTTGTGCACTTTCCCCTAAAGATGGTGAAAATTCCCCTCCATTTACAGGCACTTGTTCACTAGTCCCGTCCTGGGAGGATCAGCTGGAACACACCTGTACAGTTAGTGGAGATAGAGCCTCAAATACAGATACACTAATTTTCAGAAGTGCAAAATGGAGCAAACCAACGCCTCCTGTCATCAGGAGACCCAGCAGAACCTCTCCAGCCTTCCTCATGCACATCCAGGTTATGGAAGGGCAGGTGCTGTGTCCTCCTCCAGGCCTGCCAGGGCCTCCTGCCAGATGTTCTGACCTCTGGCTGCCCGGAGCAGAGGACAGTGAGTTATTTATGGAACACAGCTCTGCTGGGAAACACCGATGGGTGCTGACTCAGGAGCCTCGTGGGGCCACGGGTGGCAGAGCCAAGGCAAAGCCCCACCTCCACACTCCTCACATTCCCAGACTGCTGCTCTTCGGCACTCTGCTGCCAGCCTAGGCCCTTCCCTCAGCAGTTTCCAAATTAAGCAACAACAAAAAAATAGCCTTTGTTCTGCCTGGTTGAAAGCCTTTAAACCTCAAAAATATTTTGTGAAGCAAATTATTTCCTAGAAAAACCACCTTACCCGTGCTTCAGGTTAATAAATCCCGAGGTTTTTCACCAAGAGAAATGATTGTGGCAGATTTGAACCATTTTACAGGCACTTCATTTCTGGCTGTGCCAAGCTCCCCTCCGCGCTGCTCACGGGACATCTGCCAGGTCTATTTTCACTGCAGTGCCTGTGCTGCTGCAGTCACTCAGCTCCCAGAGCGACAATCCCATGGAACAAACCCATGCCCAGAGCTCTCCCTGTGGCCCTGTCCCCAAGGGTGGGTGGGCTCGGGTCCACCTGGCACACGTGGGAAAGGCACGGTGTGCGATGGCAGTGCGGGTACTCACCTGTCCTGCCTTTGGCACAAGTGCTCAGAAACAGGATTCTGGATCCACGACAATCCCGTATTTTTCTGAAACATGTTCTAAGTTGTATTAAGTAAGAGCAGTTGCCTTGTGGTTTTTTTTCTCCTGCTCCAACAAGTATGTGAAAACTGCAATCTTTGGGGTTAAATGAAGGGATATTCTCTGTCATGCCTGAGGAATGCAAAACCTGCTTCTGACACACGATTAGAGAACAAAGAAATACACTGAGCATGAGAGCAAACATGAAACATAATCAAAGTGAGAATTCGCTGCAGAGTTCTCATTAATGTCACTGTCAGGGTTAAACAGCCCTAACCCAGGAGTGCAAGGGGGCAGCGCCCGGCGGGCTGGGGGGCATCTGTGCCCAGGACAGCAGCCTGTCCCAGTGCTCCCAGTGCCCCCAGTGCTCCCAGTGCCCCCAGTGCCCCCGTGCTCCCAGTGCCCCCAGTGCCCCCAGTGCTCCCAGTGCCCCCAGTGCCCCAGTTCTCCCAGTGCCCCCAGTGCCCCCAGTGCTCCCAGTGCCCCAATGCCCCCAGTGCCCCCAATGCCCCAGTGCCCCCAGTGCTCCCAGTGCCCCCAGTGCTCCCAGTGCTCCCAATGCTCCCAGTGCCCCCGGTGCTCCCAGTGCCCCCAGTGCCCCCAGTGCCCCCAGTGCCCCCAGTGCTCCCAGTGCTCCCAATGCTCCCAGTGCCCCCGGTGCTCCCAGTGCCCCCAGTGCTCCCAGTGCCCCCAGTGCTCCCAATGCTCCCAGTGCTCCCAGTGCCCCCAGTGCCCCCAGTGCCCCAGTTCTCCCAGTGCCCCCAGTGCTCCCAGTGCTGTCCCAGTGCCCCTAGTGCTCCCAGTGCCCCCAGTGCTCCCAGTGCTCCCAGTGCTCCCAGTGCCCCCAGTGCCCCCAGTGCCCCCAGTTCTCCCAGTGCCGCCGGCTATCCTGCCGGGGAACGCCAGAGGACAGCAGCGCGTTGCGCTGGGAGCGCTGGGCTGGTGCCGGCAGCGCTGCTGGAGAGGATTTGGGAGCGCAGGGAGGGCGCGGCTCCCCCTCGGCCCCAGGCCGGGCCCTGCTCACACACGGACTGACCGCCTGAGCCTGCTGAAACACCGACCCAGGGCCAGCAGGTACAAACCTGACCACGCACGGACAAAACTCTTACAAGTGAAAGTACAGAACAGGACTCACAAGATGCAGAATTACAGGCATTGCTCAGTTCCCCCCAAAATGTTCGTGAATATTGTGGGGGGAAAAACCCATTTCTGCCGTGGCAATTATTAACAAAAAAAAAAAAAAAAAAAAAATTAAAAAAAAATTAAGAACATCTCCAGTGGTTTTATTCTCTCTCATTCACACAACCAGGTACTTCCCTGTTTCAGAAAGGATTCACCAATACATCCTCTCCAATAGTGTTTGTATTGTATGCATATTGCAAAATGGGACTCATAAAACATTCAGTGAGTGCTTTCCATGCCAATGTAAAGGAACATACCACCTCTTCTTGTATTTATATATAGTAATTTATCATATTGCATGTACTAGAAATGAAAAAGTAAGTTACCTGTAGGATTTTACAATCCACCATTATTCAGTGTTATAAAATCCTGTTGGTTTTCAGTAGAAAGGATCTGGATATTCAAGGGTACAATTACCAAAAAAAACCCCCAAAAGTAACAACTGAGAAAATAAAAAAGACTCATAGTGCTTTTAATCCTGGAGAAAAAATAATCCCAATAATAGAAAATAGAAAAGTTGGTTTGTATTCAGTACACTTATGTCAAAATACCATTTGTTCATCGAATACAGATTTGGTAATGATGCACATTAAACTGCCTTTGTATTTTTCAGTAGAAAAGTGTTTTCCAGCACTTGCATGATCCTTGTTACACACCACAGAGGCTTGGTCACCTGCACAGAGGAGCTGCCTTGGTGCAAAGCTGTTCTTCCCTGTTCCAGTGAAATCCTGGGCTGCACCTACATGTTCATCAGCAAGAAATTCTTCTTTTACTTCTTTTATTGCTTCTTCTTTCAGCTCCTAAAGCCTTGGCTTGTCCCCTTCCTTAGGCCACTGTCCTGCAGAGCCACACTGGACTGTGACAGTTCACTCCAGGTCAGCTCCCACCAGGAGCATTTCTGTGGAGTGAGGCTGCTGCAGTGCTGAACCACCTGGGCTTTCAGCAAACCAGTGTGTGTAGTGTCAGCCAGTCAGCCCAGTGGAAAGGGGGCTCCTTGGCCTCTTTTCTTTTAATACATACTTTATTCTCAAGGATTTTTCACAAAGCCATCTGCGTTCTGGAAGAAACCAGCAAACTATTGATGTACATGAGCACAGCAGTGGCTTCCTTCTGACGGATAATTAATGGATCTCATCATTAATGGATTCACACAGTTAATGGATCTCATCATTTGGCAAACCCTTCACCTGGATTTTATCCATCCCACCATGTAGAAGCTAATCCAGCTTACAATCACTTTTGTTAAGTGCTCAGCATTTCTGACTCGTGCCAGGTTTGAGAGCCCCCTGTCCTCAACACTCTGCAGAAATGAACTTCTCAGAATTGTGTCCACAGCCCTGCTGAGGGTCCCTGGCCATGCACACGCAGGGCTGAGCACCACCCCACGTTGCTGCCTGAGCCTGTGCTCTGTCAGGGTCACCCAAGCCCGTGCAAAGTCCACCTCAGCCCCCAGCAAGGTTTGAATGTCTCAAATCCACCATATAAACAACAGGGAATTCTGACACAGAGCAGGGCATGCCAGCGGAAAATCCCAGCTCTGTGCTGGGATCTCTGCTTTGAAGAAAAAACAGAGTGGAAGCCAAGACTGACGTAATTAATGTGCATATAAGGACTGAGTTAGAGCCATATATATCCCCAGCTTCTCTCACTGCATTTGCCTGCAGCATTTATAGCCTGCCAGTACTGGCTGGGGTATAAATAAGTATTACATGAGCTGTGTATGACTGAGTCAAAGACAGAGCTCTCTGCATGATGAATAGGAGTTAAAAATATGTCCCATGTATCAGAGGAAGCAAAAAGGCAAAGCAAACAGCTACAATAATCATTAACATACTACGAGGGCCCAGATGCAATCTGTGAGTCAAAACAAGAGAAATCTTCTAACATAATCAGTTCAAATTTCAAGGCCAGATTAGAGGGGGCTTGGAGCAACCTGGGCTGGTGGAAGGGCTGGTGGAAGGTTTCCTTGCCCGTGGCTTTAAGGTCCCTTCCAACCCAAACTCTTCTGTCATCCTGTGATTCTAAACATGTGACATAATGCCATATAATGGTGACAACCAAGAAATGAAAGCTTTTGCACATCCCAGCTGGCATCTCAGGTTAAACAAACTCAGTGTTATCTCAGATTACACCTTTACAGGTACAGAGCTGAACTCGTTCAGTGATCTTTCATATTTACCTGCTGCTGATTAATTCCAGGATACATTTACACTGTGCTCCAGAGTCTGACTTGCTCACTGGAGGCTGTGCAAGGAATTCTTTGTGTGCCCATGGAAGCACCCAGCTCATCAGTCGTTGACCAGCCCAGAACTGAGCCACCCTTTCAGGCAGGTCTGTGCCCAGAGCTGCTGCTGCTGCCACAGTCACTGGGATGGCCAGGGATGGCCAGGTTTGGCTCTATCCAAACAAAGGTTTGGCTCTATCCCAGCTACAGGCTCAGGGGGTTCCCTGGGCCCTGGAGCAGACACACACTGGGATTCCACCTCCCTCCTCTGCTGACGCCTGGGAGCAGAAGCATCATTGCCAGGCACACTCCTTTATTCCCTGCACGCAGTGTAGCTGCTACTCCTCAGCCAGCTCCCACCCAGCACACACAGATGGGCCACGTGGGAGGGAGCACAAAACTCTCCCCTGTTACAGAAGGTTCCCAAACCTCATGTCCATGCCCACAGATTCTAAATATTAAGACCATGGGAATATTTTTCTTTAAATACACGCTATCTACACTACCATTAAACATGATCACAGAGCTAAGTTACAATGCTCTTCTAGACCATTTATGCTTGGTTTGTCGTTCCAGCCTGACTGAGCTGAACAGAACAGAACAGAACACAACTCCATGTACTTGTGCAGACAAAAATCAGCAGGAACAACACTTGATTTGCTGTTTTGAAGAACAGTAATCAAATCCTGAAAACTTTCAAGACTATGTCTCACTGAAGGGGAATTAAAACCCAAAATCACTAGCTCGAGTGATTCAGGTTTGCTGCTTGTTTGGAAAGGAGGGCTGTAAGAAATGGTGAGGGAGCTTGGGAAAACAACAGGAATAGTTCACTTTACCACACAAGCAACACACACTTGTCAACTCAACTCTGCTCATTTCCAAACCAAACTCACTAAAATGCCAGTATTTACCTAACCCCCTGAAACACTTAATGAAACTCACCCTCCACAGCTGCCTCCTTGGGAGAGGAACCTC
The DNA here is from genome assembly GCA_017589585.1 of Phylloscopus whistleri. Taxonomy (NCBI): domain Eukaryota; kingdom Metazoa; phylum Chordata; class Aves; order Passeriformes; family Phylloscopidae; genus Phylloscopus; species Phylloscopus whistleri. Next base: position 15,052 of record JADMLD010000581.1, on the reverse strand, counting down.
TGAATTATTTCCATCATTAGCAGTGGCCTTTTCTGATTCACAGAATCATGGAATGGTTTGGGTTGGAAGGGATCCCAAATCCCACCCAGTGCCACCCCTGCCATGGCAGGGACACCTCCCACTGTCCCAGGCTGCTCCAGCCCCAGTGTCCAGCCTGGCCTGGGGCACTGCCAGGGATCCAGGGGCAGCCACAGCTGCTCTGGGCACCCTGTGCCAGCCCTGCCCACCCTCCCAGGGAACAATTCCTGCCCCAGATCCCACCCAGCCCTGCCCTGGGAATGGGAGCCCTTCCCTGGGTCCTGTCCCTCCATCCCTTGTCCCCAGCCTGTCCCCAGCTCTCCTGGAGCCCCTTCAGGAACAGACACATGGACAGTTCTGTGAAATAGGGGACTTTGGAGTTCTAGCTCTGTCATTAATACTAGATTTAAAATCATACTAGGACTGGACTTCTAAAACCACAAAATATCTTTAAAAGCACAAAAGCATGCTTTTAGAGGTCTGTTTAATACATCACTGGTTTCCTTCCTGGGAAACTCTGCAAATGTTTCCAGATGATGGATTTACACTAATTTACACTAATCCTGCTGTGGCTGGGGGTGGGTATGAGGAACCCTTCCTGCAGCCAGCTCTCCTCTCCCAGTCCACTTCAGCCTGACCTACTGCAGTCCCATCTCTCCTGAGCCTTGCTGAGGGAGGTGTCGTGTCTGTGTGCAGCTCACAGGCTCTGTGCTCTGAAACAGCCTCCATTCAGGTCTTCTGAGAGAACAGTTTCACTTGCAAACTGCTGAACAACTGAATTCTCCTATCCTTTGCATCAACCCCTCTACAGATCACATGCAATGTCGTTCTTGTGCAGGTAAAACAGCCAAGCCAGGAGGGTCACACAGGTGGCATCTTGGTCTGGAGCTGCACTCGAGATCCTGACAACCTCAAATGCTAAGTAAGCAGGTTTTTACATCCTGTGCATGCTGAAATAAATGTTCACTATCATGGAAAAAATGATACAGACATTAGGCATGGGTAAGGCAGAGAAAACTCCTGTCTCCTTGGAAAAATGCTTGCTGTCAGGTCATGCTAAAATGTGGTAAAATTTGAAGGTAAATAGTGCTAATTAAGCAACACTACTGCTTAATTAAAAAAGAACAAGAATTAAAACTGAGGTCTTAAAACATAAAGAGACTAATCATGTGACATCCTGGGAGTGCATGTGGTTGCCTTTAATGATACCACACATGGGACTGAGATTTATTTTAAAAAGAGTCATTTGTACATCAGAATTTTGACTTTGTTTCCAGTCTCACGGTATTTTGAGCTGATATTTTTGTATTTTAATATTTCACCACACGGTTTAGCACTTCAAGTAGCTCATTTATACCCCAAGTTTACTGCATTTCCTTGAATGATATCACATTTTAACACCCCTAATTCCAGTCTGATACTAATGGTACCCACAGTAATTAGCCTTCATTACAGGAAAGCTTAAGTAAGAGAAGAGGCATTCTGTGGGAATCTGCCCAGTATTTCTATTATTAATGGCTTCTGGAATCCATCAGACCATAAATAATGCATCTTTCCCTCTCTGCTGACAACTTCTTAATTCTACCCTCCTAATGTAAATTTATAACTGCAATACTGGGGGAAAAAAAGAGGAAGTGTGAGAACAGACAAACACAATTTGCTGTAAGAACATGAGCTCAAACACCTCATGTAAACACAGGCAACACTCAGGCTTCTGGTCTGTGGATGAACAATATCAAGTAGCTTCTAAGAATTATTTATGGGGTATTTACGGTGTACTAAATTATTGTTTTAAAGTAGGTCTGAGCATCAGTTGTACACAAATGTGATGGTTATGTCCCTTGACACACGAGCACACAGAAGGCATTTCCTCCATCTGCATCAGCCAGTAGTGCATCTCCATTTCCCCCAGAGTCCTCTGCTAATTAACTGTCCTCTTTTGTTCCCTAATATCCTAATTTCCCCTATATCCTCTGTCAAATGTCAGCTATCAGTTCCTCTCTGCCATTGGGATGAAGTGCCTGCCATCAAACAGCCATTCCCATCCCAACAAAACTGCCCAGCCTCTGCTCCTGTTTCTTCCCTGCTGACTCCAAAGAGCAGCCTCTGCCAAAAGCTGCACCTGGTGTTTCTCCAGCCACGTTCCATGGGATGGGTGCTTCTGCCTCTCACACAAACACAGCCTCCTCTCCTCCACTCAGGGCTGTGAGATTCACAGCTGGATGTTTCATCACACCACTGGGGCATTTCTCTTTCCTCATTTCCTCCCAACACCCCCTGGGCTGCAGAGCTGGGTGACCCTCCTCACTGAAAAGGCCACAAGGAAATTGTCCCTTGGCTGACACTTTTGAAGGCACACAAATACATCTCCAACACACCTGAAGGCTCCATACACACCAGCTCTCCATCCCCAGAATGCCCCAAGGAAGGATTTCAGTCCCTTTTGTACCACCCAAGGTGGAAATGCAAGGGGACCAGTGGCCCAGGCTGCAGCCTGGCAGTGCAGTGGAGTTCCTGTGGTACATTGAGCAAACCCTGCTCCTGGGCAGGCTGCAGCCTGGCAGTGCAGGGCACCCTGTGGAGCATTTCCAGGTACATTGAGCAAACCCTGCTCCTGGGCAGGCTGCAGCCTGGCAGAGCAGGGCACCCTGTGGTACATTGAGCAAACCCTGCTCCTGGGCAGGCTGCAGCCTGGCAGTGCAGGGCACCCTGTGGTACATTTCCATGTACATTGAGCAAACCCTGCTCCTGGGCAGGCTGCAGCCTGGCAGTGCAGGGCACCCTGTGCAGCATTTCCAGGTACATTGAGCAAACCCTGCTCCTGGGCAGGCTGCAGGCACCTGGAAGGACCCAGTGCTGGGAAAAGTGGGTGAGTGCTCAGGGGCCAGAGCAGCTGAGCCACAGGCAGGGGCTGGGGTTTGCTGGGTTTCTGATTTCTATGGTAATCACCAGTAGTACATAGGATGACACCATACTACATTAAATTTTTATTTCGTTGGCCAAGTCTAGTGATTCTTAACTGCTCCAAAACAGACTGTCACGCTTGTAGTGACTGCCTGCATGCTTTTCTTCTTTTTCCTTTTTTTGGCCTTATATTCTCCTGTTGCTTAATAGCTTTGCAAATTTTTTTTTTTTTTTTTTTTTTTTTTTTTTTTTTTTAATTTGGGCTTAACATTTTTGACTGTTTCTCCACGCAAATTGTTTGCCCTATTCAAGCTTAGTCAGACAAAATGAACTTCGGCAGCTAACCCAGTGCTACCACCCACTCATAAATGAATGGAATCTTCTGAGAAATAATTTTTATACTGTATTATTTTTCTTCATATCAAAGAAAAGGAACCGAAGTTTTTAACTGAAGTTTTCCATGTTTTCTTTCCAGCTCATTGTGACTTTCTGCTGCTGCTGAAATCGTTGTGTCTCTGTTGCTTCTCAGTCCCAGCATCCCCTGGAACCATTCCTGCCCAAGGAAACCACGAGCAGCCATTGTCTCCAGAGCAGGAACACGTGCAGCACAGGTAGGGAGAGGGTGGCAGTCACCTCTCAGCTCTTTCTCTCTGCCTGCTGAGATGGGAGCACAGTGCCAAAGACGCACAATCCATTTCAGAAATCAGGTTTCTGCTGATTACTTATAAACATTTATAAATTATCTTTCATAGCAGTGAAACAAAAGGAGCAATCTTCTAACTAGATTTTGTAGAAATAAAGAATACTTTCCATTATTTTTAATTCAAACAAAAGCACAACAGCTGAAATCTGGTAAATCTTTAAGAAAAGAAATGTACCAAGCCTGTAAGAGAAAGGTAATATCATACTTTGTCCTGACATTTGTCTTAGATGGACATATGGTTTATAAAGATGTATTTTGGAAGCACAGCACCAAAAGCCCCACAGACAATCTCAATCAGGATATATTTTTCACATTGTACTGCTGGAGTCACTGTAAATCTCCATTCCCAGCTAAACTGTACAGTCCAACCTGCCTCACCTTTGACAGGTTGGCAGCTTAAAATTCTGCCTGTGTCTGTCTGCCTCCCTCATTCCAGTATGAAATAATGTATTTGCCCTTTTTGAATGTTTCTCTAAAACCTCACTTGCAGAAATGACAAATACATTGCTAATGGCACAGCTCTTTGGTTCTAAATTACCAGTAATTAAAGCTGAAAGGAATGTTCCAAAACAAATCTTGCAGTGTGATTAGCAGCTCCATTTGACGGCACTTCCCTGGAAATGTCAACTCCTGCAATATTGACAAGGTACACTTGAAAAGGAAAACAAAACCCAGCATGGGAGAAACTGTCTCCTGCCCTGGAGGCCAGGAGCAGCAGACAGAGGCACTGGGGGCTCTGGGACACTGGGGGTGTGAAGGTTTTTCCAAGCACCACGAGGGGGACAACAGCTGGATCCTTCTGGGCTCAGCTCATTCTGGGGGGAGAGAGGCTCGAGACCCGAGTGCAGATGGATCCCTCCCACCAAGGAGAGGGTACAGGCACCCTGCTGCCTGCAGGGCTCCACCCCAGCTGCAGCAGGAACTGCAGTCCTGGTGCTGCCATGGAACGTGGGTTTGTCCCAGTTACACTGAAAGTTAGAGCAAAGTTTAACTGCACTGCACCTGTGCCACATGCTGGCTGCAGAACAGGCATTCTATTTTACTCTCATTGAAGTTCAGAGAGGAACGAGGTGGAATCAGCCTCCAATGTCTCACAGAATGCCAGAATGGCCTGGGATGGAAGGGACCCCAAATCCCCCCCAGTGCCACCCCTGCCCTGGCAGGGACACCTCCCACTGTCCCAGGCTGCTCCCAGCCCCAGTGTCCAGCCTGGCCTTGGGCACTGCCAGGGATCCAGGGGCAGCCACAGCTGCTCTGGGCACCCTGTGCCAGCCCTGCCCACCCTCCCAGGGAAGAATTTCTTCCTAATATCTGATCTTAACTCACTCTCTTTCAGTTTGAAGCCATTTCCTCTTGTCCTGTCACTACATGCTCTTGTAAAAGGTCCAGGAGTTCTGAGAGGTCAGGAAAGAGGAATTACCTGGGACCACAGAGCAGTGGAAATATTCCAGGCAGGCCAAATGGCCAAGAAAAACCACATAAGGGAAGAATTTGCCTACAAAGCAAAAACCCAGCCTAGAAGCCCAAAAGTGCCACACATGTAATTATGTGATAAATGCCAATCACTCATTTTTAGAAATTTATGAAAATTTAATAAAGAATAAAATTGGTTACAAAAAGAGAATTAATACAAATAAAAGTTTAAAAAGTTTTAGAGACAGGACAAATAAGGAGACAATAAAAGGGGCAAAGAAAATAGGTAAGCAATGTCCTTTCTCCTCCCGACTCCATGTCAGGACAGAGAAAGGCAATCTTTACTCAAAAACTGGTCCTTTTTGAGGACTGAGACCTCATAATTATGCATGCTTTATCAACAAACTTGTTTTTCAAGAGTCTTTGGCTTAAGCCTTTTGGCGACATGGGATTGTGCTTTTGTTGATTGGGAGCGTCTGCGTTCTGAGAGATGCATTCTTTTGTCTGAAGAGGGAGAGGGGGGTTTTTTATCTCCTGTAAAACATTCACCTGGAACAGGCCCTCTCCCTTAAGCTAAGAGAAAAAAAACCTTACACACAGATTTTTACCAAAACTTAATGTTAAAAACCACATCCACCATTTGTTTCAAATGTTAATATTGCATGACTTTTCTAACTAGCATACTACATATAGTAAATATCTGCGTAGAGCCAAAACACCCAATATGCATTTTTCACAATTACAATACAGAGTATCAAAAGTGGATAAAATTGAGAATATGTGTTCATTGCACAGACTAAATATGCTGCTGTGTAATTCCTGCTGCTGGTTTTGTGAATGAGAATGTCTAGCGAGCTTCCAGACTGTGTCAGGACTGTCACTGTCACAGCAGCAAGCATCCCCCGTGCCCTCAGCCATCCTGTGACTGCTGGCAGCACGCTGGTGACAGGAGTGCTCGGCTTTGGGGGTTTACCAAACCCAATGTGTTCCCACCATCTAAACCCAAAAGTTTGCTAAGCAGGGTGCAATTACCAGAACACCTTTTCACAATGCCATGAGTCACAAATTAGAAAATTGCCTCAAATATTCATGAATTACAAACGCAGAAATGGAAGAGTTGCGTTATTAACAAGCAGAAATGGCTTTGAAAATGCACCTTGTAAAGGACTGTTTGGGAATACAATTAGATTTAAAATAGTTTATTACGAAGAAACTGAATCTATTTTTAAACAGAAATGATCAAAATGAGTCAGAGATGACTTCACTATCAGAAAAATGCAATCTCTTTTTATCTTGCTGAGAGCCAGGGAGGTTTGAGCACTGTGACCCGAACGCAGGGGGAAGTTGCCCCGGCCAGCAGCTGCAGCTCTGGCACGCCTGGGGGGCAAACTGGCACTGCACCTTTCAGCATCCCTTACAAATTCATTCCCTTCAGTTTCAAACCACAGCCCCTCCCGAGAAGCTTCACTCCAGAATTGTTCCTAAATCACTCACACTTCTAAAGAACTCTTGGGTAGAAGCAGCCACACAATTCTGCAGTGCCTGGGCTTTCTTTAGTGGGCTGAAGAGTTGCTAACTGTATTCTCACCCCCTTTGACAGCAGAGGAGATTGAGGCCTGGGCAGTGAACTTTTCATCTTTGCTCTTTGATGACAGTTCTACACGAATCAGGTGAACCAGATCTAGGAACAGCCACAGGTAAATAACAAAAGTGCTTTGTCACTCTTCAGACTTCTGCCCCCCTTCCAAAGGTGTCATGTTCATTGAACAGGTGGCTTTTAACAACAACAGAAAGTGAAAGTTCAATCAGCCAAGGTGAACATTGAGAACCCATGTCAGGTCTACAGGAAAACAGCTGAGGCAGAATTACCATGGATCAGCCTCCAAACTGGTCTCAAAGGACCTTACAGATTTTTGGTTGGCATTGATGGTACCGGTGCCATAAGACTGGTGTTCTGCTCACCAGGAGAGAAGCCAGCAGTGCAGGGCAGTTCCTCTGAGTCAGAGCTGCCACTGCACCTTGATCTCCCATTCTGTCCCTGCATCCAGGTGGTTCTGGTGGCAGGTGTGCAGCTGGGGACAATGTGGAACGGAGGAGGAGGAGTGGGCTGGAAATTAGCGCATGAAACGGATCTTTTTCAGAAAAAGCTGTCTTGTGAAAACATGAGTGGTTTGTAAAAATCCACTGAAATTTGCCAACGCCTCCCTGTGTCCCAGGCACAGTTCCAGGTGTTCTCCAGGTACCAGCTGGACTGCCTGGCAATGCCCAGGTCCCTGTGGCTGCAGAACGTGATGGGGGCTGCCTTAGGAGCCCTGACAGGCACAGCTGCACTGCAAGGAAATAAATGCCTTTAGTGACGTGGATTAGGGCAAATCCTTGCACTCCATCTCCTTCAGCCAAGGTTCAGACCACTGCTGGTCCAGGGCTCACCCTGTCCACTGCGGGAGGAGTTGAGGCTGACACAGCCCTGGGGCAGAGGGACAGGGCTGTAAATACAAAATGTGTGTGTGACAGGGTGCTGGCTGTGCCCTGTCACTGCCCCGACACTGCCACACACCCCGGGGCTCTGCCACGGCCACAGAGCAGCCAGAGCAGCCAGAGCACCCAGAGCACCCAGAGCACCCAGAGCACCCAGAGCAGCCAGAGCACCCAGAGCACCCAGAGCACCCAGAGCAGCCAGAGCAGCCAGAGCACCCAGAGCACTCAGAGCAGCCAGAGCAGCCAGAGCAGCCAGAGCACCCAGAGCACCCAGAGCAGCCAGAGCAGCCAGAGCACCCAGAGCACCCAGAGCACCCAGAGCATCCAGAGCAGCCAGAGCACCCAGAGCACCCAGAGCAGCCAGAGCACCCAGAGCACCCAGAGCAGCCAGAGCACCCAGAGCATCCAGAGCAGCCAGAGCACCCAGAGCACCCAGAGCAGCCAGAGCACACAGAGCACCCAGAGCAGCCAGAGCAGCCAGAGCAGCCAGAGCAGCCAGAGCACCCAGAGCACCCAGAGCATCCAGAGCAGCCAGAGCACCCAGAGCAGCCAGAGCAGCCAGAGCAGCCAGAGCAGCCAGAGCAGCCAGAGCAGCCAGAGCACCCAGAGCAGCCAGAGCAGCCAGAGCACCCAGAGCACCCAGAGCACCCAGAGCAGCCAGAGCAGCCAGAGCACCCAGAGCAGCCAGAGCACCCAGAGCAGCCAGAGCACCCAGAGCAGCCAGAGCAGCCAGAGCAGCCAGAGCAGCCAGTCCTTTTGGGAGGACAGCAGCAGCCTGGCACAGCCATCCTGCCAGCCTTACCCAGGGCCCTGGGACTGCTAAAAACCCCCGGAGGATAAGTGAGGGATGGAGGCAAACCCTGCTGGCAGTGCTGGCAGTGAGGGCTGGCTGGGATGGGGTGGGGTGGGATGGGATGGGATGGGATGGGATGGGATGGGATGGGATGGGATGGGATGGGGTGGGATGGGATGGGATGGGATGGGATGGCATGGGGTGGGATGGGACGGGATGGGGTGGGACGGGATGGGGTGGGATGGGGTGGGACGGGATGGGCACCTCTGCCCGCCCGGCACGGCTGTGCCTGCAGCACACCTTGGAGCCTCTGCCATCTGTCCCCGCCGTGCTGCTGCCCAAAAAGCTGCCCTGAGGCCCTGCAGGGCTCTGAACCATGGCTGTGGCCTGAACAAAGCCTCAGGCACAGCAGGAACTCGGGCAGCCTTTTTTAGAGCTGGCACCCGCAGAGCCAGCGGAAAGGGACAAATGCCACATATGGCAGGAAATCCCTCAGCTCAGGAACAACCTGGGAAACGTGCAGTGATCAAAGTATTTCAGTGAAGAATTCCAGATCTAGATCTGGCCAGAAAAGAGCATTGCATGAAAGCAGTTTCACTGCAGGAAGGCAGCAGACCTGTGGCTTGTTCTGCTCTCACGGATACAAAGACACTTCAATAGTCAAATAATATTTTTGATTTGTCACTGCTCAGCTTGGGAAAAATAGAACAGAGTTATTCCAGGAACAGGCTGCTCCTGTGAAGCAGAATGGAGAGTTTGATGTCCTGTCCTTCCCCTGCCTGGGCTCCTGCTCATTCTGCTCTGGCAGCTGGTTGGGAACAGCGGGGCTGTGGGGCCACCAAGGCCAGCCCAGCCCCAGGCCACCCCTGCTCCTGATCTGCTCTGATCTCCCTTCAAAGCTCTCCTGCAAACCTCCCTGCTGGGACACCGACCCACAGGACACAGCCCTGCTCCAGGAGGCTGCAGGAGCACCTGGCACAGGGGGCTGGGGGCGTGGGAGCTGTGTCCGAGCAGCACTGACCCTCTGGTACCACAGACTGACCACAGGTACCACACACTGACCAGAGATGTCACACACTGACCACAGGTGTTACACACTGACCACAGGTGCCACACACTGACCACAGGTGTCACACACTGACCACAGGTGCCACACTCTGACCACAGGTGTCACACACTGACCACAGGTGCCACACACTGACCACAGGTGCCACACACTGACCACAGGTAACACATGTTTTTGCAATCAATTAATCCCATTCTTTCGATAAATATCAAAGTATGTTAAGGTCTAACCACAGAATTCAACACTGAGAGCCAAAAGAGTCTTTGACATCTTCAAACCAGAAATGAGAACTCACCAAGGTCTGTGGGAGCTCATTTATAGGATTCCTTTCCAAAAGCAGAGTTTTCAATTGCCTGTTCAATAAAACTGAAAAGGGCAAGCAAAGTGCACTGAATTAAATAGAAACACAAGAATATTTTATCTCCCTAATTTTTTTCCTGCCTTTGTTTCCCTCAGCAGAAAGGAGTAGGAAAGGCACACAAGACAATCCAGATTTCTCCATCATTAACATCAGTGCTGGAAAACAACACACCCCAAAGCTTTCCAGCACGACAACCTGAAGTTTGCATTTATGCCCATTCATTATGCACTGCTCCAATATTTAGTATTTGATCTTTGCAAATCCTGCTTATCACTTTAAAGTCTGATACTGACTGGCCCTGTTACAAACACATCATTTGCTGTTGTTTATAATTTTGCTGAGATTTAGCTCTTGCTGAGTGCCTTCCTCCGGCTAAATCTGAGCTAAAGCTGCTCAGCCAATTTTGATAATAAGATTAGAAAGAAATATGCCCTGTTTTCATTTAATTTCATCAACTTTCCTTTTTGAAAAACTCTGGTGCTCCTGTTGTGGGAAGCAGCCTGGAAGCTTTGCATAGGGCACAAAAGACATTCATGTCACACATAAGATAATATTTTCTGATCTACCTGAAAACCTGTTAACATTTAGTCAAACTCTAAGCTTCTGAAAAATGTCAGCATGCCTAGGCTCAGAAAACAGTTGTTGTTGAGCTGCAAAATGCTCAGGGTTGCTGTGTGTGCTTTGTTTGGAGCATCTCCCCTGGGCTCAGGGGTACAGGCACACGTCACCCCAGCACAGGGAGGGGACTGTCCTGCACCCACAGCCTCCAAACAGAGACCAGACACAAACCAGCTCTAACCAGCCCCGATTTTTCACTGCTTCCATTTTGCCATTTCAATACCAGTCCTTTACACAGCTTTTCTATCCAGCAGCAGATCAGCTCCAATGAAACTCCCTGGACAAAGGGCTGGTTTCATTTCCTAGCATTGCAAATTGACTTGTTTACTGTTAAAACTCAACAAAACCAACACTAAGGAAGCTTGGTAGTTTCAGTCATAATATTTCATTACCTCTAGGAAGGAGAAACAAACATTTTGGCAGCTGTTCAACACCACATTAACATTTGTGGCAATATTTTAAGACATTTCAATTCAGTCAAAGCCTGAAAGCACTCCGTTCACATTCACATTTTGAAGTGGGGAATTCAATGGCTTTTAAAGCAGAAAAAGGAGGGAAAGGAAACCCACAGAATTTCCAAATAGCTTAGAATACAGCTTGTGGACCAGCATGAAGTAAGGACAAGATGCAACTAAAGAATATTCTGTGGGTATTTCTGATGGGCATTTCCTAAAAGCTGAGCTGCTGGTTGAAGTCAGTGGAAAAACACAAACAAGACAAAGTACAACACATGAGGGGACTAATAACTGACATTAGATTTGAGGAACCCCTCATCCAATGACAAACATACAACTTACAAACCATATCAAAATAATACCAGTCCTGTCCAATTTACAAATTGGAGAGCTGCATTTCAAAACCTTGATATTTTCCAGCTATTTTTGGAGACATAACCTTCATTTGCTGCATTTGTCTAATCACGAGTAGAGAACGTAATGATTCACGAACGAGATCCTAAAATACCTTTAAGCACCTTGTTTCAGTCACAAGGTAGAATCATGGAATTGAAAGGTTTGGGTTGGGAGGGACCTTAGAGATCACCCAGTGCCAGCCCTGCCCTGGCAGGGACACCTCCCACTGTCCCAGGCTGCTCCCAGCCCCAGTGTCCAGCCTGGCCTTGGGCACTGCCAGGGATCCAGGGGCAGCCACAGCTGCTCTGGGCACCCTGTGCCAGCCCTGCCCACCCTCCCAGGGGGGAATGCCTATGAAGAATTTCCCCAGAGGCACCATCATATTTCTTTAACTTTGGATAATGCTCTAGCAGCTACTGACCGAGGGCTGCCTCCTTTCCCTCCTCACCATTCTCACAGGAATGTTTATTTCAGTACCACTACTGCAAACAAGCTGGTCTGTGATGGTCTTTTCTCCCAGTAAAAAAATAATTTCTTTGTTCCAGTTAATTACCGCACATTGGGACTTCTTGTCTTCCACTTCTGGAGTGAGAAGCAAGGAGTTGTCCAAGGACATCAACAAAGCTGGTGAGAAGTTAGTTTTGGTGGTCATGGCAAGGTGAGAGCAAGTGTCACTTCTCAGAGTGACACCTTCCTCCTTGCACACTTCATCTGAATAGGGCCAGACAATCAATCCTCCCGAGAGTGATAAATGCCTTGTCAGACAACCATCAGCAGCAGATTAATGGGGAACCCTCTCTGGCAGAGCTGTCCTTCACTGCCACCCAGGAGACTCGGGGTTTCTGACTGTGGGTTCACATCTCCACTTCCCCTACAACACCATCAAAATAGTCACCAAATGAAAATGGTACAAATCTCACATGAAAAACCAACAACTCTAACACTTCTGAAGGTAAAGGAGTTTAGAGAGTCACCCTGTAATATCGGTTGGACCTTTCAGTTCGTTTGAGCTTCAGAAAACAGCATTAAGCTTACCTACCATTCCCCTGCACCAAAGTCAGTACCAAAAAAAGGCATCTCAAAGTCTGACTGTGGCAATGAAATTATGGTCAGGCAAGTGGAAAATAAATACAATTGTTATTAGATTGCCTGTGTGACCAGTGATCTTACACCTGGTAACCAATTGCATGGGGAAGCTTTAATCCTTTTAGAGTGGAGAACCAGCCAAAGCAGATCTGGCAGCTTCCAAAACAAATTGTCGGGAATTGTTGATAGGACATTTTCTTCTAGATGCCAGTTCTGAGAGAGAAAAACACAAACATGTTTTAAACCCAGAAAGAGGGGCTGGATTCCTTGGTGTGTAAAATGTCACATGTGAACACTGTAAGGGGCTCCACGTTTCTGTGGGAAGAACACCTAAAGGGCATTAAAGAATGCACAGCTGCATCAACTGCACATGGAAGTGATTTATTGAAGGATTTCTTCTTAAAAAAAAAAAAAAATCCAGGAAATTAAGTCCATAGGTAAGAATCTGTACGTTGCCCAGAGAAGCTGTGGCTGCCCCATGCCTGGAAGTGTCCAAGGATGGGGGCTTGGAGCAGCCTGGGACAGTGGAAAGTGTCCCTGCCCAGGGCAGGAGGTGGGATGGGATGAGCTTTGATGTCCACTCAGCCCATCCTGTGACTCTGTGAAACACTGAATACAAGGGTACCAGCCAGTCTGACACTAAAGCAGGGTCACACCTGCTTGTCTGCTGCCTGAGATCTGTCCCTGTGCACAGAACAGGTAACACCCTCACACAGGGCACACCTGGAGGTGTAAGAACCATCCCATGGCAGAACAGACAGCCTGGGAAATACATTTTTGGGCCAACAGTATTCATTGCTGGATCCCGTGCATGTCCACTGGGAACTGAAGCCCTCACACAGCTGGGGACACTGACCCCACTGCCCCCAGCTGGGCTCCTGGGATGAATCCCCTCCTTTAGGATCTCCTGACCTGCAGGGCTGCCCGGACAGGGCCTGCTGTGTGTCAGAGCGTGTTGGACCCTGAAAGCTTCCACTTCACAGGAAAGCTCAGAACTCTTAGGAAACCCGCCGCGTTGTCCTGCAGTGCCAAATCGTGCTGCTGTTTCACAGGAGCAATCGGCCCCAGTGCACAGCTAAACTGAACCTTCACATGTTCATTATGGGGTTTTTGGGGGGGTGTTTTTTTTGGGTTTTTTTTTTTTTTGGGGGGGGGGGGGGGTGGTGTGCACAAGCTCTTGAAAATTCCCCTTACCTGGACTGAACGAGGCAAAGCACATGTTCCTCAGCATGGATGCATCTCTGCTTTGAACAGACAGATGCTGCTAAATAGGCTATTCCCTGATTTTAGGAAAAAGCAGGTATGACCAGTCATTGTATCGTGCTTTTCCTGGAATAGATTTTCTTTGAGGCTACTTAGGTAATTAAATCCTAATTGCAAGCAGTGTCTGTAAACCAGAGGGCAACATTCATGGCAAATACAAATGGATCCATGGCAAGGAAGTGCTGGAAGAAGTATTGCTTTGTATTTGTTTACCCAAAGCAAAAAATATTTGGGGGTAATTTTATTTAAGGTTACATAAGAAAACACATTAGGATTGAAAGCAATGACATCATTCCATTAATTAAAGCAGGGATAATTTCAGCTAGTTTTGATCTCAGCATTGTGTTTATAATTTTATAGCAAAATAATAATGGAGAAACAAATTCACTGGCATTTCAGGGAGAGAAAGTGAATTGGAAAGATCCATAACTTAGGTAAATCATCTTAAAGCAGGAGTTTCAATGTTCCTTTTTCAAATATTGCCCAGTTCAAGCTCCTCACTGAAGCCTGAGTTCTCTGCAAGCACCAGCACAGTAACACAATACCATTTCTTTAACATAGCACTAAGAAGATTTTATCCTAATGAGGCAGAAAGAAATAGTAGAGCAAAAGTCAATAAATATGTGCCTCCATAGCTTCATTGACTTTCAGCAGGCCAGAGTCACGAGCTCCAGTTCCAAAGCAGCCAGAACTAAATGACTGAATTCTCAGAGTGCATCTTATTAAACTGTAGCAGCATATGTCCTTAATTTCTTAGTAAAACATTTGGTTAATATAAATAAATGAATGACACAAGGAGAAAAAGAGACATGTAAACAAAAAGAAAAACAACAAGAACTTATAGGAGGCAGAAATCACCAAAAATTAAAGGGCTGAGTTGCTCAAATAGTGCCAGAAATAAAATCACTCTTTCACACGATTAGGCAAGAGAGAGCATTACAGCAAAGAGAAAATTAAGCAGGATACATATTTGATACTGCAAAAGGCTAAACCAAAACAAGCAACTGAAGTAGCTGCACGAAGCTCACCAGCGTGGGAGGTGGGAGTTTGGCAGGAGGGAGGCAGCACTTGCATCACACTTTGGTTTCAGCACCTGCTGTAAAGGCCCTGTGAGGCCCCTGGAGCTGCTGCTGGCACCTGCAGGGTTGGCAGGAGCCTTGGACTGCTCTGAAAGGTGAGAGCCTGCCCCTGCCAGAATGTTCAAGCTTTGATTTCAGGGCTGCAGGAGCTCTGCTCCTGCTTCCTCTGGGCCACTGCAGGTGATCACAGAGCCACGGAATGCTTTGGGTAAGGAGGGACCCCAAATCCCCCCAGTGCCACCCCTGCCCTGGCAGGGACACCTCCCACTGTCCCAGGCTGCTCCCAGCCCCAGTGTCCAGCCTGGCCTGGGGCACTGCCAGGGATCCAGGGGCAGCCACAGCTGCTCTGGGCACCCTGTGCCAGCCCTGCCCACTCTCCCAGGGAACAATTGGGCTGCTGACCATCAGCAGTGTCTGGG
>JADMLD010000715.1:122500-126618 GCA_017589585.1 Phylloscopus whistleri | reverse complement strand
ACCCTAACCCTAACCCTAACCCTAACCCTAACCCTAACCCTAACCCTAACCCTAACCCTAACCCTAACCCTAACCCTAACCCTAACCCTAACCCTAACCCTAACCCTAACCCTAACCCTAACCCTAACCCTAACCCTAACCCTAACCCTAACCCTAACCCTAACCCTAACCCTAACCCTAACCCTAACCCTAACCCTAACCCTAACCCTAACCCTAACCCTAACCCTAACCCTAACCCTAACCCTAACCCTAACCCTAACCCTAACCCTAACCCTAACCCTAACCCTAACCCTAACCCTAACCCTAACCCTAACCCTAACCCTAACCCTAACCCTAACCCTAACCCTAACCCTAACCCTAACCCTAACCCTAACCCTAACCCTAACCCTAACCCTAACCCTAACCCTAACCCTAACCCTAACCCTAACCCTAACCCTAACCCTAACCCTAACCCTAACCCTAACCCTAACCCTAACCCTAACCCTAACCCTAACCCTAACCCTAACCCTAACCCTAACCCTAACCCTAACCCTAACCTAACCCTAACCCTAACCCTAACCCTAACCCTAACCCTAACCCTAACCCTAACCCTAACCCTAACCCTAACCCTAACCCTAACCCTAACCCTAACCCTAACCCTAACCCTAACCCTAACCCTAACCCTAACCCTAACCCTAACCCTAACCCTAACCTAACCCTAACCCTAACCCTAACCCTAACCCTAACCCTAACCCTAACCCTAACCCTAACCCTAACCCTAACCCTAACCCTAACCCTAACCCTAACCCTAACCCTAACCCTAACCCTAACCCTAACCCTAACCCTAACCCTAACCCTAACCCTAACCCTAACCCTAACCCTAACCCTAACCCTAACCCTAACCCTAACCCTAACCCTAACCCTAACCCTAACCCTAACCCTAACCCTAACCCTAACCCTAACCCTAACCCTAACCCTAACCCTAACCCTAACCCTAACCCTAACCCTAACCCTAACCCTAACCCTAACCCTAACCCTAACCCTAACCCTAACCCTAACCCTAACCCTAACCCTAACCCTAACCCTAACCCTAACCCTAACCCTAACCCTAACCCTAACCCTAACCCTAACCCTAACCCTAACCCTAACCCTAACCCTAACCCTAACCCTAACCCTAACCCTAACCCTAACCCTAACCCTAACCCTAACCCTAACCCTAACCCTAACCCTAACCCTAACCCTAACCCTAACCCTAACCCTAACCCTAACCCTAACCCTAACCCTAACCCTAACCCTAACCCTAACCCTAACCCTAACCCTAACCCTAACCCTAACCCTAACCCTAACCCTAACCCTAACCCTAACCCTAACCCTAACCCTAACCCTAACCCTAACCCTAACCCTAACCCTAACCCTAACCCTAACCCTAACCCTAACCCTAACCCTAACCCTAACCCTAACCCTAACCCTAACCCTAACCCTAACCCTAACCCTAACCCTAACCCTAACCCTAACCCTAACCCTAACCCTAACCCTAACCCTAACCCTAACCCTAACCCTAACCCTAACCCTAACCCTAACCCTAACCCTAACCCTAACCCTAACCCTAACCCTAACCCTAACCCTAACCCTAACCCTAACCCTAACCCTAACCCTAACCCTAACCCTAACCCTAACCCTAACCCTAACCCTAACCCTAACCCTAACCCTAACCCTAACCCTAACCCTAACCCTAACCCTAACCCTAACCCTAACCCTAACCCTAACCCTAACCCTAACCCTAACCCTAACCCTAACCCTAACCCTAACCCTAACCCTAACCCTAACCCTAACCCTAACCCTAACCCTAACCCTAACCCTAACCCTAACCCTAACCCTAACCCTAACCCTAACCCTAACCCTAACCCTAACCCTAACCCTAACCCTAACCCTAACCCTAACCCTAACCCTAACCCTAACCCTAACCCTAACCCTAACCCTAACCCTAACCCTAACCCTAACCCTAACCCTAACCCTAACCCTAACCCTAACCCTAACCCTAACCCTAACCCTAACCCTAACCCTAACCCTAACCCTAACCCTAACCCTAACCCTAACCCTAACCCTAACCCTAACCCTAACCCTAACCCTAACCCTAACCCTAACCCTAACCCTAACCCTAACCCTAACCCTAACCCTAACCCTAACCCTAACCCTAACCCTAACCCTAACCCTAACCCTAACCCTAACCCTAACCCTAACCCTAACCCTAACCCTAACCCTAACCCTAACCCTAACCCTAACCCTAACCCTAACCCTAACCCTAACCCTAACCCTAACCCTAACCCTAACCCTAACCCTAACCCTAACCCTAACCCTAACCCTAACCCTAACCCTAACCCTAACCCTAACCCTAACCCTAACCCTAACCCTAACCCTAACCCTAACCCTAACCCTAACCCTAACCCTAACCCTAACCCTAACCCTAACCCTAACCCTAACCCTAACCCTAACCCTAACCCTAACCCTAACCCTAACCCTAACCCTAACCCTAACCCTAACCCTAACCCTAACCCTAACCCTAACCCTAACCCTAACCCTAACCCTAACCCTAACCCTAACCCTAACCCTAACCCTAACCCTAACCCTAACCCTAACCCTAACCCTAACCCTAACCCTAACCCTAACCCTAACCCTAACCCTAACCCTAACCCTAACCCTAACCCTAACCCTAACCCTAACCCTAACCCTAACCCTAACCCTAACCCTAACCCTAACCCTAACCCTAACCCTAACCCTAACCCTAACCCTAACCCTAACCCTAACCCTAACCCTAACCCTAACCCTAACCCTAACCCTAACCCTAACCCTAACCCTAACCCTAACCCTAACCCTAACCCTAACCCTAACCCTAACCCTAACCCTAACCCTAACCCTAACCCTAACCCTAACCCTAACCCTAACCCTAACCCTAACCCTAACCCTAACCCTAACCCTAACCCTAACCCTAACCCTAACCCTAACCCTAACCCTAACCCTAACCCTAACCCTAACCCTAACCCTAACCCTAACCCTAACCCTAACCCTAACCCTAACCCTAACCCTAACCCTAACCCTAACCCTAACCCTAACCCTAACCCTAACCCTAACCCTAACCCTAACCCTAACCCTAACCCTAACCCTAACCCTAACCCTAACCCTAACCCTAACCCTAACCCTAACCCTAACCCTAACCCTAACCCTAACCCTAACCCTAACCCTAACCCTAACCCTAACCCTAACCCTAACCCTAACCCTAACCCTAACCCTAACCCTAACCCTAACCCTAACCCTAACCCTAACCCTAACCCTAACCCTAACCCTAACCCTAACCCTAACCCTAACCCTAACCCTAACCCTAACCCTAACCCTAACCCTAACCCTAACCCTAACCCTAACCCTAACCCTAACCCTAACCCTAACCCTAACCCTAACCCTAACCCTAACCCTAACCCTAACCCTAACCCTAACCCTAACCCTAACCCTAACCCTAACCCTAACCCTAACCCTAACCCTAACCCTAACCCTAACCCTAACCCTAACCCTAACCCTAACCCTAACCCTAACCCTAACCCTAACCCTAACCCTAACCCTAACCCTAACCCTAACCCTAACCCTAACCCTAACCCTAACCCTAACCCTAACCCTAACCCTAACCCTAACCCTAACCCTAACCCTAACCCTAACCCTAACCCTAACCCTAACCCTAACCCTAACCCTAACCCTAACCCTAACCCTAACCCTAACCCTAACCCTAACCCTAACCCTAACCCTAACCCTAACCCTAACCCTAACCCTAACCCTAACCCTAACCCTAACCCTAACCCTAACCCTAACCCTAACCCTAACCCTAACCCTAACCCTAACCCTAACCCTAACCCTAACCCTAACCCTAACCCTAACCCTAACCCTAACCCTAACCCTAACCCTAACCCTAACCCTAACCCTAACCCTAACCCTAACCCTAACCCTAACCCTAACCCTAACCCTAACCCTAACCCTAACCCTAACCCTAACCCTAACCCTAACCCTAACCCTAACCCTAACCCTAACCCTAACCCTAACCCTAACCCTAACCCTAACCCTAACCCTAACCCTAACCCTAACCCTAACCCTAACCC
>JADMLD010000715.1:0-120000 GCA_017589585.1 Phylloscopus whistleri | reverse complement strand
AATAGAGCTAGAGTGAAATACAGCTAGAGTGAAAGAGAGTTAGACTTATTGTGAAAGAGAAATAGTTACAGTGAAATAGAGTGAAATAGAGTGAAAGAGAAATAGAGTGAAACAGAAGTAGAGTTAGAGTGAAAGAGAAATAGAGTTAAAGAGAAATACAGTTGGACTAAAAGAAAAATAGAGTTAGAGTGAAAGAGAAACAGAGTGAAAGAGGAATAGGTGAAAAAGACATAGGGTTAGAAGCAGTGAGAAAAGGAAAGTGAGGAATAGACTGAAAAGTAAAGCAAGAAGCAAAGCAAGAAATAGAGTCAATAAAAATAACAGGACACCAAATAAAGACAGGAGCCAATGGGGGGGAGGGGGGCGGGGGGTATCTTTATTAGGGGGATTAGGGCATCAATTTTTATTGAAGAAATGTTTTTATTCCCTGAAAAAGGCACAGCTTCCTTCAACTTAGAATGAGGAAATGGGGCAGTTGCCTCCACTTAAACCTATTGGTGCCCTATGCCTGGCACTGGGCTTCTGCCTGCTAAAACTACAAATGCTGCAGGATTCCTCCCAGATGCAAGCTGACACAAGTTGGAACCCTGGCTACGGACAAAATCAAAACCTATTTCTACGCCTAACACAACAAAACAAAACCTCAAATTTTAACTGTAATAAATCCTGAGAAAACCTAACTAAAAACAAATTTTAAAAAAATCCCATTATAACTTACACAAAACCCCAAACATTCCAAACAAATATTTTAAGCGCCAAAAAATCTCAAACATCTAAAGTAACTCCTACAGAAAACCTCTGTACCCACCACGCCACCAATGCCACGTAAAACAAATTTGTATCTTCCTACAGCACAGCCCTGTAAAACTCTATACGTATGTAAATACCCATATACAGTAACCCGAACCCGAACCCTAACCCGAACCCGAACCCGAACCCGAACCCGAACCCTGACCCTAACCCGAACCCTAACCCGAACCCTAAACCCTAACCCCGAACCCGAACCCGGACCCTGACCCTGACCCTGACCCTGACCCGAACCCGAACCCGAACCCGAACCCGAACCCGAACCCGAACCCTAACCCTAACCCCGAACCCGAACCCGAACCCGAACCCGAACCCTAACCCGACACCCGACACCCTAACCCGACACCCTAACCCGACACCCTAACCCGACACCCTAACCCTAACCTGACACCCTAACCCGACACCCTAACCCGACACCCTAATCCTTTAATTTAGTCACCTAAGATTTTTGGAAAAGAAGGGGTTTCCTTACTTTAAATCTCTCCTGTGATGGAAAAAGGGGGATTTTTCCTTCAATTCAAATCCTTCAAAAGGAGTGATAGCTGGCCTTCCCCCTCCACTTAAGTCTTAGGATGATGAAAAGGGGGTGTTAACATTAATTCAAGGCCATGAAAAATCATCATCGAGGTTTTCCCTTTCCATTGAAAATAATGGAAAATGGGGATTCCGTATCAATACTCCTAAAAGCGTGCAAAAGGCAGGGTTTCTATCAATTGAGACAATTAAAATGGCAGGGAAAGCAGATTCCCACACAATTTGAACACAGATAATTATGGAGAGGAAAGCTTTTCCCCTCAATTTAAACCTCTATTCTCCCAATAACCCCTCTCTTTACTGAGGGCTCTAGGGAGGGACTGACAAGATAAAAGGGCAAAGTTTAAAGCTCCTCCCTGGGACCCCGCATGCTGCCTGCCTGCTCAGGTGCTGCCCCTAGGCACGAGGGCTTTTCCCTCTGCATTTTCTTGAAGCCGTGCTCCGTGCCCGGGTGCACCGGGCTGCTCCCCAGCCCCTGCTGGATGCTCTGACTGTCGTTCCTGGAGGGACGCTCGGGATGCCCCCGTTGACTCCTCTGGACTAACAGCTCCTGGCACAGGTGTGCCCAGGTAACCTTCTGAAGGCAGCTGGTCACATCTTGAGCTGTGACACCTTGGAGCGGGGAGGTGAGGTGGAGAAAGGTACTACTGGTTGCTCCCTCCCCTGCACAGACCTTCATCTGCCCCTGAAACCCTGGGGTCCTGGGCTTTCCTTTCTGGGGAAAAGAACTATCCTCGCCTGGGTGCCTGTGCCCAAAATTGGCATGCTGCCTCCAAACTTGCTGATGTACTAGGTTTGTAATTACTGAGGAAGTTCCCCCCAGATCGTAAGAAATTAGCAGTAATTCTTCCTTGCCAATCATTACTGAACTGCTCTTCTGTTGAAGTTTTTGATGCGTCCCTTGAGGGGTCAGGGGTTTGGCCGGGTTGTTTATGGCTAATCCTGACAGGCCCAGACCAAACCTGAGCACCCCCAATTGCTGATCCACCCTGAATTTCAGGGAAATATTGATATCGTTTATAAGTACTCCCTTTGCCTGCTACACAGACTTGCCATGTGCATCCAGGGAACAGATTCACTCCATCCTTTGTTCCCAAATGCCGGTTTTCACAGACACCACCTAAGCAGAAAACTCCTAGAGGTATTCCTCTTTAAGGGAAAACTTTTACTACCTCTAGCTAGAGGTAGTATATGAGTAAAATAAATACATTTATTGATGGTCATTAGGGGAAAATTTTGAGATAGGAAGGAACCAGTGGACAGATCCCAGACAACAGACAACATTGCATTATTTTGGGATTAGGACTCCTGTCCATACACAGCATGAGAAAAATAGTGTTTTCCAATTTGGTATTTGGCAATTGGGTGACATAGATATTTTGCCACTTGATATTCTAGAACTTTGAAATAGACTTATTGTAGTATTTTGAAACTGAGTTACTTCGGTACTTGGAACTCATCGTACGAGTGTTCTGAAATAGACAGTTGGAAATGTGGATTTCTAATACATTAAAACCTGATTAAGTGTAATAATAAAGCCAGGTGTTCTGATGTTTTGGAACTGAGTTTTGGGAACCTGAGAGATTGCTTTAACACAGGAGGCTGTCTTACGGATGTTTTGCAAAAATACATTTAAATATTTTTGCATCTGAAGGGTTTAGTATTTTGAACCCAGTGCATGGCAATGGCCTTCAGCTCAGAGCACACTGCTGCCTCCTAAAATTTCGAAGGGGTGACGATTTCTCCAAAATGCAAGCTGCCACAATTTGGAAGCCTGGCTGCCCTTGGAGTGCCAAAGGCCTCCTACAAAGTGACATCGGGAACCTGGGGGACTGACTTTGGTTTCCCAGGCAAAAGGGCCACAGTTCATGCCCTATGCCTGGCACTGGGCTTCTGCCTGCTAAAAGTGCAGTAAAATTCCAAGTGGATGGGGATTTCTCCCAGATGCAAAGTGCCACCAGTTGGAAGCCTGGCTGCCCTCGGAGTGGCAAACGCCTCCTACAAACTGACATCGGGAACCTGGGGGCTGAGTTTTGTTTCCCATGGAAAGGGGCCACCCTTCGTGTCTCGTGTCCCGTGTCTGGCACTGGGCTTCCGCCCGCTAAAACTACAAACGCTGCGGGATTTCTCCCAGATGCGAGCTGACGGGAGTTGGAACCGGGGCTACGTACAAAGTCAAAATCTACTTCTATTACTAATATAACAAAAAAATCTCAAATTTCAACTGTAATAAATCCTGAGAAAACCTAACTAGAAAGAAAATTAAAAAAAAAATTGCCATTGCAACTTACCCAAAACCCCAAACGTTCCAAACAAGTATTTCAAGTGCCAAAAAAATCTCAAACACTCTAAGTAACTGCTACAAAAATGTCCTCTGCCCACCACGCCGCCAATATCACGTAAAACAAATAAATGTCTGTCTTTGTACAGCGCACCCATATACAAAAATGTAAGTATCCATATAATCTTGAAAATTATGACAAACGAACCCAAAATCAAAAATTTTAATTTAAAAAACACCCCAAAATAAACAAACTAAAAACACTAGCATACAACCAACTACCAGCAAACAAACCACACTACACTCTTCTCACTAGCAACTCTTATCACATGATAAAAACGGAACAAAAATAAAAAAGGTATAGAATCCGACACAACAAATAAGAAAAACCAGCAAAAAAGATAAAACTGACCCACTAAAGTCAAAACTGTACACCTCAGGCTAAACATTACAACAATAAATAATCAAAGCTTTATTTCTACAGTAACTCAAAAATAATAACCAATGCTCTATAAAATTAACAAAAGAAACCAAACTAATGAACAACATGAAAAAATGGGAACTTCTAAAAAATAAAAATCACTACCCCAAAAAAACTATCTAAAAAAAACTACTGTATCAATAGCAATGGTCCCAGAAATAAAACCAATAAAAAACACCAAAGCAACAAAGCAGACTACAAAAATAAAAATATCACAAATGAACTTAAATTAACAACACCAAAAAAAAAAAAATCCTAATTCAATAAGGATATAAAAACACAGCCTTTAAAATATCGTAGCCCACGAAATAAAATTCAACAAGAAAGCTCAATTCAAAAACAACCTGCTCAGCACATAAGAAACACAACATTATATAAACAGACCATATCCATTATCAGACCCCATTGAAAAACAAAATAAAACTACAGAATAAATTATGAAAAACAAAATAAAACTACAGAATAAATTATGAAAAACCACCTGAAAACCACAAAACAGAAAAAACTTTTAAACATGTAAAAAACTGCACCGGCTAGGCTGTTCCTACACAATCTCAATGCTCACATAGAATAAACAAAACCTCAATAACACATATCAGAACTCTAAAAAATAAAGCTACTTAAATAAACTTGACCTCAAATACGAACAAAACCATCTATAAAGTCATCTTTAATCAAAAACTAAATTATGCATAATAAAACAAACCCCTAAAACACTATATATCACCAAATGAAATATGCAACAAAAACCACACATAGATACCACTGTCTATTAAACAGCACTGCCAGCCTCTATATTGAAGTGTGTCTATATAGAAATGTGCGCATAATTAAAATATATTAATTAGAGCATTAAACGACTACACAAAAAAAATTGAAAAGTTCTAAAATGATACCATAATAATACAACATCATCTATTATCTTACCCCAATTCTCTATCAAGCACATTATTCAATACACACACCAAAAAATCGTTCTTTACTTTTTAAAACCAACTTCTGATTCATTGGCCAAAACGAAAAATGGTGCCAGACCTGTTTTCTCCTGCAAAACCGTTGAACTCGACTCGTCAGGCAGCCAGGGGAGCCCCGTGCCAGGACAGCCCCGCGCCCGGCACCCAGAGCCCGTTGCCGGGGCTCGCTCCTGGGCTACGGCCGCTCCACGGGGCGGGGGGGAACCGGGCACACCACGGAGTCCCGGCAGCGGCGGCTCCGCGCCCGGGGCGGCCGCGTGCTCTGGGCACCGGATGGACTGCGGTTCCAGCCAGGAAAGCCGCCCCTCCCCGGCTGCGACGGCACTGCGCGCCCAGGGCGGCTGCCACGTGCTCATGGCGCCCGGGACAGCCGCGTGCTCCCGGCGCCGGACGGACTGCGGCTCCCGCCGACAAAGTCGCTGCTCCCCAGCAGCGGGGCTGGGGCGACTCCGCACCGGGAGTCCCGCCCGCCCTGCGGCAGCAGCACCGGGCAGGAGCGACACCGGGCAGCGCCGGGCCCAGCCCCAGGGACCGTCCCGGAGCGGCTCCGATCCCGCCGCGGTTCTGCCGGTACGGACGTACGTACCCTGCCGGCCAGGGGAGAGGCGGCACCGCTCGGGACCCCCGGCGGGCACCGGCAGGAGCCGGCCCCAGACCCCGGTCCTACCTCAGCGCCTCGGGCTCCGCGCAGCACCGGGAGCAGCCCCGGTTTGGGGCTCCGTGCAGGACTCCGAGCGCCGGTGCTGCCACAGCCAGAGAGGAGCATGCGCAGACAGAGCGAGGCGGCTGCGGCGCCGGCGCATTTGAGCGGCGCGGGAGGGGCAGGGCCCCGGAGCGCCTGCGCGGGGCGGGGCCGAGGGGGTTTAATCCCCGGGGAGAGCCCAGGTGAGCTATTTGCCTCTCGGCGCTCGGCGCGGGAGGTGGCTGCCGCTCTTTCTCTCTACCTCTTCTATACTTTTCTTCTCTGTTTCTCTTCTTCTATACTTCTCCTTTCTCCCCTCGGTTTCTCCCCTCCCCCACCCCCTACACCCTCCCTCCCCTACCCCCCCCCCCCAGCCCCCCCCTTCTTCCCTCCCCCGGGGCCCGCGGACCCCCAGCCCCTCCCTTCTCTCTACCTCCCCTTCCCTCTCCCCCCCAGCCCTCTCCGCCTTCTCCCCCGGCCGTGTTGCCCCCCACTCTCCCTCCATTCTCCCTCCCTTCCCTACCCACCCCCATCCCTCTCCCCCCCCAGCACTCCCCTCCTTCCCCCTCCCGGCCCCGTGCCCCCCCACCCCCTCTCCCTGTCCCCCTACACACCGCAACCCTACCCTCCCCTCTATCCTTTTCCTCTGCCTTTCACCCTTCCTTCCCCCCAATCCTGGCTCCCCCTGCTCTCTCACTCCCTGCTCCCCTTCCCTCTCCCCGTTCCCCCCCACCTGCCTTCAATCCTCCTCCTCCTTCCTCCACCCCGCCTCCCCTGCCCCTTCTCCCTGCTGCCCTGCACAGCCCAACGCCCCCACCTGCCCTCTGTCCTGGACTCACCCACCCCGATACCCCATTCTGCCCCCTCTTTCCCCATCCTCCATCCTCCCTTCTCTTTCTTCTCCCGCAGCCGCGGGGCTCGGGGTGCCGGCGAATAAAGCCAAGGGCCGGAGCCCGGCGCCCCCTGCCCTCGCTGGAGACCCCCACACGGGGACAGCCCCGCTGGGCTCCCTGTCCCCGTGAGGGTCAACACAGCGCCCCACACCGCTGGGGCCGCAGTGTTCCCCACACCACACTGGGGTGTCCCCGGGGGGGATCGGGGCTGGGGGGGATCCCCTCACTGGGGGGGCGGGGGAGGGGGCTGCGGGTTGGGGGTGCCCCCTCGTTAGGAGGGGGTTCCGGGGGGTGGGTTAGGTGGGGGGGGGAGGGCCCCCTCCGGAGGGGGGACCCCTGGGGGGAGGTTGGGGTGGGCCCCCTCCGGAGGAGGGGGTCCGGGGGAGGGGACGGGGCGGAGGGGGGGATATCGTGGGGGGACAGAAGGACACATGGACACAAACAAAAAAAATAAAACAATAAATACAACAGTCATTAAATAATTCAATCAATCAATCAATCCAATAAATAGCTCAATCAATAAACAAATAAATAAAACAATCAATAAAACTATCAATAAATAATTCAATCAATCAGTAAATCAATCAATAAATAATTCAATAAATAAATGAATAAATAAATAAAACAATAAATCGATAAATCAATAAATTAATAAATTAATAAGTCAATCAATAAACGGCGCAGGCAGGGTGGGGGTGGGGCAGGGGCCCCCCCCGGCCGGGGCCCCACCGTCCCTCCCCCCCCTCCCGCCATGAGCTCATCGAGAACATTCCTCGGCGGGGGCGGGGGGGGGTGACACGGGGGGGGGGGGAGGGGGAGGGGAAGGGGTGGGGGAGGGGAGGACATGCGTGGGGGCGGGGGGGCTCCCCCCGCTCTGCCCCTCCCCCCCGTTCTGCCCCTCCCCCCCCCGCTCTGCCCCTCCCCCACCCCCCACTCGTGACCCTTTGGGGGTCCCAGGGGTGCCCCCCCGGCCCCTCCCCCCCCGCTGTTGTTGTGGCTGCCGGGGCGGTGAGTCACGGCCCCGCCCGGACTGGGAGCACTGGGAGCACTGGGAGCGCTGGGAGGGGCCACACTGGGGGCACTGGGAGCACTGGGAGCGCTGGGGCCAGGCTATACTGGTGTTACTGGTGTTACTGGGACCACTGGGATGTGTTACTGGGAGCACTGGGAGCACTGTGCTGTGTTACTGGTGTCACTGGTGTCACTGGAAGCGCTGGGATGAGCCAAACTGGGGTTACTGGGAGCACTGGGAGGAGCCAGACTGGTGTCACTGGGAGGGCTGGGTCGGGCTGTGCCACGTTACTGGTGTTACTGGCGTCACTGGGAGCTCTGGGATGTATTACTGGGAGCACTGGGATGTGTTACTGGTGTCACTGGTGTTACTGGGAGTGCTGGGGCCAGGCTATACTGGTGTTTACTGGTGTTACTGGGAGCACTATGCTGTGTTACTGGTGTTACTGGGATGTGTCACTGGTGTCACTCGGAGCGCTGGGGCCAGGCCATACTGGTGTCACTGGGAGCACTGGGATGTGTTACTGGTGTCACTGGTGTTACTGGGATGTGTTACTGGTGTCACTGGGAGCACTGGGAGCACTGGGATGTGTTACTGGTGTCACTGGTGTCACTGGGAGCACTGGGATGTGTTACTGGTGTCACTGGGAGCACTGGGATGTGTCACTGGGAGCACTGGGATTGTTACTGGTGTCACTGGGATGCATTACTGGTGTCACTGGGATGTGTCACTGGTGTCACTGGGACCACTGGGAGGGGCTGTGCTGGGGCACTGGGAGCACTGGGATGAGCCAGACGGGGGTTACTGGTGTCACTGGTGTCACTGGGATGTGTTACTGGTGTCACTGGGAGCACTGGGGTCAGGCTGTACTGGTGTTACTGGTGTTACTGGGATGTGTTACTGGGAGCGCTGAGGCCAGGCTATACTGGTGTCACTGGTGTCACTGAGATGAGTTACTGGTGTCACTGGGATGTGTTACTGGTGTCACTGGTGTTACTGGGATGTGTTACTGGTGTCACTGGGAGCGCTGGGAGCACTGGGATGTGTTACTGGTGTCACTGGTGTTTACTGGGATGTGTTACTGGTGTCACTGGGATGCATTACTGGTGTCACTGGGATGTGTTACTGGTGTCACTGGTGTTACTGGGATGCATTACTGGTGTCACTGGGATGTGTTACTGGTGTCACTGGGAGCACTGGGGTCAGGCTGTACTGGTGTTACTGGTGTTACTGGGATGTGTTACTGGGAGCGCTGAGGCCAGGCTATACTGGTGTCACTGGTGTCACTGAGATGAGTTACTGGTGTCACTGGGATGTGTTACTGGTGTCACTGGTGTTACTGGGATGTGTTACTGGTGTCACTGGGAGCGCTGGGAGCACTGGGATGTGTTACTGGTGTCACTGGTGTTTACTGGGATGTGTTACTGGTGTCACTGGGATGCATTACTGGTGTCACTGGGATGTGTTACTGGTGTCACTGGTGTTACTGGGATGCATTACTGGTGTCACTGGGATGTGTTACTGGTGTCACTGGTGTTACTGGGATGTGTTACTGGTGTCACTGGGAGCGCTGGGAGCACTGGGATGTGTTACTGGTGTCACTGGTGTTTACTGGGATGTGTTACTGGTGTCACTGGGAGCACTGGGATGTGTTACTGGGAGCACTGGGATGTGTTACTGGTGTTACTGGGAGCACTGGGATGTGTTACTGGTGTCACTGGGATGTGTTACTGGTGTCACTGGTGTCACTGGGAGCGCTGGGGCCAGGCTATACTGGTGTTACTGGTGTCACTGGGATGGACTCCAGTGGGGTCCTGGTGAGCTGGGGGTCAGTCTGAGGCACGTTACTGGTGTGACTGGTGTTACTGGTGTCACTGGGATGTGTTACTGGTGTCACTGGGATGTGTCACTGGTGTCACTGGGAGCGCTGGGATATGTTACTGGTGTCACTGGTGCCACTGGTGTTACTGGGAGCACTGGTGTTACTGGTGTCACTGGGATGTGCTGTGCTCTGTCACTGGTGTCGCTGGGATGTGTTACTGGTGTTACTGGGAGCACTGGGATGAACCAGACTGGTGCTACTGGAAGCACTGGGATGTGTTACTGGTGTCCCTGGGAGTACTGGGAGCGCTGGGGTCAGGCTGTACTGGTGTTATTGGTGTTTACTGGTGTTACTGGTGTTTACTGGGATGTTTCACTGGTGTCACTGGGATGTGTTACTGGGAGCACTGGTGCCACTGATGTCATTGGGAGCACTGGGAGCACTGGGATGTGTTACTGGTGTCACTGGTGTTACTGGTGTTTACTGGGATGTTTTACTGGTGTCACTGGGAGCACTGGGATGCGTTACTGGGAGCACTGGTGTTACTGGGAGGTGTCACTGGGAGTGCTGGGAGCACTGGGATGTGTCACTGGTGTCACTGGTGTCACTGGGAGCGCTGGGACAAGGCCATACTGGTGTTACTGGTGTTTACTGGGATGTTTTACTGGTGTCACTGGGAGCGCTGTGCTGTGTTACTGGTGTGTTACTGGGATGTGTCATTGGTGTTACTGGGAGCGCTGGGAGCACTGGGGCCAGGCCGTACTGGTGTTACTGGTGTCACTGGTGTCACTGGGATGTGTTACTGGTGTCACTGGGATGTGTGTGTCACTGGTGTCACTGGGATGTGTGTGTCACTGGTGTCACTGGTAGCACTGTGCTGTGTTACTGGTGTCACTGGGAGCACTGGGATGAGCCAAACTGGGGTTACTGGGAGCACTGTGCTGTGTTACTGGTGTTTACCGGGATGTTTCACTGGTGTCACTGGGAGCTCTGGGATGTGCTGTGTTACTGGTGTTAGTGGGAGCGCTGGGGCCAGGCCATACTGGTGTTACTGGTGTTACTGGGAGGTGTCACTGGTGTCACTGGGAGCACTGGGATGTGCTGTGCTGTGTTACTGGTGTTACTGGTGTTACTGGGATGTGTTACTGGTGTCACTGGGATGTGTTACTGGGAGCACTGGTGTTACTGGTGTCACTGGGATGTGTTACTGGTGTCACTGGGAGCACTGGGATGTGTTACTGGTGTCACTGGGATGTGTTGCTGGTGTCACTGGTGTCACTGGGAGCGCTGTGCTGTGTTACTGGTGTTTACCGGGATGTTTCACTGGTGTTACTGGGAGCACTGGGATGTGTTACTGGTGTCACTGGGAGCACTGGGAGCACTGGGGCCAGGCCATACTGGTGTTTACTGGGATGTTTCACTGGTGTCACTGGGAGCACTGGGATGTGCTGTGCTGTGTTACTGGTGTTACTGGTGTTTACTGGGATGTGTTACTGGTGTCACTGGGAGCGCTAGGGCAAGGCCATACTGGTGTTTACTGGTGTTACTGGGGGTGTCACTGGTGTCACTGGGAGCACTGGGATGTGTTACTGGGAGCACTGGGAGGTGTCACTGGGAGCACTGGGATGTGTTACTGGTGTCACTGGTGTCACTGGTGTCACCGGGATGTGCTGTGCTGTGTTACTGGTGTTACTGGGAGCACTGGGATGTGTTACTGGGAGCGTTGGGGCCAGCCTATACGGGTGTTTGCTGGTGTTTACTGGGATGTTTCACTGGTGTCACCGGGCGCCGGGGGGGCCCCGCCCCTCCCGCCTGTTTGGTTTCCATGGCAACGCCCCAAACACGGGCGGGGGCGGCTCCCCTGGGGGGGGCCGGGCTGGGAGGGGCCCAGGTCACGCCCCCGGTCACGCCCCCGGTCACGCCCCCTCCGCGCCATCCCGCCCGACCCAGAGTGAGCGGGGAGCGGGACCGGCCGGGGGTACTGGGGGAACTGGGGATACTGGGAGGGACTGGGGGGGACTGGGGGGACTGGAGGGACTGGGAGGGACTGGGGGGGACTGGGGGGACTGGGGGGGACTGGGGGGGACTGAGGGGACTGGAGGGACTGGGAAGGGACTGGCGGGACTGGGGGGACTGGGGGACTGAGGGGGACTGAGGGGGACTGGGGGGGACTGCGGGGGACTGGGAGAGACTGGGGGGGACTGGGAGAGACGGGGGGGTACTGGGGGGACTGGGAGAGACTGGGGGGTACTGGGGGGACTGGGGGGGACTGGGAGAGACTGGGGGGACTGGGGATACTGGGAGGGACTGGGGGAACTGGGGGGGACTGGGAGGGACTGGGAGAGACTGGGGGGACTGGGGGAACTGGGAGGGACTGGGGAATGTGGAACTGGGGGGACTGGGAGGGAACTGGGGGGACTGGGGGACTGGGGGAACTGGGGGTGACTGGGAGAGACTGGGGGAACTAGGGAATGTGGAACTGGGGGAACTGTGGGGACTGGGAGGGACTGGGGGGGGACTGGGGATACTGGGAGAGACTGGAGGGACTGGGCAGCATGGAACTGGGGGGACTGGGAGCACTGGGAGGGACTGGGAGGGACTGGGGGGACTGAGGGGGACTGGGCAGCATGGAACTGGGGGGACTGGGAGGAACTGGGAGCACTGGGAGGGACTGGGGAGCGTGGAACTGGGGGAACTGGGAGGGACTGGGAGCACTGGGAGGGACTGGGAGAACTGGGGGGACTGGGCAGAGTGGAACTGGGGGGGGCTGGGTGGTGACTGGGAGCACTGGGAGCACTGGGGGGACTGGGGATACTGGGAGGGACTGGGGGGACTGGGAGGGACTGGGGGAACTGGGGGGGACTGGGAGGGACTGGGAGGGACTGGGGGGGACTGGGGGAACTGGGGGGAACTGGGGGGCACTGGGAGGGAACTGGGGATACTGGGGGGGACTGGGAGGACCTGGGGGTACTGGGAGGGACTGGGAGTTCCTGGGGGACTCACTGGTCGTTACTGGGAGCTGCTGTGGTTCGGGGCGTGTCCGTGTGTCCGTCTGTCCCCCCACGATATCCCCATGTCCCCCCCTGCTGTCCATCCGTCTGTCCCGCCCCCCGTCCGTCCGTCCGTCCGTCCCCCCACCATGTCCCCATGTCCCCCCCCCGCTGTCCGTCCGTCCGTCCCCCCCTCCGCTGTCCGTCCGTCTGTCCCCCCACCATGTCCCCATGTCCCCCCCCCCCCAGGACGATGCCGGTGCCCCTGGAGCTGCGGCTGCTGCTGCTGGCGCTGGCGCTGCGGGGCCAGGCGGCGGTGTCACCTCCCCTGTCACCTCCCCTGTCCCCTGGGGTGTCACCGGGGGTGTCCCCGCCAGTGTCACCCTGCGGGGTGGCCCTGGCCGATGTCCTGCGGCGGCTGCGGGAGCTGGAGGGGCACGTGCGGGCACTGCGGGGACACTGCGGGGATAGCGCGGGGCCCCAGGAGGGGACAGGTGACACTGGGGGGACACGAGGAGACATGGCGGGGGGACACTGTGGGGACACTGTGGGGACATGGAGGGACCGCAGGCGGGGTCAGGTGACACTGTGGGGACACGGGGGGACATGGGGGGACACTGTGGGGACACTGGGGGGGAACCCAGGCTGGGACAGGTGACACTGGGGACACAGGGGACACTGCGACACTGTGGGGACACTGCGGATACAATGGGGAGACACAGGTGGACCCCAGGCTGGGACAGGGGAGCACAGGGAGGGCAGGGGACACTGGGGACATCGGGGGACATTGGGGGACATTGGGGACATCGGTGGACATTGGGGGCATTGGGGGCTTTGGGGGACATTAGGGGACGTGGGGGACATTGGGGACATTGGGGGACATTGGGGACACTGAGGGTAGTGGGGTCATGTCCTGCGTGCCACTGGTGTCACTGGTGTCACTGCCCGGTACGGGGACAGCGAGGGGACATTGGGGACATTGGGGGATTGGGGACATTTGGGGGCATTGGGGGACATTGGGGATATTGGGGGACATCAGGGGAGGGTGGGGACAGTGAGGGGACACGGGAGGACCCCAGGGTGGGACAGGTGACAGAGATTGGGGGCACGGAGGGGACACAGTGGGCGGGGGGGGATGAGGGGCAGGGGGGGCATTGGGGGTCACTGGGGGGGTCATTGGGGTCATGGTGGTCCTTGTGGTCATTGGAGGGTCACTGGAGGGGTCACTGGGGGGTCCATTGGGGGGTCATTGTGGTGGTCACTGGGGGTCAGTGGGGGGTCACTAGGGGGACACTGGGGGGTCATTGGGGGGTCAGTGGGGGTCACTGGGAGTTGCTGGGGGGGGTCAGTGGGGGGTCCATTGGGGGTCAGTGGGGTGTCACTGTAGGGGTCAGTGGGAGGTCACTGGGGGGCCATTGGGGGGTCACTGGGGGGTCACTGGGGGTCCATTGGGAGGGGTCATTGGGAGGGGCCATTGGGGGGGTCACTGGGGGTCATTGGGGGGTCACTGGGAGGGGTCATTGTGGGGGTCACTGGGGGGTCACTGGGGGGTCATTGGGAGGGGTCATTGGGAGGGGTCATTGGAAGGGGTCATTGTGTGGTCACTGGGGGTCATTGGGGGGTCACTGGGGGGTCAGTGGGAGGGATCATTGCGGGGTCACCGGGGGTCACACCCCTGTCCCCCCCTCCCCCCAGGCCAGTCGGTGCAGCTCTGCGCGCCCCCTGCCGGCGGCGCCTGCGCTTGCCCCGCCCCCTCGGCCGAGGCCCCGCCCCCGGCCCCGCCCCCGCCGTGCCCCCGGGGCTGCAGTGACCAGGGACGGTGCGAGCGGGGCCGCTGCCGCTGCTTCCCGGGGTTCGCCGGCCCCGACTGCGCCACCCCCGCCTGCGCCCCGGGGTGGGGCGGCGCCCACTGCGACATCGGTGAGTCCCCGGGTGTCCCCGGGTGTCCCCTCGGTGTCCCCTCGGTGCCCCTCCGTGACCTTCCGTCCTCGGTGGTCCCGCCTGTGCCCCCCGGGTGTGCCCCCCGGGTGGGACATCGGTGTGTTCCCGTGTCCCGCCCCCGCTACCCCTCCATGACCTTTTTACCTCGGTGGTCCCGCCTGTGCCCCGGGGTGGGACATCGGTGGCTCCCCAGTGTCCCCCACTGGTGGCTCACCAGTGTCCCCCAGTGACCCGCCAGTGACCCCTCCCGGTGTCCCCCAGTGTCCCCCCAATGACCCCCCAATGACCCCTCCCAGTGACCCCCCAGTGCCCCTCCCAGTGGCCCCCAGTGGCCCTCCAGCGGCTTCCCAGTGACCCCCCCAATGACCCCTCCCAGTGACCTCCCAATGGACCCCCAGTGACCCCCAGTGACCCCTCCCAGTGAGCCCCCAGTGCCTCCCAGTGACCCCCCAATGACCCCTCCCAGTGACCCCTCCAAGTGGTACCCCCAATGGACCCCCAGTGACCCCTCTCATTGCCCCCAGTGTCCCTCCAGTGACCCCCCAGTGTCCCTCCAGTGACCTCCCAATGACCCCTCCCAGTGACCCCCCCAATGGACCCCCAGTGTCCCCCCAGTGCCCCCCGTACCCCTCCGTGACCTCCCGTCCTCGGTGTGCCCCGGGGTGGGACATCGGTGCATCCCCGTGTGTCCCCGTGTGTCCCCTCAGTGCCCCCCATACCCCTCCCGTGACCTTTTCACCTCGGTGGTCCCACTGAGGAGCCCCCCAGTGTCCCTCCAGTGGCTTCCCAGTGACCCGCCAGTGACCCCTCCCAGTGACCCTCCCAGTGACCCCCCAGTGCCTCCCAGTGACCACACCAATGGACCCCCAGTGACCCCCCGGGTGTGCCCCCCGGGGTGGGACATCGGTGGCTCCCCAGTGCTCCTCCCAGTGCCCCCCAGTGTCCCTTCAGCAGCTCCCCAGTGACCCCCCCCAATGACCCCCAGTGCCCCCCCAGTGATTCCCCCAGTGTTCCTCCCAGTGTCCCCCAGTGTCTCCCAGTGATCCCTCCCAGTGACCCCCCAGTGTCCCTCCAGTGACCCCTCCCAGTGAC
Source organism: Phylloscopus whistleri (assembly GCA_017589585.1). Lineage (NCBI taxonomy): Eukaryota > Metazoa > Chordata > Aves > Passeriformes > Phylloscopidae > Phylloscopus > Phylloscopus whistleri. Next base: position 104,491 of record JADMLD010000715.1, on the reverse strand, counting down.
CCCCCAGTGACCCCTCCTAGTGACCTCCCAATGGACCCCCAGTGACCCCCAGTGACCCCTCCCAGTGAGCCCCCAGTGACTCCCCCGAGTGACCCCCCAATGGACCCCCCAATGGACTCCCAGTGCCCCCCAGTGTCCCTCCAGTGACTTCCCAGTGACCCCCCCAATGACCCCCCCCAGTGACCCCCAATGACCCCCTCCCAGTGACCTCCCAATGGACCCCCAGTGACCCCCCAGTGACCCCCGTGCCCCTCCGTGACCTCCCGTCCTCAGTGGTCCCGCCTGTGCCCCCGGGGTGGGACATCGGTGGCTCCCCAGTGCTCCCAGTGTCCCCCAGTGTCCCTCCAGCAGTTTCCCAGTGACCCCCCCAATGACCCCTCCCAGTGACCCCCCAATGGACCCCCAGTGACCCCCCAGTGACCCCCCAATGGACCCCCAGTGACCCCTCCCAGTGACCCCGCAATGGACCCTCAGTGCTCCTCCCAATGACCCCCCCAGTGACCCCTCACGGTGACCCCCCACAATGACCCCTCCCAGTGACCCGCCAGTGACCCTTCCCAGTGACCCCTCCCAGTGACCCCCCCAGTGACCCCCCCCAGTGACCCCTCCCACTGCCCTCCCAGTGACCCCCCAGTGTCCCCCAAGTGTCCCTATGTGCCACTCCCGTTGCCGGTGTCCCCATCCCTGAGTGTCCCCATCCCTGAGTGTCCCCAGCATTTCCTAGGGTGTCCCCAGGGTGTCCCTGTGGTGTCCCCATGGTGTCCCCAGTCCCAGGACATCCCCATCCCAGGGTGTCCCCTGGTGTCCCCAGGGTGTCCCCAATCCCAGGGTGTCCCCAGGGTGTCCCCATGGTGTCACCAGTCCCAGGACATCCCCATCCCAGGGTGTCCCTGTGGTGTCCCCCAGTGTCCCTATGTGCCACTCCCGGTGCCCCTCAGTGACTCCCAGTGTCCCCATCCCTGAGTGTCCTCATCCTGTCATGTCCCCAGCATTTCCTAGGGTGTCCCCAGGGTGTCCCAAATCCCAGGGTGTCCCTAGGGTGTCCCCATGGTGTCCCCAGTCCCAGGGCATCCCCATCTCATGGCTGTCCCCTGGTGTCCCCAGGGTGTCCCCAGGGTGTCCCCATCCCCTAGACGCCCCATCCCAGGGTGTCCCCTGGTGTCCCCATGGTGTCCCCTGGTGTCCCCTCAGAGGTGCCCTGGGTGACACCCCGCCTGGCCTCCCGCACCCCGACGTCCCTGCGCATCTCCTGGCCCCAGCCTCCGGTCCCTCCCGACGGCTACCGGGTGACACTTGTCCCCCTGGTGAGTGACAATGGGGTGGCACTTGTCCCCCTGGTGAGTGGGGTGACAATGGGGTGACAATGGGGTGACACTTGTCCCCCTGGTGAGTGGGGTGACAATGGGGTGACAATGGGGTGGCACTTGTCCCCCTGGTGAGTGGGGTGACAATGGGGTGACAATGGGGTAACACTTGTCCCCCTGGTGAGTGGGGTGACAATGGGGTGACAATGGGGTGACACTTGGCCCCCTGGGGAGTGGGGTGACAATGGGGTGACAATGGGGGTGGGACAGGGAGGGGACACGGAGGGGAGCAGGGACATGGAAGGGGCAGGACCCCGGTGCCACCGGTGTGGCCATCATGGGATGACCCCAAGATGTCCCCAAACGGTCCCCATGTGTGTTCTCAGTGGTGTCCCCGACGTGTCCCAAATGTGTCCCCCAATGTGTCCCAAAGGTGCGTCCAGTGCATCCCCCCAGCGTGTCCCCAAAGTGACTCCAGCGTGTCCCCAACATGACCCCAGTGTGTCCCACAGTGTCCTCAACCTGTGTCCAGTGTGTCCTCAGTGTCCCCATGGTGTCCCCACCACATTCCCAACGTGGTGTCACCATGGTGTCCCCACCACGATCCCAATGTGTCTCCATGGTGTCCCCAATGTGTCCCCATGGTGTCCCGACCAATCTCCCAATGTGTCCCCATGGTGTCCCCCATGTGTCCCCCAACCCATCCCCAACGTGTCACCACCCCGTGCCCTCAATACGTCACCTCCTGGTGTCCCCAGTGTCACCTCCTCCCGGTGTCCCCTCCCACCCCTGACCCTGTCCCCGTCCCCAGGACGACCCCGTGGCCATGACGACCCACGAGCTGCCCAGCTCTGCCGTGGCCTTCTCGGTGACAGGGCTGTCCCCAGGCCGCCCCTTTGAGCTGCTGGTCCAGGCCCGGCGGGGGCCGCACCTGGGGGCACCCGGCGTCCTGCGTCTGCGCACAGGTGGGGACACCTGGGGACACCTGGGGACACCACGGGGGCACCACGGGGGCATCACGGGGGCACCACAGGGACATCACAGGGACACCTGGGGACACCTGGGGACACCACAGGGACACCTGGGGACACCATGGGGACACCTGGGTGAGGGTGGGAATGGCACAGGGATGGGGACAGTGATGACATGGGGACACCGTGGGGACAGTGGGTGGCACAGGGACAGGATGGGAATGGTGACAGAGATGGCACAGGGATGGGGACAGTGACATGGGGTCACCGTAGGGACAGGGACAGCAGGGGGACAAGGGTGGGGTTGGGGCGGGCATGGGGACAGGGATCGGGGTGGCATGGGGACAAGCTGGGGGTGGCCCGGGGGACAGGGATGTCCCCCAGGGACTCTCTGTCACCATGGGTTGGTGACCATGGGTCCCCTTTGCTCCACAGCGCTCATCCCACCCGTGCCCCACTACCAGGGGTCCCCAGCATCACCTCAGGGCTCCCTGGGGTCCCCAGCGGTGGCACCGTCAGCCCGAGGGCCCCCGGAGTCCCCAGGGTCCCCAGGGTCACCGGTGTCACCCGTAGCACCAGACCTGTCCTTGGGGTCACCTGGGTCTTTGGGGTCACCAGCATCTCCCAAGGGTACAGCTCGAGGGTCCCTGGGGTCCCCAGCACCCCCGAGGTCATCGGTGTCCCCAGAGCCACCAGCACCACCAGAGTTCCCGGGGTCACCGGTGTCACTGGGTTTCTCAGGGCCACCAGTGTCCCCAGAGTCCACGTTGTCCCCAGAGATCCCAGAGTTACCAAGGTCCCCAAAGGTCCCAGAGCTGCCAAGGTCCCCAGAGTCCCCAGAGCTGCCAAGGTCCCCAAAGATCCCAGAGCTCCCAAGGTCCCCAAAGATCCCAGAGCGGCCGAGGTCCCCAAAGATCCCAGAGCTCCCAAGGTCCCCAGAGATCCCAGAGCTGCCGAGGTCACCAGAGATCCCAGAGTTCCCAAGGTCCCCAGAGATCCCAGAGCCGCTGAGGTCTCCAGAGATCCTGGAGCTGCCAAGGTCCCCAAAGATCCCAGAGCTGCCAAGGTCTCCAGAGATCCCAGAGCTACCGAGGTCACCAGAGGTCCCAGAGTCCCCGGTGCTCCCAGGGTCCCCTCCACCCCCGTGGTCCCCAGCGTCCCCGTGGTCCCCGCTGTCCCCAGCCATCCCCTCGCTGAAGGACCTGGTGGCCCGGCTGTCCACCTACAGCGGGTCCCTGCTGGAGCGTCTGGAGAGCCACCTGCAGGCCACCAACTTCCCGCTCCGGGGCAACCAGACCGTGCCGGGGGTGGCCCGGGCCATCGTAGCCTACCTCCTGCGGCACCACCCGGGGCTCGGGAGGGGACAGGGACCCACAGGTGGGTGGGGACACCAGGGAAGGGGGCTGGGGGAGAAGGATGTCCAGGGAGGGAGGGGACACACTGGGGACATGGTGGGAACACCATGGGGACACACTGGGAATGTGGTGGGGACACCACAGGGGACAGATTGGGAAGGTGGTGGGCACACCATGGGGACATGTTGGGATCATGGTGGGGACACCTCAGGGACACACTGGGAATGTGGTGGGGACACCACAGGGGACAGATTGGGAAGGTGGTGGGCACACCATGGGGACATGTTGGGATCATGGTGGGGACACCTCAGGGACACACTGGGAATGTGGTGGGGACACCATGGGGACACAATGGGAACATGGTGGGGACACACAGGGAACGTGGTGGGGACACCATGGAGACACACTGGGATCGAGGTGGGGACACACAGGGAACATGGTGGGGACACCACGGGGGACACATTGGGAACATGGTGGGGACACCTTGGGGACACATTGGGATCGTGGTGGGGACACCATGGGGACACACTGGGATCGAGGTGGGGACACACAGAGAACATGGTGGGGACACCACGGGGGACACATTGGGAACATGGTGGGGACACCTCAGGGACACATTGGGATCATGGTGGGGACACGATGGGGACACAAGGAGAGGGAGATCCTGGGGAGCAGAACAGGGGGGATGGGGAGAAAGGAACATCAGGGTGGTGGTGGGGGGTGGGATGGGACAGGGAAGGAACATTCCAGGGAGGGTGGGGTGGAGGGGATGGGGAACAGGGAGGATGAGGAGGATGGGTGGAAGGGAAGAGAAGGAGGAGGATAACCAGGAACAGGGGGAGGGACATCCTGGGGAGGAGAATGGGAGAACATGTCACAGGGATGTCCTGTAACACTCTCTGGGGGCAGGGGAAGGTGGACACCAGGACGTGGTGCTGGAATGGGAGGACTTGGAGGGGATGGAGTGGATGAAGCCATGGAGGGACGTGGGGACAACAGGTACCGATGTGGGGGGTGATGGGTGGGATGAGCTCAGGTGTTGGATCTGATGGCCCTCGTGGGTCCCATCCAGTTCAGGAGATTCTGAGATACCTGGGATGGAGAGAGGAGGGATGGATGGATGGATGATGGATGGATGGATGATGGATGGATGGATGGATGGATGATGGATGGATGGATGGATGGATGGATGGGTGGATAATGGATGGATGGATGATGGATGGATGGATGGATGGATGGACGGATGGATGGATGGATAATGGATGGATGGATGGATGGATGATGGATGGATGGACGGATGGATGGATGGATGGATGGATGATGGATGATGGACGGATGGATGGTGGATGGATGGATGGATGGATGGATGATGGATGGATGGATGGATGGATGGATGAAGGATGAATGGATGGATGGATGGATGATGGATGGATGGATGGATGGATGATGGATGGATGGATGAAGGATGGATGAATGGATGGATGGATGGATGGATGGATGATGGATGGATGGATGAAGGATGGATGGATGGATGGATGGACGATGGATGATGGATGGATGGATGATGGATGGATGATGGATGATGGATGGATGATGATGGATGATGATGGATGGATGGATGATGGATGATGGATGGATGGATGAAGGATGGATGGATGGATGGATGATGGATGATGGATGGATGGATGATGGATGGATGATGGATGATGGATGGATGATGGATGATGGATGGATGGATGGATGGATGGATGGATGGATGGATGGATGGATGGTGGATGGATGGATGGATGGATGGATGGATGGGTGGATGGAAGGATGGATGGATGGATGGATGGACAAATGGATAGAGGAATGGAGAGACAGATGAATGGAGACATGAATGGAGGAGGGGATGGATAAAGAGGTGGAGGGATAAGGGAGGCATAGACGGAGGGAAGGCTGGAGACACAGACGGCCATGCGGCTGGACAGACAGACGCCTGTGCCCACACTGTTCTCCCTCCACTGCAGTCAAAGCCGAGCCAGAGGACCTGCGTCCATCCCGGCCAGTCCTGGGTGACCTCAGTGCCACCAGTGTCACCCCCAGCTCTGTGCAGCTGCAGTGGAGCGTCCCCAGGGGCTCCTTTGACTCCTTCACGCTGCAGTTCCGGGATGCCCAGGGCCAGCCCCAGGCCCTGCCCGTCGATGGCGGGTCCCGCTCGGTGACGGTGCCGGGGCTGTCCCCGTCCCACCGGTATCGCTTCCACCTCTACGGGCTGCGGGGCAAGAAGAAGACTGACCGTGTGTCTATCGACATCATCACAGGTGAGGTGGAAGGACAGAGGGATGGATGGATGGATGGATGATGGATGGTGGATGGATGGATGGATTGGTGGGTGGATGGATGGATGGATGGGTTGGTGGGTGGATGGATGGATGGATGGATGGGTTGGTGGGTGGATGGATGGATGATGGATGGATGGATGGATGCACTGATGGATGGATGGATGGACGGATGGATGGACGGATGGATGGATGATGGATGGATGGATGGATGGATGATGGATCATGGATGGATGGATGGATGGATGGACAGAAGAAGAGATGAGGAATGGGTCGATGATTGAAAACAAATGGTGGCTCCTGGGCGAGCGAGTTGGTTGAGTGGACTGAAGGACAGGGGGATGGTGGGGAATGTGTGGATGGTGATGGATGATCTGTTGATGGAGTGAGGCCAACTGGGTGGGTTGGATGGACGAATGCTGCATGGACACGTGCCTGGCCATGTCCACATGTGGCCGAGTCCGTGGCTGGATTTTGCTCTGAGTGAGTGAGGGGCTGAGTCTAGGGGAGTAAGGGGTGTCAGGCTGTGTTCAGATCAGATTCAAACAAGACTTCAAAAATCCTGTATTCCCAATGTGGTGTCCCCACTACGTTCCCAGTGTGTCCCCATGGTGTCCCCACCACGTTCCCAGTGTGTCCCCACCATGTTCCCAATGTGGTGTCCCCACCATGTTCCCAATGTGCTCTTGTGGTGTCCCCACCAGGTTCCCAATGTGTCCCCATGGTGTCCCTACCATGTTCCCAATGTGTCCCCATGGTGACCCCACCACGTTCCCAGTGTGTCCCCATGGTGTCCCCACCATGTTCCCAATGTGTCCCCGCGGTGACCCCACCCCATTCCCAGGGACTGACTGAAGGAAACAGGATGGATGGATGAAGACGGATGAATGGATGAAGGTGGACAATGGATGGTGGCTTTTGGGGCAGTTCATGGGTGGTTTGACGTGTTGGATCACTGGGTGGGTAGGTGGACAAGCCAATGCAGGGCGAGAAGAAAGGAGTCGAAGGAAAATGTTCATGGTATGACCTGTAGCTAAATGGATGTGGAGATGAAGGGTGGTAGAACGAAAAGTCCTGCTGATAAAAGTGTGAGTGGAAGGATGTAAGCATTGACTGGTGGGTGGTGGGATGGATGGTTCGGTGGACACGGGGATTCTCATGCCATCATCCACTGCAGGCACAGAAGAGCCAGAGGAGCAGCCGCTGCCCCCAGAGGAGCAAAAAAATGAGAAAACCCAAACTGAGACCCCCACATCTGAGGCCACTCCAGCACAAGATCCAACACAGGCGGTGCTGGAGGATCTGAGAGTCTCCAGCATCACCCCCAGCTCTGTGCAGCTGCAGTGGAGCGTCCCCAGGGGCTCCTTTGACTCCTTCACGCTGCAGTTCCGGGATGCCCAGGGCCAGCCCCAGGCCCTGCCCATCGATGGCGGGTCCCGCTCGGTGACGGTGCCGGGGCTATCCCCGTCCCACCGGTACCGCTTCCACCTCTACGGGCTGCGGGGCAAGAAGAAGACCGACCGTGTGTCTATCGACATCATCACAGGTGAGGTGGAAGGTCAGAGGGATGGATGGATGGATGATGGATGGATGGATGGATGGATGGATGGATGGTGGATGGATGGATGGATGGGTGGTGGATGATGGATGGTGGATGGATGGATGGATGGGTGGAGGGATGGATGAATGGATGATGGATGGTGGATGGATGGATGGATGGATGGATGGATGATGGATGCATGGATGGATGGATGGATGGTGGATCGATGGATGGATGGATGGGTGGTGGATGACGGATGGTGGATGGATGGATGGATGGGTGGAGGGATGGATGAATGGATGATGGATGATGGATGGATGGATGATGGGTGGATGGATGGATGATGGGTGGATGGATGAATGGATGATGGATGATGGAGGGGATGGATGGATGGATGGATGGATTGATGGATGGAGAGGTGGATGGATCAAGACATCCCACCCCCATTCCATCCACCTCTGTCAGTAAGCACCCACTCACTTGGCCACCACCCAATCAACCATTGACCATTGACGCTTCCACTGGGCTGGTGACCAAAATTTGCCGTCCACTATCATCGTCATCGATTTATTATCCATCATCATGATCCATAAATATCATCTACCATGTATCACCACCATAATCATCATCATCATTTATCAATCATCACCATCACCATCATCACCATCATTCATCAATCATCTTCCATCCATCCATTCTTCCATCCCCCCATCCATCGTCCTTCATCCATCAACGATGGATGGATGAATGGAAGATTGTCCATGGGAAATGAGGTTGGGAGGGACAGAGACCTGGAGGGACAGAGGAAGGAAGAACCAGAGACTGATATGGAATTGGGTGAGGGTTGTGATGGATGGATGGATGGATGGATGGTCTGGTTGGTGGGTGGTGGGATGCACATTTGGAGGCACACATGGATGTCCATGCCCATTACCATCTCCTCTCCAATGCAGCCAGTGAAGAACCCTCTGAGGAGCCCGAACAGGAGACGCCCAAACCTGAGTCCCCTGCAGCTGAGGCACTCCCGGTGCTGGAGGATCTGAGGGTCTCCAGTGTCACCCCCAGCTCTGTGCAGCTGCAGTGGAGCGTCCCCAGGGGCTCCTTTGACTCCTTCACGCTGCAGTTCCGGGATGCCCAGGGCCAGCCCCAGGCCCTGCCCATCGATGGCGGGTCCCGCTCGGTGACGGTGCCGGGGCTGTCCCCGTCCCACCGGTACCGCTTCCACCTCTACGGGCTGCGTGGAGGCAAAAGGATTGACCGTGTCTCCATCGACACCGTCACAGGTGAGGCAGAAGGTCAAAGGCATGGAAGGATCCAGAAACAGAGGACTCAGGAGATCCCATGTCCATCACAGCGTGCAGCCATTGACTCAGCACCATCTGATCAACCATCAACCCTTCCATACTCCTGTTGACCAGCACCTTCCATCATCCATCATCCATCATCCATCACCCATCATCCATCATGCATCATCCATCATCAGCAGCAGAAACCATCAATGATCCATTGTCATCCATCTTCTTCATCCAACATGTATCACCATCATCATCACCATCAATTATCATGCATCCATCTGTCCTTCAATGTTCTCCTCATCCTCCATCCATCCAGGATGGATTCAATGATGGATGAATGGAGAATTGTCTAAGGGAAATGGGCTTCAGAGGGGTGAAGGCGTGGAGTGATGTGGTGAGAAGGAGACAGAGAAATGGATGTGGAAGTGTCCAGGGGGTTGTGTTGGATGTTGGGTGTGATGGGAAGAATGGATGGATGGATGGATGGATGGATGGATTGGGTGGTGGGATGGACATGTGGAGGGACACGTGGATGTCCATGCCCATTACCATCTCCTCTCCAATGCAGCCCCTGAAGAACCCTTGCCCACAGAGAAACCCCAGCAGGAGAAGCCCAAGCCTGAGTCCCCTGCAGCTGAGGAACTCCCAGTGCGAGCGGTGCTGGAGGATCTGAGGGTCTCCAGTGTCACCCCCAGCTCCGTGCAGCTGCAGTGGAGCGTCCCCAGGGGCTCCTTTGACTCCTTCACGCTCCAGTTCCGGGATGCCCAGGGCCAGCCCCAGGCCCTGCCCATCGATGGCGGGTCCCGCTCGGTGACGGTGCCGGGGCTGTCCCCGTCCCACCGGTACCGCTTCCACCTCTACGGGCTGCGTGGAGGCAAAAGGATTGACCGTGTCTCCATCGACACCGTCACAGGTGAGGCAGAAGGTCAAAGGCATGGAAGGATCCAGAAACAGAGGACTCAGGAGATCCCATGTCCATCACAGCGTGCAGCCATTGACTCAGCACCATCTGATCAACCATCAACCCTTCCATACTCCTGTTGACCAGCACCTTCCATCATCCATCATCCATCATCCATCATCCATCATCAGCAGCATCAACCGTCAATGATCCATCATCATCCATCATCTTCATCCACCATGTATCACCATCATCATCATCCATCAGTTATCATGCATCCATCTGTCCTTCAATGTTCTCCTCATCCTCCATCCATCAAGGGTGGATTCACTGATGGATGAATGGAGAATTGTCTAAAAGAAATGAGGGTGGGAGTGGTGAAGGTGTGCACCGATGTAGTAAGAATGTGATGGATGTGGAATTGTCTGGGGGGTTGTGTTGGATGTTGGGTGTGAGATGGGAAGAATTCATGGATGGATGGATGGATGGATGGATGGATGGATTGACACATGGGTGAATGGATGGATTGGTTGGTGGGTGGTGAGATGGACATTAGGAGGCACACATGGATGTCTATGCCCATCACCATCTCCTCTTCAATGCAGCCAGCGAAGAACCCTCAGAGGAGCCCCAAGAGGAGGCGCCCAAGCCTGAGTCCCCTGCAGATGAGGCACTCCCAGTGCTGGAGGAGCTGGAGGTCTCCAGTGTCACCCCCAGCTCCGTGCAGCTGCAGTGGAGCGTCCCCAGGGGCTCCTTTGACTCCTTCACGCTGCAGTTCCGGGATGCCCAGGGCCAGCCCCAGGCCCTGCCCATCGATGGCGGGTCCCGCTCAGTGACGGTGCCGGGGCTGTCCCCGTCCCGTTGGTACCGTTTCCACCTCTGTGGGTTGCGGGGCGGGAAGAAGATTACCCGTGTCTCCACTGAAGTTTTGACAGGTAAGGTCAGGGGGAGGTACACATGGAGAAAATGGAGAGATGGAGAGATGGAGGGATCAGGGGGTGGATGGATGGATGGATGGATGGATGGATGATGGATGGATGATGGATGGATGGATGGATGATGGATGACAGATGATTCATGATTATTGTTATGGGGGCGTTTTCTTGGTGGTTTGACACGTCATATCTGTGGGTGGGTAGTTGGATAACCCAATGGAGGTTAAATGAGGAGTAGAAGGAAAAGGTGCATGGTATGACCCGTGGTTAGATGGATGGGTAGATAATGAGTGGTGAAATGAATGGCCCAGGAGATGAAAGGAGGGATGGATGGATGGATGGATGGATGGACAGACACATGGGTGAATGGATGGATTGGTTGGTGGGTGGTGGGATGCACATTTGGAGGGACACATGGATGTCCATGCCCATTACCATCTCCTCTCCAATGCAGCCGGTGAAGATCCCTTGCCCACAGAGGAACCCCAAGAGGAGACACCCAAAGCTGAGTCCCCTGCAGATGAGGCACTCCCAGTGCTGGAGGAGCTGGAGGTCTCCAGTGTCACCCCCAACTCGGTCCAACTGCAGTGGAGCGTCCCCAGGGGCTCCTTTGACTCCTTCACGCTGCAGTTCCGGGATGCCCAGGGCCAGCCCCAAGCACTGCCCATCGATGGCAGGTCCCGCTCGGTGACGGTGCCGGGGCTGTCCCCGTCCCACCGGTACCGCTTCCACCTCTACGGGCTGCGGGGCAGGAAGAAGATCAACCACGTCTCCACTGAAGTTGTGACAGGTAATGGGGAAAGTCAGTGGGAGGTACACATGGAGAAAATGGAGAGATGGAGAGGTGGAAGGATCAAGGGGTGGAGGAATGGGTGATTGGATGGATGGATGGATGGATGGGTGGATGGAAGGATGGATGGATGGATGGATGGGTGGATGGATGGATGGATGGGTGGATGGAAGGATGGATGGATGGATGGGTGGATGGCAAGATGGATGGATGGATGGATGGATGGATGAGGATCTCTGGAGGTCTGGATGCCATATGGATAGATGGATGATTAAAGGAAGAGATGGATGGATGGATCATTGGAGGAAGAGATGGGTGGATGATCAAACATGGATGGAGACTCCCAGATGGGTTAGTTTGGTTGGTGGTGGACGGATGGATGGATGGATGGATGGACGGAAGGATGGATTGGTTGGTGGGTGGGTGGTCGATGGATGTTTGGATGGACACACCCATCACCATCCCCTCTCCATGGCAGCAGCAGAAGAGCCAGAGGAACTTCTCCTGCCCACAGAGGAACCGCAGCAGGAGAAACCCCAAACTGAGGCCCCAACATCTGAGGCCACTCCAGCACCGCCTGTGCTGGAGGATCTGAGGGTCTCCAGTGTCACCCCCAGCTCTGTGCAGCTGCAGTGGAGCGTCCCCAGGGGCTCCTTTGACTCCTTCACGCTGCAGTTCCGGGATGCCCAGGGCCAGCCCCAGGCCCTGCCCATCGATGGCGGGTCCCGCTCGGTGACGGTGCCGGGGCTGTCCCCGTCCCACCGGTACCGCTTCCACCTCTACGGGCTGCGTGGAGGCAAAAGGATTGACCGTGTCTCCATCGACACCGTCACAGGTGAGGCAGAAGGTCAAAGGCATGGAAGGATCCAGAAACAGAGGACTCAGGAGATCCCATGTCCATCACAGCGTGCAGCCATTGACTCAGCACCATCTGATCAACCATCAACCCTTCCATACTCCTGTTGACCAGCACCTTCCATCATCCATCATCCATCATCCATCACCCATCATCCATCATGCATCATCCATCATCAGCAGCAGAAACCATCAATGATCCATTGTCATCCATCTTCTTCATCCAACATGTATCACCATCATCATCACCATCAATTATCATGCATCCATCTGTCCTTCAATGTTCTCCTCATCCTCCATCCATCCAGGATGGATTCAATGATGGATGAATGGAGAATTGTCTAAGGGAAATGGGCTTCAGAGGGGTGAAGGCGTGGAGCGATGTGGTGAGAAGGAGACAGAGAAATGGATGTGGAAGTGTCCAGGGGGTTGTGTTGGATGTTGGGTGTGATGGGAAGAATGGATGGATGGATGGATGGATGGATGGATTGGGTGGTGGGATGGACATGTGGAGGGACACGTGGATGTCCATGCCCATTACCATCTCCTCTCCAATGCAGCCCCTGAAGAACCCTTGCCCACAGAGAAACCCCAGCAGGAGAAGCCCAAGCCTGAGTCCCCTGCAGCTGAGGAACTCCCAGTGCGAGCGGTGCTGGAGGATCTGAGGGTCTCCAGTGTCACCCCCAGCTCCGTGCAGCTGCAGTGGAGCGTCCCCAGGGGCTCCTTTGACTCCTTCACGCTGCAGTTCCGGGATGCCCAGGGCCAGCCCCAGGCCCTGCCCATCGATGGCGGGTCCCGCTCGGTGACGGTGCCGGGGCTGTCCCCGTCCCACCGGTACCGCTTCCACCTCTACGGGCTGCGTGGAGGCAAAAGGATTGACCGTGTCTCCATCGACACCGTCACAGGTGAGGCAGAAGGTCAAAGGCATGGAAGGATCCAGAAACAGAGGACTCAGGAGATCCCATGTCCATCACAGCGTGCAGCCATTGACTCAGCACCATCTGATCAACCATCAACCCTTCCATACTCCTGTTGACCAGCACCTTCCATCATCCATCATCCATCATCCATCATCAGCAGCATCAACCGTCAATGATCCATCATCATCCATCATCTTCATCCACCATGTATCACCATCATCATCATCCATCAGTTATCATGCATCCATCTGTCCTTCAATGTTCTCCTCATCCTCCATCCATCAAGGGTGGATTCACTGATGGATGAATGGAGAATTGTCTAAAAGAAATGAGGGTGGGAGTGGTGAAGGTGTGCACCGATGTAGTAAGAATGTGATGGATGTGGAATTGTCTGGGGGGTTGTGTTGGATGTTGGGTGTGAGATGGGAAGAATTCATGGATGGATGGATGGATGGATGGATGGATGGATTGACACATGGGTGAATGGATGGATTGGTTGGTGGGTGGTGAGATGGACATTAGGAGGCACACATGGATGTCTATGCCCATCACCATCTCCTCTTCAATGCAGCCAGCGAAGAACCCTCAGAGGAGCCCCAAGAGGAGGCGCCCAAGCCTGAGTCCCCTGCAGATGAGGCACTCCCAGTGCTGGAGGAGCTGGAGGTCTCCAGTGTCACCCCCAGCTCCGTGCAGCTGCAGTGGAGCGTCCCCAGGGGCTCCTTTGACTCCTTCACGCTGCAGTTCCGGGATGCCCAGGGCCAGCCCCAGGCCCTGCCCATCGATGGCGGGTCCCGCTCGGTGACGGTGCCGGGGCTGTCCCCGTCCCGTTGGTACCGTTTCCACCTCTGTGGGTTGCGGGGCGGGAAGAAGATTACCCGTGTCTCCACTGAAGTTTTGACAGGTAAGGTCAGGGGGAGGTACACATGGAGAAAATGGAGAGATGGAGAGATGGAGGGATCAGGGGGTGGATGGATGGATGGATGGATGGATGGATGGATGATGGATGGATGATGGATGGATGGATGGATGATGGATGACAGATGATTCATGATTATTGTTATGGGGGCGTTTTCTTGGTGGTTTGACACGTCATATCTGTGGGTGGGTAGTTGGATAACCCAATGGAGGTTAAATGAGGAGTAGAAGGAAAAGGTGCATGGTATGACCCGTGGTTAGATGGATGGGTAGATAATGAGTGGTGAAATGAATGGCCCAGGAGATGAAAGGAGGGATGGATGGATGGATGGATGGATGGACAGACACATGGGTGAATGGATGGATTGGTTGGTGGGTGGTGGGATGCACATTTGGAGGGACACATGGATGTCCATGCCCATTACCATCTCCTCTCCAATGCAGCCGGTGAAGATCCCTTGCCCACAGAGGAACCCCAAGAGGAGACACCCAAAGCTGAGTCCCCTGCAGATGAGGCACTCCCAGTGCTGGAGGAGCTGGAGGTCTCCAGTGTCACCCCCAACTCGGTCCAACTGCAGTGGAGCGTCCCCAGGGGCTCCTTTGACTCCTTCACGCTGCAGTTCCGGGATGCCCAGGGCCAGCCCCAAGCACTGCCCATCGATGGCGGGTCCCGCTCGGTGACGGTGCCGGGGCTGTCCCCGTCCCACCGGTACCGCTTCCACCTCTACGGGCTGCGGGGCAGGAAGAAGATCAACCACGTCTCCACTGAAGTTGTGACAGGTAATGGGGAAAGTCAGTGGGAGATACACATGGAGAAAATGGAGAGATGGAGAGGTGGAAGGATCAAGGGGTGGAGGAATGGGTGATTGGATGGATGGATGGATGGATGGGTGGATGGAAGGATGGATGGATGGATGGATGGGTGGATGGATGGATGGATGGGTGGATGGAAGGATGGATGGATGGATGGGTGGATGGCAAGATGGATGGATGGATGGATGGATGGATGGATGAGGATCTCTGGAGGTCTGGATGCCATATGGATAGATGGATGATTAAAGGAAGAGATGGATGGATGGATCATTGGAGGAAGAGATGGGTGGATGATCAAACATGGATGGAGACTCCCAGATGGGTTAGTTTGGTTGGTGGTGGACGGATGGATGGATGGATGGATGGACGGAAGGATGGATTGGTTGGTGGGTGGGTGGTCGATGGATGTTTGGATGGACACACCCATCACCATCCCCTCTCCATGGCAGCAGCAGAAGAGCCAGAGGAACTTCTCCTGCCCACAGAGGAACCGCAGCAGGAGAAACCCCAAACTGAGGCCCCAACATCTGAGGCCACTCCAGCACAGGCAGTGCTGGAGGATCTGAGGGTCTCCAGTGTCACCCCCAGCTCTGTGCAGCTGCAGTGGAGCGTCCCCAGGGGCTCCTTTGACTCCTTCACGCTGCAGTTCCGGGATGCCCAGGGCCAGCCCCAGGCCCTGCCCATCGATGGCGGGTCCCGCTCGGTGACGGTGCCGGGGCTGTCCCCGTCCCACCGGTACCACTTCCACCTCTACGGGCTGCGTGGAGGCAAAAGGATTGACCGTGTCTCCATCGACACCGTCACAGGTGAGGCAGAAGGTCAAAGGCATGGAAGGATCCAGAAACAGAGGACTCAGGAGATCCCATGTCCATCACAGCGTGCAGCCATTGACTCAGCACCATCTGATCAACCATCAACCCTTCCATACTCCTGTTGACCAGCACCTTCCATCATCCATCATCCATCATCCATCACCCATCATCCATCATGCATCATCCATCAGCAGCAGCAGAAACCATCAATGACCCATTGTCATCCATCTTCTTCATCCAACATGTATCACCATCATCATCACCATCAATTATCATGCATCCATCTGTCCTTCAATGTTCTCCTCATCCTCCATCCATCCAGGATGGATTCAATGATGGATGAATGGAGAATTGTCTAAGGGAAATGGGCTTCAGAGGGGTGAAGGCGTGGAGCGATGTGGTGAGAAGGAGACAGAGAAATGGATGTGGAAGTGTCCAGGGGGTTGTGTTGGATGTTGGGTGTGATGGGAAGAATGGATGGATGGATGGATGGATGGATGGATTGGGTGGTGGGATGGACATGTGGAGGGACACGTGGATGTCCATGCCCATTACCATCTCCTCTCCAATGCAGCCCCTGAAGAACCCTTGCCCACAGAGAAACCCCAGCAGGAGAAGCCCAAGCCTGAGTCCCCTGCAGCTGAGGAACTCCCAGTGCGAGCGGTGCTGGAGGATCTGAAGGTCTCCAGTGTCACCCCCAGCTCCGTGCAGCTGCAGTGGAGCGTCCCCAGGGGCTCCTTTGACTCCTTCACGCTGCAGTTCCGGGATGCCCAGGGCCAGCCCCAGGCCCTGCCCATCGATGGCGGGTCCCGCTCGGTGACGGTGCCGGGGCTGTCCCCGTCCCACCGGTACCGCTTCCACCTCCACGGGCTGCAGGGTGGGCAGAGGATCGACCGTGTCTCCACTGACGTTGTCACAGGTGAGGAGGAACATCAGAAATTGAAAGGATTGGAGAGGTGGCTGTAGGGATGGAGAGATGGAGCAATCAAAGGATTCCATCCCCATCCCATCCCTACCTGCCATTCGGTATCTTCTGACACCAGCATCCAATCAACCATTGACCACTGCCTGTTATCCAACACTCACCCTCATCCATCATCATCATCATCATCATCATCATCATCATCATCATTATTTAATTGGGTAGATCCATTATCTGTCCATCACCCGTCACCGACCCCTCCATTCCCTGGTGCTCCACTTCTCCCAAAGTTTCCAAGCTTGGTAGCAGAGGATGTGTGGGAGTGTTGGCAAGGTAGAGGCATGGATGGTGGATGGATGGATGGATGGATGATGGATGGGTGGATGGATGGGTGGATGGGTGGATGGATGGGTGGATGAATGGATGGATGGATGGTGGATGGATGGATGGATGGGTGGATGGATGGGTGGATGGGTGGATGGATGGGTGGGTGGATGGATGGATGAATGGATGGATGGATGGTGGATGGATGGATGGATGGATGATGGATGGATGGATGATGGATGGATGGGTGATGGATGCGTGGATGTGGGATGGACTGATGGATGGATGGATGGACTGATGGATGGATGGGCAAATGATTATGTTGATGATGACTGTGATGATGGATGGATGATGATGATGGGTGATGGAAGATGGATGAACAATGGATAATGGACGGACAATGGTATGGCAATGGATGGACAGTGCATGGAGAATGGATGGATGGATGATGGATGGATGGATGGATGGATGATGGATGGATGGATGGATGGATGGATGGAGGGATGGATGATGGATGGGTGGTTGGGTGGATGATAGAGGGACATGTTGAAGGACAAGCAGGTGCCCAGGGTCATCACCATCCCCTCTCCATCACAGCTGCAGCCAAGCAGGGGGAGCCGCCCCATCCCTCAGAGGAGCCCGAAACTGAGGCCATCTCATCTGATGCCCTGCCAGCACCGCCTGTGCTGGAGGATCTGAGGGTCTCCAGTGTCACCCCCAGCTCTGTGCAGCTGCAGTGGAACATCCCCAGGGGCTCCTTTGACTCCTTCACGCTGCAGTTCCGGGATGCCCAGGGCCAGCCCCAGGCCCTGCCCATCGATGGCGGGTCCCGCTCGGTGACGGTGCCGGGGCTGTCCCCGTCCCACCGGTACCGCTTCCACCTCTACGGACTGTGGGCTGGGACAAGGATTGACCACGTCTCCACCGATGTCGTCACAGGTGAGGGGGGCTCAGGCCTCATCCACACCTGTTGTGCATCGAAGCCCTCAGTTGCTCCTTCAGGCTTGGGGAGCCTCGAAGGGCTTCTGGGGCTTGAGACAGGGGTGGGAATGTGGGGGCCAGAGGGATGGAGAGTAGAGGGATGTGTGGACCTGTGCATGGGTGATGGATGGTGGTGGATGGATGGATGGATGGATGGATGGATGGACGGATGGATGGACGGACGGATGGATGGACGGATGGATGCTGTGATGGATGGTGGCATGGATGGATGGATGGATGGATGGTGTGATGGACGGATGGTGTGATGGTGTGATGGTGTGATGGATGGATGACGGATGGATGATGGATGGATGGATGACGGATGGATGATGGATGGATGGATGGATGGATGGATGGAAGGATGGATGGACGGATGGATGGATGGATGGAAGGATGGACGGACGGATGGATGGATGGATGGATGGATGGATGGATGGATGGATGGATGGATGGATGGTGTGATGGATGGTGTGATGGATGGTTCAATGAACATGTCAATTCTCACACCCATCATCATCCCCTCTCCATCACAGATGCAGCAGTGCCAGAGCAGCTGCCCATTCTCTCAGAGGACCCCCAACCTGAAGACCACAAACCTGAGCAGCCCAAAACCGAGGCCGACCAGGGACAGGCGGCGCTGGGGAAGTTGAGGGTCTCCAGTGTCACCCCCAGCTCTGTGCAGCTGCAGTGGAGCGTCCCCAGGGGCTCCTTTGACTCCTTCACGCTCCAGTTCCGGGATGCCCAGGGCCAGCCCCAGGCCCTGCCCATCGATGGCGGGTCCCGCTCAGTGACGGTGCCGGGGCTGTCCCCGTCCCACCGGTACCGCTTCCACCTCTACGGGCTGCGGGGCAAGAAGAGAACCGACCGCGTCTCCACCGATGTTGTCACAGGTGAGGAGGAAGATCAGAGGGTGGAAGGGTTGGGGAGATGGAAGTAGGGATGGAGAGATTGATGGAAAGATGGAGAAAAAGGTGGATTATGGATGCTTGGAGGGTTGGATGAGTCATGAGTAGAAGGATGGACAGGAACATCGTTAGATGCCTGCAGAAATGGACAGTGGAAGGATGGATGGAGGGCTGGACACGTGGGTGATGGATGATGGGGGTTGGTGGTCAGGAGCAGGCGGGAAGTGTCCATCGTTGAGAGGATGTCTTCTGGGCCTCGTCACTGCCCCGTTGTGGATGGCGACGGGGATGGGAAGGAGCGATGGGTGGAACTGGGACGGGAAACTGGAGACAGCTTGGAGATGGAGAGATGGCTGGGACCATGGAAGGTCCATGGAAGGGTGGAGGGATGAAGGGATTGATGTTTGTTTGTTTGTTTGGATGGATGGTTGGTGAATATTGGATGAATCAAGATGATGGATGATGTTGATTGTGACGATGATGATGAGGGATGATGTTGATTGTGATGATGATGATGATGGATGATGTTGATTGTGACGATGATGAGGGTGGCGGATGACAGCAGATGCTGGTTGGTGAAGTCCATGGAAGAGTCAGTGGTTGACTGGATGAGGGTGGGGTCACTGGGTGCTCAGTGACGGGTGAGGAGGGACTGGGAGGAAATGGATGATGGAGAACGGATGGTTGGGTGGATGAGGGATGGACATGTGGATGGACATGCCACCACCCACACCCATCACATCTCTGTTGTTGCTGCAGCTGACCCAGAGGAACTGCCCTCACCCTCAACGAACACTCCATCTGAGGCCCCCACAGCTGAGGATCACCAAACTGCACATGCCCGAGTCGAGGCCGCTCCATCTGAGACCACTCCAGCCCAGGCGGTGCTGGAGGATCTGAAGGTCTCCAGTGTCACCCCCAGCTCCGTGCAGCTGCAGTGGAGCGTCCCCAGGGGCTCCTTTGACTCCTTCACGCTGCAGTTCCGGGATGCCCAGGGCCAGCTCCAGGCCCTGCCCATCGATGGCGGGTCCCGCTCGGTGACGGTGCCGGGGCTGTCCCCGTCCCACCGGTACCGCTTCCACCTCTACGGGCTGCGGGGTGGGAAGAAGGTCTACCACACCTCCACTGAAGGTGTTACAGGTGAGGGGCGTGGTCAGAGGAGCAGATGGGTCATGGTGTCAATGGATTAAGGGATCGTGGCCATCTCATCTCTACGTGCCACCTACTACCCACAGACCCCAGCACCACCCAATCCATCATCAACCCTTCCACCGACTTCTTTACCAGAACCTTCCATCATCCACCATCATTGCCATCATCCTCTTTATCTGTCACCATCATCATCATCACCATCACCATCATCACCATCATCATCATCATCTTCCATCATGATCCATCCATGGTGCTCGAAGGACTGAATGGTTGAATGGATTCTGGACTGGACTGTGAGTGCGTTTCTTCCCGGGCTGGTGGAAGAAGGTGGAGAGATCGATGAGTGGTTGGAGGGAACTGGGAAGTAGAGATGGATGGTGCGTTCCTGGTGGGATGTCCTGAAGGATGGAGGATTGTCCACGAGAAATGGGGGGTGGAAGAGGTGAAGGCTTGAGGGGACGTAGAGAGAAAGAGTTGGAGAGACGATTGCAGGAATGGTTCCGGCATTGGGGTGGGTGTTGGGTGAGATGGACGGAGACACGGATGGATGGATGGATGAACGGACGGATGGATGGAAGGATGGATGGATGGATGATGGATGGATGGAAGGACGGATGGATGGATGATGGATGGATGGATGGGTGGATGGATGAGCGGATGGATGGATGGACAGATGGATGGATGGATGAGTGGATGGATGAGTGGATAGATGGATGGATGGAAGATGGATGGATGGATGGATGATGGATGGATGGATGGATGATGAATGACAGCTCATTCTGTGGATGGTGAATGCACATTTGGATGGACACATGGATACCCATCACCATCTCGTCTCCATTGCAGCTGCAGTCAACTTGGATGAGCCACCCATACCTTCACAGGAGCTCCAACCAGAGGACACCCAACCTAAAGATCCCCCAGTCGAGTCCCCCTCAACTGACGCCCCCTTGGCACGGGCAGTGCTGGAGGATCTGAGGGTCTCCAGCGTCACCCCCAGCTCTGTGCAGCTGCAGTGGAGCGTCCCCAGGGGCTCCTTTGACTCCTTCACGCTGCAGTTCCGGGATGCCCAGGGCCAGCCCCAGGCCCTGCCCATCGATGGCGGGTCCCGCTCGGTGACGGTGCCGGGGCTGTCCCCGTCCCACCGGTACCGCTTCCACCTCCACGGGCTGCGGGGTGGGCAGAGGATTGACCGTGTCTCCACCGATGTCGTCACAGGTGAGGCAGAAGGTCAGAGAGGTGAGGGTGGGTGAATGACGGGATGAAGGATGATGGATGGAGGGATGGATGGAGGGATCAAGGAGTGGAGGAACATGTGGGTGAACAAAGGGTTCAGGAGGAACATGTGGGTGAACGAGAGTTCCATGAGTGAGTGGGTGGAGGATGGATCAGCTGATGGATGGATGATGATGGATGGATGGATGGAGGTCTTCTGAATTGGTTGGTTGATCAGTGGATGATGGATGGATGGATGGATAAATGGATGGACGGATGGACAGATGGATAAATGGATGGATGATGGATGGATGGATGGATGATGGATGGATGGATGGATGGATGATGGATGGATGGATGGATGGATGTGGGGTAGAGATGCCAGATGAAAGAGAGAGATGGATAGATGGAGGGTTGTAGGAAGAGTTTGGATGGATGATGGATGGATGGACATGTGGATGGATGGACATGTGGATTGAGAATGAATACAGGCTCTGGAGTGGGAGGCAGGGTTGATGCATGGATGGTGATGGATGATGGATTGATGGATGAGGGGCTCCTGGGTATGGTGGATGGATGGACGGACGATGGATGGATGGATGGATCTTTGGATGCCCATGCCCTTCATCATCCCCTCTCCACAGCAGCAGCAGAAGAACCAGAGGAACTGCCCCTGCCCACTGAGGAACCCCAAGATGAGAAACACCAAACTGAGGCCCCCTCATCTCCAACCACACCTGTGTGGGCGGTGCTGAAGGATCTGGATGTCACCAATGCCACCCCCAGCTCTGTGCAGCTGCAGTGGAGCGTCCCCAGGGGCTCCTTTGACTCCTTCACGCTGCAGTTCCGGGATGCCCAGGGCCAGCCCCAGGCCCTGCCCATCGATGGCAGGTCCCGCTCGGTGACGGTGCCGGGGCTGTCCCCGTCCCACCGGTACCGCTTCCACCTCCATGGGCTGCGGGGAGGGACCAGAACCGACCACATCTCCACGGAGGCCACCACAGGTGAGGTTCTGCAGGGGCTCCCCCAAAGTCCTTCAGGGCTGGGAGTGGGGCCCAGGAAGACCTGGGAGGAACTGGGAGAACTGGGGGGACTGGGGAACTGGGGAGAACTGGGGGAACTGGGGGAACTGGGGAATGGGGGAACTGGGGAAACTGGGGGAACTGGGGGAACTGGGGAACTGGGGAGAACTGGGGGAACTGGGGGAACTGGGGAATGGGGGAACTGGGGAGAATTGGGGCCCGGGTGAAACTGGGTGGACAGCTGCACCCCTTAGTCCTTTTTTGGGGTCCTTTTTGGAGCATCTGTGTCCTTTGGGGGGTGTCTGGGTCCTTTTGGGGGGGGTCACCAACATCCCTGGGTGCTTTTGGGGGGTCTCTGTGTCCTTTTTGGGGTCACCAGCACCCCTGGGTCCTTTTTGGGGGTCTTTTTTGGGGGGGGATCTGTGTCCTTTTTGGGGTCTCTGTGTCCTTTTGGGGTGAACAGCTGCCCCCCTGTGTTTTTAGGATTTCGGGGGGACTCCCGGGGCACCGGGGGCATCTCCCTGGGGTGCATCGCCCAGGAGGGTCCCTGGGGGGGTTTGGGGTGCCCCGAGCGGATTTTTTGGGGTGTCCGGGCAGGAATTTGGGGTGTCAGCGGCGTCCCCCTCCCCCCAGGAGCCCCGGGGACCCTCTGGGTGGGCTCGGTGTGGCCCCGCAGCGCCCGCCTGCACTGGGACCCCCCCCAGGAACCCCCCGAGGGCTTCGAGCTGGAGTACGGACCCCCCGGGGGACCCCAAAAGGTAAAGGGACCCCAAAACCTCCCTGGGAACTCCAAAACCCCCCTTGGGAACCCCAAAACCTCCCCGGGAACCCCAAAACCCCCCTTGGGAATCCCAAAAGGTAAAGGGGAGCCCCAAAAGGGGCCTGAAACCCCAAAACTCCCCCTGGGAACCCCCTAAAACCCCTCTGGGAACCCCAAAACTGCCCTGGGAACCCCAAAATCCCCCTGGGAACCCCCCAAATGCCCTGGGAACCCCCTAAAACGCCGCGGGGACCCCAAAACCTCCCTGGGAACCCCAAAACCCTCCCGGGAACCCCAAAAACGCCCTGGGAACCCCCTAAAACCCCCAGGAACCTCAAAATCCCCCTGGGAACCCCAAATATCTCCCTGGGAACCCCAAAATCCCCCTGGGAACCCAAATACCCCCCCCGGGAACCCCAAAACCTCCCTGGAAACCCCAAAACCCTCTCGGGGACCCCAAAATCCCCCTGGGAATCCCAAATACTCCCTGGGAACCCCAAAACCCCCCTGGGAACCCCCTAAAACCCCCTGGGAACCCCCAACCCCCCCCCGGGGGACCCCAAAAGGTAAAGGGGCACCCCAAAAGGAGCCTTAAAACCCCAAAAACCCCCTGGGAACCCCAAAACTCCCCAGGAACCCCAAATATCTCCCTGGGGACCCCAAAACCTCCCTGGAAACACCAAAACCCACCCCAGGGACCCCAAAACCCATTTGGGACCCCCCAAACCCCTTTGGGATCATCCCGGAGATGACCCCCCAAACCCCAAAACCCCTTTGGGATCACCCCGGGGACTCCAAAACGCCTTTGGGATCCCCCAAACCCCTTTGGGATGACCCCGTTGACCCCCAAACCCCTTTGGGACCCCCCAAACCCCTTTGGGATCATCCTGGGGACCCCCTGGGACATCCCAAACCCCTTTGGGATCATCAACACCTCTGGGGGACCCCAAAACCCCTTTGGGATCACCCTGAGGACCCCTGGGACACCCCAAACGCCTTTGGGGTCACCCCAAACCCCTATGGGATGACCCCAAACCCCCTTTTGGATGCCCCAACCCCTTTGGGACCCCCTCGGGACACCCCAAACCCCCTTTGGGATCACCCCGGGGACGCCAAAACACCTTTGGGATCCCCCAAACCCCTTTGGGGTGACCCCAACCCCCTTTGGGACCCCCCAGAGGCTGCGGCTGCCCCCCGGGGCTCGGTCCCAGCAGCTGTGGGGGCTGGAGCCGGCCGGGCGCTATGGGGCGCGGCTGTGGGGCCGGGGTGGGGGCGGGGAGCCCCCGAGCGCCCCCCTGCGGGCCGGCTTCGAGACGCGTGAGTGGGGGAGGGGAGCCCTGGGGTGGGGGGGGAGGGGTGGGGGGGACCCTTGGGTGGAGGGGGCCCTTGGGTGGGGGAGGGGGAGAGGGGACCCTGGACCCCCTTTTGGGGGGTGGGTTTGGAATTTTGGGCGATGGGGGCACCCTTGGGTGGGGGAGGGGTTGCATCTGGACCCCCTTTTTTGGGTGGGTGGGGTTGGAATTTTGGGGAGATTGGGGCTGGAATTTTGGAAGGCGCCTGGACCCCTTTTTTGGGGGGGTGGGGCTGGAATTTTGGGGGGGTGGGACCCTTGGGTGGGTGGGGGCACCTTTGGGTGGGGGAGGGGCACCTGGACCCCTTTTTGGGGGGTGGGGCTGGAATTTTGGGGGGCACCTGGACCCCTTTTTTGGGGTGGGGGGACCCTTGGGTGGGGCTGGAATTTTGGGGGGTGGGGGTCGCTTGGGTGGGGGTTGGGGGCACCTGGACCCCTTTTTTGGGGCGGTGGGTTTGGAATTTTGGGGGTGGGGGACCCTTGGGGGGTGGGGGCACCTGGACCCCTTTTTTGGGGGGGTGGGCACCCTTGGGTGGGGGCACCTGGACCCCTTTTTGTGGGGGGTGGGGTTGGAATTTTGGGGGGTGGGGGCACCCTTGGGTGGGATGGGGGTTGTGCACCTGTACCCCCTTTTTTTGGGGGGGTGGGGGGACCCTTGGGGGGGGTGGGGCTGGAATTTTGGGGGGCACCTGGACACTCCCACCCCAGGGTGATTTTTGGGGGGGGGAATCCGGGTCCTTTTTTGCGGGGGGGTCACCAGCACCCCTGGGTCCTTTTTGGGGTCATTTTTGGGGTTTTTTTGAGGGATCTGGGTTTTTTGGGGGGGGGCATCTGGGTCCTTTTTGGGGTCTCTCTGCCCTTTTTGGGGTCCCTTTTTGGGGTCCTTTTTTGGGTTCATTTTGGGGTCATTTTTGGGGTCCTTTTAGGGATTGTTTTTGGGGTCTTTTTAAGGTCCTCTTTGGGGTCTTTTTTGGGGGTCTCTGTGCCTTTTTGGGGGTCCTTTTTGAGATCCTTTTTGGGGTCCTTTTTGGGGTCCTTTTAGGATCCTTTTTGGGGTCCTTTTGGGGTCTTTCTTGGGCTCCTTTTTGGGGTCTTTTTTGGGCTCCTTTTTGGGGTCTTTTTGGGATCTTCTTTGGGGTCTCTCTGCCCTTTTTGGGGGTCTCTGTGCCCTTTTTGGGATCCCTTTTGGGGTCTTTCTTGGGATCCATTTTGGGGTCTTTTTTGGGATTTTTTGGGGGGTTCTTTTTGGGATTTTTTGGGGGGTTTTTTGGGGTCTCTAAGCGCCCCCTGTCCCCCCCCCCAGCCCCGCTGCCCCACCCGCACCCCCGGGACTGCGCCGAGGAGCAGCAGAACGGGCCGGGCCCGTCCCGGGAGAGCCGAATCTTCCTGGGGGGGGACCCGGCCCGGCCCCTGAGGGTGTTCTGCGACATGGAGAGCGACGGGGGGGGATGGGTGGTGGGTAACTGGGCAAACTGGGAGCACTGGGAGGGACTGGGATAAACTGGGAGGGGACTGGGAGGGACTGGGATGGACTGGGAGGGGACTGGGATAAACTGGGAGGGAGCTGCAGTTCCCAAAGTCGCCACCAGGCAGAGCTCGTGGAGACATTAGGAGTCCATAGAGGGGAACTGGGAGGGACTAGGATGGACTGGGAGGGACTGGGAGGGACTGGGAACAGTGGGAGAGCGACGGGGGCGGATGGGTGGTGGGTAACTGGGGGGACTGGGATGGACTGGGAGGGACTGGGAGGAACTGGGAGCACTGGGAATGGCATTAGGAGCACTGGGAGGACGCTGGGAGGGGGCACTGGGAGTACTGGGAGGGACTGGGAGGGCACTGGGGGGGACTGGGAATACTGGGAATGGCATTGGGGGCACTGGGAGCAACTGGGAGTGGGCACTGGAGGGACTGGGAGGGACTGAGAGGGACTGGGAGCACTGGGAGGGACTGGGAACACTGGGAGAGCGACGGGGGCGGATGGGTGGTGGGTAACTGGGGGCACTGGGAGGGACTGGGAGGGACTGGGGGGAACTGGGAGAGCGACGGGGGAGGATGGGTGGTGAGACTGGGGGGACTGGGAGCACTGGGAGGGACTGGGAGGGACTGGGAGCACTGGGGGGTTGATGGGAGGGAAATTGGGGATTTTTGGGGGGTGTTTTGGGGTCCCCACTGGGTTTTTGGGGGTCCCTACTGGGTTTTGGGGTCCCGGGTGTGTTTGGGGGTCCCCGCTGTGTTTTTGGGGTCCCCGTTCGGTTTTTGGGGTCCCTGGTGTGTTTTGGGTTTCCCTGATGGGTTTTTGGGGCTCAGGGGGGTTTTTGGGGTGTCCCTGGTGGGTTTTTGGGGTCCCCGTTTGGTTTTTGGGGTCCCCGTTCGGTTTTTGGGGTCCCCGCTGTGTTTTTGGGGTCCCCGTTGGGTTTTTGGAGCTCAGGGGGGTTTTTGGGGTCCCCGGTGCATTTTTGGGGTCCCTGGTGCATTTTTGGGGTCCCCGTTGGGTTTTTGGGGTCCCCGCTGTGTTTTTGGGGTCCCCGTTGGGTTTTTGGGGTGACTCCCCCCCCCCCTCCAGGTGTTCCAGCGGCGCCAGGACGGCGGCACCGATTTCTGGCGGGGGTGGGACGAGTACGCGCGGGGCTTCGGGAACCTCAGTGGGGAGTTCTGGCTGGGTGAGAACCCCAAAATTTGGGGGGTCGGTTTGGGGGGGTCCCCAATATTTTAGGGGACGCTTTTCGGGTCCCCAGGTGTTTTTGGGGGGGTCCCCAGGGGTTTTTTGGGGGGTTCCCCACGGGTTTCTGGCGCGGCTTCGGGAACGTCAGCGGGGAGTTCTGGCTCGGTGAGAACCCCAAAATCTGGGGGGGACCCCAAAATCTGGGGGGGACCCCAAAATCTGGGGTGTCAATGGGGGGGGACCCCAAAAACCTTTGGGGTCGATTTGGGGGGTCTAGGGGGGCGGGGGAACTGGGAGAAGTGGTTTTGGGAGGGGGGTCCCCAATATTTAAGGGGTTCGGGGGACATTTTTGGAGTCTCCAGGCGTTTTTGGGGGGTCCCCAATATTTTAGGGGGCATTTGAGGGGTCCCCGCGCATTTTTTGGGGGTCCCCAGGTGTTTTGGGGGGATCCCCCGATATTTCACGGGTCCAGGGGGTCCCCGGGCGGTTTTTTTTGGGGGGTCCCCAATATTTTAGGGTTCCCTAGGCGTTTTTTTGGGGGGGGTCCCAGACTGATTTTTTTTGAGGGAGGTCCCTGATTTTTTGGGGGGGGAGGGGTCCCTTAATGATTTTTTTGGGGGGGGTCCCGAAACGATTTATTTTGGGGAGGGGGTCCCTGATTTATTTTGGGGGGAGTCCTGGACTGATTTTTTTCCCTGATTTTATTTTGGGGAGGGGTCCCTGAATTATTTTAGGGGGGGTCCCTTAAACATTTTTTGGGGGGTCCCCAGGATTTTTTTGGGGGGTCCCTTAATTCTTTGGGGGAGGGGTCCCTGATTTTTTTTTTGGGGGGGGATCCCCAGGATTTATTTTGGGGAGGGGTCCCTGATTAATTTTGGGGGCGGGTCGCAGGTAACGAGGCGCTGCACGCGCTGACCTCCGCGACCCCCACCGAGCTGCGGATCGACCTGCGCACCCCCCGCGACTCCGCCTTCGCGATCTATCGCGACTTCGCTGTCGGCAGCGCCCGCGAGCGATACCGGCTGAGAGTGGGGGGCTTCAGCGGCACCGCCGGTACCGGGGGAGAGGGGCGCGGGGGGTCCTGGGGGGGTTTTGGGGGGAGTTTGGGGGTCCTGGGGGGTCTTTGGGGGGGTCCTGGGGGAGTTTTGGGGGTCCTGGGGGGGTTTTGGGGTCCCCAGGGGGTCTTTGGGGGGTCCTGGGGGGGTTTTGGGGTCTCTGGTGGGTTTGGGGAGTCCTGGGGGGGGGTTGGGGGGAGTTTTGGGGGGTCCTGGGGGGGGGGGTTGGGGGGGTCCTTGGGGGGGTTGGGGGGGTCCGGGGGGGTCCGGGGGGGTCCTGGGGGGGGTTGGGGGGAGTTTGGGGGTCCTGGGGGGAGTTTGGGGGTCCTGGGGGGGGTTTGGGGGTCCCCGGGGGGGTCCTAGGGGGGTTTTGGGGGGTCCTGGGTGGTCCTGGGTGGGTTTTTGGGGGTCCCTGCTGTGTTTTGGGGTCCCTGGTTGGGTTTTGGGGGTCCCGGGGGTCCCTGGGTGGGTTTGGGGGTTCCCTGGGTGGGTTTTTGGGGGTTCTTGGTGGGTTTTGGGGTCCCCGGGGGGGTTTTGGGAAATCCCTGGTGGGTTTGGGGGGTTTTGGTGGGTTTGGGGGTGTCCCCAGTGTGTTTTCGGGGTCCCCGTGGGTCCCTGGGTGGGTTTTTGGGGGTCCCCGCTGTGTTTTGGGGTCCCTGGGGGTCCCTGGGTAGGTTTTTGGGGTCCCCGCTGTGTTTTGGGGTCCCCGGGGGTCCCTGGGGGGGTTTTGGGGGTCCCGGGGGGTCCCTGGGTGGGTTTTTGGGGTCCCCGGTGGGTTTGGGGGTCCCCGCTGTGATTTGGGGGTCCCGGGGGGTCCCTGCTGTGTTTTGGGGGTCCCCGCTGTGTTTTGGGGGGTCCCTGTTGGGTTTTTGGGGTCCCTGACCACCCCCTCCCCTCCCCCCAGGGGACGCCCTCTCGTACCACTCGGGCAGCCCCTTCTCCACCTGGGACCGGGACCCCCGGGACCCCCGGGACCGCCGGGACCCCTCGGGGCGGCCGCGCCCCCCGCCCTGCGCCGTGGCCTACGGGGGGGCCTGGTGGTACCGGAACTGCCACTACGCCCACCTGAACGGGCGCTACGGGACCGCCCGCGACCATCAGGTGGGGATGGGGTCTCTGAGGGTCTGGGGGTCCACAGGGGTTTGGGGAGTTTGGGGAGTTTGGGGGGTCTGAGGTCTGGGGGGTCTGTGGGGTGTCTGGGGGTCTGGGGGGTCTGGGAGGTCTGGGGTCCACAGGGGTCCACAGGGGTCTGGGGGGTTTGGGGGGTCTGGAGGGTTTGGGGGGTTGGGGGGGTCTGAGGGTCCATAGGGGTCTCTGGGGGTCTGTAGAGGTCTCCGGGGGTCTCTGGGGGTCCCTGGGGGTCTCTGGGGGCCCATAGGGGTCCCTGGGGGTCTGTGGGGTCTGGGTGGGGTCTGTGGGGTCTGGGAGGTCTGGGGGGGGGGGTCCATAGAGGTCTCTGAGGGGTCTCTGGGGGTCCCTGGGGGTCTCTGGGATCTGGGGGGTCTGTGGGGTCTGGGGGGGGTCCATAGGGGTCTGCGGGGGTCTCTGGGGGTCTCTGGGGCCTCTGGGGGCCCATAGGGGTCTCTGGGGGTCTTTGGGGGTCTCTGGGGGTCTTTGGGGGTCTCTGGGGGGGGTCTCTGGGGGTCTCTGGGGGTCTCTGAGGGTCCATAGGGGCCCATAGGGGTCTGTGGGGTCTGTGGGGGTCCATAGGGGTCCCTGGGGGTCCATAAGGGGTCTGTGGGGGTCTCTGGGGGTCCTGACCCCCGCCCCCCACCCCATTTCCCCCCAGGGCATCCACTGGTTCCCCTGGAAAGGTTTCAACGTCTCCATCCCCTTCACTGAGATGAAGCTGCGGCCGCGGCGCGGCTGAGGGGGCTGGGGGGGGGTCCCTGGGGGGCTGGGGGGGACCCCTGGGTGCTGGGGGAGACCCCTGGGGGCTGGGGGGGTCCCAGAGTCCGGGGGGTCCCCTGGGTGCTGGGGGGTCCCAGAGTCTGGGGGGTCCCAAAGTCTGGGGGTCCCAGAATCTGGGGGTCCCCGAGTCCGGGGGGTCCCAGAGTCCGGGGGGGTCCCAGAATCTGGGGGGTCCCCTGGGTGCTGGGGAGAGGTACCAGAGTTTGGGGGTCCCAGAGTCTGGGGGGGTCCCAGAGTCCGGAGGTCCCCTGGGTGCTGGGGGACTCCTGGGTGCTGGGGAGGGGTCTCAGGCACCATTTGGGGAGGGGTCCGAGGTGGAACTTTCATTGCCGGGCAATAAAAGCTGACGGTGACTCCTCCCTGTGCTGTGGTGGGTCCGGGGTTGGGGTGGGGGGCAGCACCAGGAGGGGCTGGGGGGTCCCAAATGGTCCTGGGAGTTCTGGTCCTGGGATCCCCACCTGTCCCAGGGATCCCCAAATTTCCTCGGGATCCCCAATTTCCCAGGATCCCCACCTGTCCCAGGGATCCCCACTTGTCCCGGGATCCCCAATTTCCCCGGGATCCCCACCTGCCCAGGGATCCCCACCTGTCCCAGGGATCCCCACCTGTCCCGGGATCCCCAATTTCCCCGGGATCCCCACCTGCCCAGGGATCCCCACCTGTCCCAGGGATCCCCACCTGTCCCGGGATCCCCAATTTCCCCAGGATCCCCAATTTCCCAGGATCCCCACCTGTCCCAGGGATCCCCACCTGTCCCGGGATCCCCACTTGTCCCGGGATCCCCAATTTCCCAGGATCCCCAATTCGCCAGGATCCCCACCTGCCCAGGGATCCCCACCTGTCCCTGTCACAGTCGATAGGTGTGGCTGTTGACACAGACAGACTCCAGGTGCTCCATCACAATCATTGGAAGGTTTCAAGCACCTTCATCTTGTTATTCCAAAAGTCTCCCAGATCTTTTTTCTGTATTTCTTCTACAAGCAGCTTCACCCACTCCCTGTGTCCCCAGTGTCCCCACTGGATGTCACCCATTCCCAATGTCCCCAATGTCCTCACTGTCCCCAGTGCCACCCATTCCCAATGTCCCCAATGTCCCCAGTGTCACCCATTCCCAATGTCCCCAATGTCCCCAATGTCCCCACTGGGTGTCACCCCCGCGTACACCCGGTATCTGTGGTTCAGCCAGGGGTGCCCGTGCAGGCCGTAGCGCGTCCCCAGTGTCCCATAACTGTCCCCAGTGTCACCCATTCCCAGTGTCCCCAGTGTCCCATCACTGTCCCCAGTGTCACCCATTCCCAGTGTCCCCAGTGTCCCCGATGTCCCCACTGGGTGTCACCCCCGCGTACACCCGGTATCTGTGGTTCAGCCAGGGGTGCCCGTGCAGGCCGTAGCGCGTCCCCAGTGTCCCATAACTGTCCCCAGTGTCACCCATTCCCAGTGTCCCCAGTGTCCCATCACTGTCCCCAGTGTCACCCATTCCCAGTGTCCCCAGTGTCCCCGATGTCCCCACTGGGTGTCACCCCCGCGTACACCCGGTACCGGTGGTTCAGCCGGGGGTGCCCGTGCAGGCCGTAGCGCGTCCCCAGCGCGCCCTGGGGACAGGGGCGGCCGTAGAAGACGCGGCGCACGCGGGCGTGCAGCAGCGCCATGGCGCACAGCACGCACGGCTCCCGCGTCACGAAGACGTCGCAGCCATGCAGGAGGTACCCCCCAGTGACGTCATCGGCGTCATCGGCGTCACCGGCGTCACCCTCGGCCGCCCCCGGGATCACGTGACCAGTCAGGTCCACGGGGACGTCACCGATGGCGGAGCTGGGGTTGGCTGTGATGACGTCATCGGTGTCACCGGGGTCGGTGTCACCAATGGTGACGTCGTCGTGGGTGGTGATGGCGTCATCGGAGGTGGCTTCAGTGACACTCTTGGTGATGACATCACCGTGACTGGCACTGTCCCCACGCTCAGCTGTGATGTCACTGCAACTGGTGATGATGTCACCACGACCGGTGATGACATCACCGGCCCGGACCTTGGCAACCTTGGCTCCGACACCGCTGTCCCCTTCGCCACGGCCGCCGTCCCCGGGGTGTCCCCTCCGCCGCGCCCTCCCCGTGACGTCACTGTCACCAGTGATGATGTCACTGCACCGTTGGTGACACCGTGCCCTGCCCGTGATGTCACTGTCTGTGGTGACAACGTCCCCGCGCCGTTGGTGGCCGCACCGCGCTGTCCCTGTGATGTCACTCTCCTCAACGATGTCACTGTTCCCGATGATGTCACTGCTCCAGACAATGTCACTGTTACTGATGGTATCACTATCCCCAGTGATGTCACTGTTCCTGGTGATGTCACTGTCCCCGATGACGTCACTGTTCCTGATGATGTCACTGCTCCTGGTGATGTCACTGCTCCTGGTGATGTCACTGTCCCCAGTGACACAGTCCCCGTGCCCTTGGTGACACCGTGCTGTCTCTGTGATGTCACTCTCCCCGATGATGTCACTGTTCCTGATGACATCACAGCTCCCGATGATGTCACTGTCCCCGATGATGTCAGTGTCCCCGGTGACATCACTGCTCCTGGCGATCTCCCCACCCCCGGTGCCGCCGTCCCCGCGCCGCTGGTGACACCGCGCTGTCCCTGTGATGTCACTGTCCCTGATGACGTCACTGTCCCCGGTGACGTCACCGTTCCTGGTGATGTCACCGTCCCCAGTGATTTCACCGTTCCTGGCGATGTCCCCGTCCCCGGTGCCGCCGTCCCCGCGCCGCGCCCGCGCCGCCCGGGCGATGCAGTCCATGGCGGCGTGGCGCAGCGGGTGCCACCCCTCCCCCGCGTCCCCGATGTGCCCACGTCCGTCCCCACGTCTGTCCCAGCCCACGGCCAGCACCCGCCCGCTGCGGGGGTCCAGCGCCGCCGCCCCCGCCCCCCGCCCCGCCCCCGCCGCCGCCCACGCCACCGCCATGGCCGCCCGGGCCACCGCCACCTCCCGCGGGGACAGCGGGGGAGGGGCGGGCCGGGCCGGACGGCGGCCGGAGCACGGCCACAGCCCCGCCCCCCGCGCGGCCGCCGCCTCCCGGCCGGACAGAGGGACGCGGCCGGGCAGACGGACGCGGAACGGGGGGCCCAGGGCCGGCCCGGGGGGCAGAAGGGCCTGGAGGTGGGGGGGGAACGGGGGGGAGGGGACGGCGGGGGGGACACCGGGGACACCGGAACCACTGGGGACACCGGGGACACCGGTAGTACTGGTGGCACTGGGGTCACTGGTGGCACTGGGGAAACTGGGGACAGCAGAATCGCTGGGGACACCAGGGCCACTGGGGATACTGGTGGCACTGGGATTACTGGTGGCACTGGGGATACTGGTGGCTCTGGGATCACTGGTGGCACTGGGGACACTGGTGGCACTGGGGTCACCGGGGGGAATGGGGGCACTGGTGACACTGGGGACACCGGAATCACTGGGGGGGACACTGGGGAGGACACTGGGGACACTGGTGGCACTGGGGACAGCAGAGTCCCGAGGGCCACCGGTCATACTGGTGGCACTGATGGCACCGGGGACACCGGAATCACTGGGGACACCAGAGCCACTGGGGACACTGGTGGCACTGGGATCACTGGTCCGACTGGTGTCCTCATTGTCCCAGGTCATGCTGGTGGCACTGGTGGCACTGGTGTCCCAGTTACTGGTGTTACTGGTCCCAGTTGCAACCCAGGGGGTGGCGGTGACGTAATCGGTGACGTAATCGGTGACGTCATCGACGATGATGTAATCGATGGGGGCGGGGTCACCTGCCGAGAGCCACGGTGACCCTGGTGACCTCCAGTGCTCCCAGTTACATCCCAGTGCTCCCAGTAACCCCTCCCAGAAACCTCCCAGTGCTCCCAGTCCCTCCCAGTCTATCCCAGTCTGTCCCAGTCCCTCCCATTCCCCCCATCCATC
This sequence comes from Phylloscopus whistleri, assembly GCA_017589585.1. Classification (NCBI taxonomy): domain Eukaryota; kingdom Metazoa; phylum Chordata; class Aves; order Passeriformes; family Phylloscopidae; genus Phylloscopus; species Phylloscopus whistleri. The sequence goes on along the minus strand of JADMLD010000715.1, from coordinate 70,560 downwards.
CCAGCCCCTCCCAATCTCCCCCATTCCCCTCCCTCCCCTCCCAGTCCCCTCCCAGTCCCTCCCAGTCCCTCCCATTCCCCCCCCAGTCCCTCCCAGTCCCCCCCAGTTCCTCCCAGTCCCTCCCAGTTCCCTCCCAGTCTATCCCAGTTTGTCCCAGTCCCTCCCAGTCCCTCCCAGTTCCCTCCAAGTCCCCCCCAGTCCCCCCCGTTACCGTGGGCGTGGTCCAGCCCCAGCAGAAGCTCCGCCCCCCGGGGCCCCGCCCGGACCCGTTTCAGGTGGGGCAGGCTGGGGGGGAGGGGCGGCAGCACCCGCAGCAGCCGCGGGGTCTCCCGGGGCAGCAGCAGGGGCGCGGCCCAGCCCCCCAGCACCGGCAGGCCCCGCCCCCGCCCCTCCCCCCACCAGGGCACCGCCCGCGGTGGGGGCGGGGCTTGCCGAGGGGGCGGGGCTTCCTGCCCCTCCCCCACCTCCATTGGGGGTCCTGAGCTGGCCTGGGGGCGGGGAGGGGAGGGGGGGAGGGGTCAATGGGGGTGGGGCAGGTGGGACACGCCCACCAAGGGGGACACGCCCCCCAAAACGGGGACACGCCCACAAAATGGGGGCATGCCCACCAATGGGGACACGCCCACCAGGACCCACCCCGGACCCCCCAGTGCTCCCAGTTTGGGATTCCCAGTGCTCCCAGTTTGCCGCTCCCAGTTCTCTCCCAGTACCTCCCAGTCCCCCCCAGTTCCTCCCAGTTCCATTCCAGTCCCCTCCCAGTGCTCCCAGTCCATCCCAGTTCCCTCCGGTCCCTCCCAGTGCTCCCAGTTTGCCGCTCCCAGTCCCCCCCAGTTCCCTCCCAGTTCATCCCAGTCCCTCCCAGTGCTCCCAGTCCATCCCAGTTCCATCCCAGTTCCCTCCGGTCCCTCCCAGTGCTCCCAGTTTGCCGCTCCCACTCTCTCCCAGTATCTTCCCAGTATCCCCCAGCCATTCCCAGTAACTCCCAGTCCCTCCCAGTGCTCCCAGTTTGCCGCTCCCAGTCCCTCCCAGTACCCCCCAGTCACTCCCAATCTCCCCAAGTTCCCTCCCAGTGCTCCCAGTTTGGGATTCCCAGCGCTCCCAGTCCCCCCAGCACCTTCCCAGCGCTCCCAGTTTGCCCCTCCCACTGCTCTCAGTTCCCTCCCAGTCCCTCCCAGTCCCTCCCAGTCACTCCCAGTCCCCTTCCAGTCCATCCCAGTTCCCTCCCAGTACCCCCAAGTCGCTCCCAGTCTCCCCCAGTTCCCTCCCAGTCTCTCCCAGTGCTCCCAGTCCATCCCAGTTCCATTCCAGTTCCCTCCAGTCCCTCCCAGTCTCTCCCAGTACCTTCCCAGTGCTCCCAGTAACTCCCAGTTCCCTCCCAGTGCTCCCAGTTCCCTCCCAGTGCTCCCAGTTTGTCCTTCCCAGTCCCTCCCAGTTCCCTCCCAGTTCTCTCCCAGTGCTCCCAGTCCCTCCCAGTTCCCTCCCAGTGCTCCCAGTCCATCTCAGTTCCATCCCAGTTCCCTCCCAGTCCCTCCCAGTGCTCCCAGTTTGCCGCTCCCAGTCTCTCCCAGTCCTTCCCAGTCTCCCCCAGTCCCTCCCAGTCCATCCCAGTTCCATTCCAGTTCCCTCCGGTCCCTCCCAGTCCCTCCCAGTCCCTCCCAGTCCCTCCCAGTCCATCCCAGTGCTCCCAGTTCCCTCCCAGTACCGTCCCAGTCGCTCCCAGCTCCCCCGCACGTGTCGCTTGCGCGCCGCCGCCGCCGCCGCTCTGGCCCCGCCCCCGCGCGCTGATTGGCTGCGGGGCGGAAAGGGGCGTGACCAGAGCAGGAACCACCGAGAGGGGGCGTGGCTGTGGCTGCAGCGCCGCCTGGCGGGCGGGAGGAACCGCCTCTCCAGTTCGGACCTGTTCGGACCAGTTCGGACCAGTTCGGACCAGTGGGAGCACTGGGAGCACTGGGAGTCCCAAACTGGGAGCACTGGGGGAACTGGGAGCACTGGGAGCACCGGGAATCCCAAACTGGGAGCACTGGGGGCACTGGGAATCCCAAACTGGGAGCACTGGGGGCACTGGGAACCCCAAACTGAGAGCACTGGGAGCACTGGGAACCCCAAACTGGGAGCACTGGGGGCACTGGGAGTCTCAAACTGGGAGCACTGGGAATCCCAAACTGGGAGCACTGGGAGCACTGGGAACCCCAAACTGGTGGTTACTGGTTGTTACTGGTTTTATTGGTTCGTTACTGGGAGGAGCCCCCGGACCCCCCAAGAGGGGGGAGGGGGGGCTGGGGGGGAAATTTGGGGGATTTTGGGGGGTTTTTTGGGGTTTGTTTTTTGGGGGGGGGAATTTTGGGGATTTTTTTTGGATTTTTGGGGAATTTTTGGGGAATTTTTGGGATTTTTGGGGGGAATTTTTTGGGATTTTTTTGGGAATTTTTTGGGATTTTTTGGGGATTTTTTGGGGATTTTTGGGGGGATTTTTAGGGGATTTTTGGGGATTTTTTGGGGGATTTTTTGGGGATTTTTGGGGATTTTTGGGGGATTTTTTTGGGGATTTTTGGGGATTTTTGAGGGGATTTTTTGGGGGATTTTTTGGGGATTTGGGGAGAATTTGGGGATTTTAGGGGATTTGGGGAAATATTTTTTGGATAATTTTGGGAAGATTTGGGGGATTTGGGGGAATTTGGCGATTTTGGGGAATTTGGGGAATATTTGGGGGATAATTTGGGGGCATTTTGGTGATAAATTCAGGATATTTTGGGGATATTTTGAGGATAATTTCAGGATAATTTTGGGATATTTTGGGGGTATTTTGAGGGATAATTTCGGGATATTTTGGGGAATAATTTGGGGATTTTTTGGGGCATATTTTGGGGATAATTTCAGGATAATTTCGGGAAAATTTCGGGATATTTTGGGGACTTTTTTGGGATATTTTGGGGATATTTTGGAGATGTTTCGGGATATTTTTGGGATAAATTCGGGATATTTAGGGGAATAATTTGGGGATAATTTTGGGACATTTTGGGGAATAATTTCAGGATAATTTCGGGAAAATATCGGGATATTTTTGGGCGATTTGGGGGATAATTTGGGGATAATTTGGGGATATTTTCAGGAATAATTTCGGGACATTTTGAGGATTTTTTAGGGATAATTTGGGGATATTTTGGGGATAATTTGGGATATTCAGGGGATATTTTTGGGATATTTTGGGGATATTTGGGGGATAATTTCAGGAATAATTTCGGGACATTTTTGGGATTTTTTGGGATATTTTGGGAATATTTTGAAGATATTTTGGGGACATTTTGGGATATTTTCGGGATATTTTCAGGATATTTTGGGGATAGTTTCAGGATATTTAGGAGATATTTCGGGGATGATTTTTAGGTAATTTCAGGATAATTTCGGGATATTTTGGGGACATTTTGGGGACATTTTGGGGATATTTTGGGGATAATTTCAGGATAATTTTGGGATTTTTTGGGATAATTTGGGACATTTTGGGGATATTTTTAGGGATATTTTGGGAAGATTCGGGGGATAACTTGGGGATTTTTGGGGGATATCTTTGGGATAATTTGAGGATATTTTGGGTACATTTCAGGATATTTTGGGGGTATTTTAGGGATTTTTTTAGGGATAATTTCGGGATATTTTGGGGACAATTTCAGGATAATTTCGGGACTTTGGGGGATAATTTTGGGGATCTTTTGGGGATATTTTGTGGATAATTTCAGGATATTTTTGGGATATTTTCGGGACATTTTGGGGATATTTTTGGGTCCGTTCCGGTCCGTTCCGGTCCCGCTCTCACACGTACTCGTTCCGCCCGTATTTGTCCCCCAGCGCGGGTGGGGGAGGGGCGGCGGCCGCGCGGGGCCGGGCGGGGCTGGGGGAGAAGGGGAGGGGGAGGGGTGGCTCAGGCGGGGGGGGAGGGGCAGCCGCGAGCCCCGCCCCCTCGGCGAGCCCGATTGGGGGAGGGGTTTGAGGGGAGGAGGGGCTTGGGTGGGGAGGGGTCTCGGGTGGGGGAGGGGCCCGGGGAGGGGTCGGGGTCTCGGGGCGGGGGAGGGGCTTGGGGAGGGGGAGGAGCTTGGGGTGGGGGAGGGGCTTGGGAGGGGAGGGGTTTGGGAAGGGGGAGGGGTCTCAGGGTGGGGGAGGGGCTTGGGGTCTCGGAGTGGGGGAGGGGTTTAAAGAGGGGGAGGGGGCTTGGGTGGGGGAGGGGCTTGAGGGGGGAGGAGCTTGGGTGGGGGAGGGGCTTGAGGAGGGGGAGGAGCTTGGGTGGGGGAGGGGTCTGAGGGTGGGGAGGGGTCTGAGGGTGAGGAGGGGGGGGGAGGTCCCGGGAGCGGTGTGGGGGGAGGGGCGCGGTTCTCACCCGGGTCGGGCCATCCAGAGCAGCGCCCCTCCCCCCAGGGCCTGCAGCGCCCCTCCCCCCCCCGCCTGCAGCACCGCCGGGCCCGGCTCGAACCTGGAGGGGGAGGGGAGGGGGCGTCACCCCCCAAAAATCCCCCCAAGTTCACCCCAGGAGCCCCCAAATTCCCCAAAATCATCCCAAAATCACCCCCGGGACCCCCAAATCCCCCCAAATTCACCCCCAAAACCCCAGAAACACCCCCAGGACCCCCCAAAACCCCTGGGACCCCCCCCCGGATCCCCCCAAAATCTTCTCCAAATTCCCCCCAAATCAACTTCAGGGACTCCCAAATCCCCCCTAAATCCCCCAAAAATCTCCCCAAATTCCCCTGAATTCCCCCAAATCCTCCCAAATCCCCTCAAACCCCCCAAAATCACCCCAAACCCCCCAAATTTCCCCCAAATCCCCCAAATTTCCCCAAAATCCCCCGAATTCCCCCAAAAACCCCCAAATTCACCCAAATTCCCCCAAAATCTCCCTCAAAATCCCCTCAAAATCCCCAAAATTCCCCCAAAATTCCCCAAATTTCCCCCCAAAATCCCCCCAAATCCCCCAAATTTCCCCCAAATCCCCCAATCCCCCCAAATTCCCCAAATCCCCAGAAAATCCCCCCCAATTCACCCCAAAATCCCCCAAACCCCCCCATTTCCCCCAAATCCCCCCAGTTTCCCCAAATCCCCCCAAATCCCTCCCAAAATCCCCCCAATTCCCCCCCCAAATTCCTCCAAACCTCCCCCAAATTCCCCAAATTCTCCCCAAAATCCCCCCCAAATCAACCCCAGACCCCCCCAGGACCCCCCAACCCCCCCCAAATCCCCCCAAATTCCCCAAATTTTCCCAAAATTCCTCCCAAATTCCCCAAAAATCCCCCCCAAATTCCCTCAAATCTCTCAAAATTCACCCAATCCCCCCAAAATCCCCCCAAAATCCCCCGAATTCCCCCAAAATTTCCCCAAATCCCCCCAAACTTCCCCAAAATCCCCCAAATTTCCCCCCAAATCCCCAGAATTTCCCCAAAATCCCCCCCTCCGCGGCCCCTCCCCCACCTGACCCCCGGCCCCTCCCCCACCCAGCCCCCTGGCCCCTCCCCCACCTGACCCCCAGCGTGTTGGGGTCGAAGAATTCCTGGGAGGCGCCGAGGCCAAACCAGAGAGCGGCGCCCACGGCGGCCAGGCCTGGGGAGCCAAAATCGGGGAAAATCGACCCAAAATCGGGCAAAATCCACCCCAAATCAGCAAAAATCAGCAAAACTTAACCCAAAATTGGCAAAGTTGACCCAAAATTGGGCAAAATCGACCCAGAATTGGCAAAAATCAACCCAAAATGGGCAAAAATTGACCCAAAATTGGGAAACATTGACCCAAAAATCAGCAAAAATCAGCAAAAATCAACCCCAAATTGGGCAAAATCACCACAAAATTGGCAGAAATCGACCCCAAATCAGCAAAAATTGACCCAAAATCGGTAAAAATCAGCAAAAATAAACCTGAATCAGCAAAATTTAACCCAAAATTGGGCAAAATCAACCCGGAATTGGCAAAAATCAACCCAAAATGGGCAAAAATCGACCCAAAATTGGGCAAAATTGACCCAAAATCGGCAAAAATCAGCAAAAATAAACCCAGCATAGGCAAAATTTAACCCAAAATTGGGCAAAATCGACTCAAAATAGGTAAAAATCGACCCAAAATCGGCAGAAATCAGCAAAAATCAACCCAAAATCGGCCCCAGAACCGCCCACGGCGGCCAGGCCTGGGGAGCCAAAATCGGGGGAAATCGACCCCAAATCAGCAAAAATTGACCCAAAATCGGTAAAAATCAGCAAAAATTAACCCAGAATAAGCAAAATTTAACCTGAAATTGGGCAAAATTGACCCAAAAATTGGCAAAAATCAGCAAAAATCAACCCCAAATTGGGCAAAATCACCACAAAATTGGCAGAAATCGACCCCAAATCGGCCAAAATCAGCAAAAATTAACCCAGATCAGCAAAAATTAACCCAAAATCAGCAAAATCACCACAAAATTGGCACAAAATCCCCCCAAACCTCCCCCAAATCCCCCAAACCTCCCCCAAAATTCCCTCAAATCTCCCAAAAATGCCCCCAAATCCCCCAAAATGCCAAAAATGCCTCCAAAATCCCCGAGAATCCCCCCAAATCCCCTACAAAATCCCCCAAACGCCCCCAAATCCCCCCAAATGCCCCCGAAATCTTCCAAATATCCCCCCAAAATCCCTCCAAACCTCCCCCAAAACCTCCCAAATCCCCAAGCAATCCCCAAAATCTCCCAAAAATCCCCCCAAATCCCCCCAAATCCCCCCAAACACCCCAAACCTCTCCAAAATCCCCCCAAATTGCCCCAAAATCCCGCAAACCCTCAAATCTCCCCCCCAAACCTCCCCAAAATCTCCCTCAACCCCCCCAAGACCCACAAACCTCCCACAAACCCCCAAATTCCCCCAAAAAATTCTCTCAAAACTTCCCCCCAAATCCCCCAAATCCCCCAAAAATCTCTCCAAATTCCCCCAAATCCTCCAGAATCACCCCAAAATTCCCTCACATCCCCCCAAAATCCCCCCGAACCTCCCCAAAATCTCCCCCCAAGACTCCCCCAAATCCACCATGAAATCCCCAAAAATCCCCCCAAACCTCTCCAAAATTCCCCCAAATCCCCCCAAAATCCCCCAAATCCCCTCCCCCCTCCCCCTCCCCCGCCCCTCCCCCACCTGCCAGCAGCAGCAGCGCCCCCCCCGCGGCCCGGGGGCCCCTCCGGGGGCCGGCGCAGCCCCCCAGGGAGACCCCCAGAGCCCCCAGGGCGGCGCCCAGCACGGCCAGGGCCCTGCCCCCCTGCAGGTACCCTGGGGAGGGGGGAAAAAACAGGTGAGAGACCCCCGAAATCAGCCCCAAAATATCCCGAAATCACCCCAAAAATATCCCCAAAATAACCCTAAAAATATTCCCAAAATATCCCCCAAATATCCCCAAATTATCCCAAAATAACCCCCAAAATATCAAAAAATATCCCCCAAAATCCCCCCAAAAATATCCCCAGAAATCTCCCTAAAATATCCCAAAACATCCCCCAAAACCCCTAAAATATCCCCAAATCACCCCAAAAATATCCCAAAGAAACTCCTAAAAATATCCCCGAAATTATCCCAAAATATCCCCAAAATAACCCCCAAAATATCAAAAAATATCCCCAAAAATATCCAAAAATAACCCTAAAAATAACCCCAAAATTATCCCAAAATAATCCCAAAATATCCCCAAAAAACACCCCAAATCACCCCAAAAATATCCAAAAAATCTCCCTAAAATACCCCAGAGCCCGGCCCCCCTGCAGGTACCCTGGGGAGGGGGAGAAAACCACGTGAGAGACCCCCAAAAATATCCCAAAATATCCCCAAATCACCCCCAAAATCACCCCAAAAATATCCCAAAAATATCCCCAAAATATCCCCAAATCACCCCCAAATTATCCCCAAAAATATCCCAAAAACCACCTCAAAAATACCCCAAAATAACCCTAAAAATATCCCCAAAAATATCCCAAAAATATCCAAAAATCACCCCAAAAATATCCCCCAAAACATCCCCAAAATATCCCCAAAATATCCCCAAAATCACCCCAAAATTATGCCAAAATAACCCCAAAATATCCCCAAAACCACCCCAAATCACCCCAAAAATATCCAAAAAATCTCCCTAAAATACCCCAGGGCAGGTGCCCTGGGGAGGGGGGAAAAGGGGTGAGAGAGCCCAAAATTATCCCAAAAAAACCCCAAAAATCATCCCCCAAAATCACCCCAAAACCTCCCCCAGAAACTCCCCAAATCCCCCCAAAATCCCCCCAAAAAATCCCCCCAAAACCCCCCAAAAATCCCCCTGAAAACTTCCCCAAAACCTCCCCCCAAAACACCCCCAAAATCCCCCAAAACCTCCCCGAAACCCCCCAAATCACCCCAAAATTCCCCCAAATCCCCCAAAATACCCTCCAAGCACCCCCAAAATCCCACAAAAACCTCCCCCCAAAACTCCCCGAAACACCCTAAAAACACCCCAAAAACCTCCCCAAATCCCCCCAAATCCCTCAAAACTCCCCCAAATTCCCCCAAATCCCAAATTCCCCCCAAACTCCCCAAAAAATCCCCCCAAAATCCCCCTGAAAACCTCCCCAAAACCTCCCCAAATGACCCCCGAAAAAATCCCCAAAATCCCCCAAATTGCCCCAAAACCTCCCCAAATTCCCCCCAAATCCCCCAGCCCTGCCCTTCCCCAGGCACCCCCCCGGACACCCCCCCCCAGTGTCACCTCCCCAATGTCCCCAAATGTCCCCAAGGTCACCCCAAGGTCCCCAAATGTCCCCAAAGCGCCCCCGGTGCCACCCCAAGGTCACCCCCAATGTCCCCAAATGTCCCCAAATGTCCCCAAGGTCACCCCAGTGTCCCCCGATGTCCCCAAATGTCCCCCGGTGTCACCCACCCACCCCCAAGGTCACCCCTGATGTCCCCAAGGTCACCCCAAGGCCACCCCCAATGTCCCCAAATGTCCCCAAAGTGCCCCCGGTGTCACCTCAAGGCCACCCCAAGGTCCCCCCCAGTGTCCCCCGATGTCACCGCTGTGCCACCCCGATGTCCCCAACGACCCCAATGTCCCCAAATGTCCCCTGGTGTCACCCACCCACCCCCCAAGGCCACCCCAAGGTCACCCCTGATGTCCCCAAGGTCACCCCAAGGTCACCCCTGTGCCACCCCTCCCAATGTCCCCCCGGTGTCACCCCAATGTCCCTTCATGTCCCCACCCCCCGTGTCACCCCAGTGTCCCCAAAGCGGCCCCGGTGCCACCCCAAGGTCACCCCAAGGTCACCCCCAATGTCCCCAAATGTCCCCAAAGCGCCCCTGGTGTCCCCCCAATGTCCCCCCAGTGTCCCTGCTCCCTGTGTCACCTGTGCCACCCCCCCTGTCCCCAATGTCCCCGATGTCCCCAATGCCACCCCCCCGTCCCCTCCCCCCCCCCCCGTGTCCCTGGCTGTCCCCTCCCTGTCCCTTTCCTGTCCCATCCCCGATGTCCCCTCACTGACGTCCCCAATGTCCCCGACGTCCCCCTGGCCCTTCCTGTCCCCTCCCCCAGCCTGAGCTGCTGGCGTCCCCAATGTCCCCAATGTCCCCTTGTCCCCAACGTCCCCCCAATGTCCCCAATGTCCCCCCAATGTCCCCAACGTCCCCAATGTCCCCAATGTCCCCAATGTCCCCAATGTCCCCACCCCCCTCACCGGGCAGTGACACCAGTGACACCAGTGGCACGCAGGACACGACCCCGCTGGCGTCGGTGGCGCAGTCGGCCCAGAGCCCCCGAGTGACCACCACGGCGGTCACCGCGCTGCTCTGGCCCCCGCCCATCCCCCACACGCCGGCGGCCACCGCGGCCACCAGCAGCGCCCAGCCGGTCAGCGCCACGGCCAGAGCGGCCAGCGCGGCCAGCGGGCCCCAGCGCCAGCCGGCCGGAGCCATCCCGGACACTGGGGACACCGGGGACAGCGGGAGCACTGGTCACTGGTCACTGGTCAGTGGTGGTGATGGTCAGTGGTGGAGCTGGTGGTCACTGGTGGTCACTGGTGGTCACTGGTGGTCACTGGTGGTGGTCACTGGTGGTGATGGTCACTGGTGGTCACTGGTGGTGCTGGTGGTGCTGGGAACTGGACACTGATGGTCACTAGTCACTGATGGTGATGGTCACTGGTGGTCACTGATGGTCACCGGTCACTGGTGGTGATGGTCACTGGTGGTCACTGGTCAGTGATGGCGATGGTCACTGGTGGTGATGGTCAGTGGTGGTCACTGGTGGCACTGGTGGTGCTGGTGGTGCTGGTCACTGGTCACTGGTGGCACTGGTCACTGATGGTGCTGGTCACTGGTGGTCACTGGTCACTGGTGTCCGGCACTGGTGTCACTGGTCTCTCACTGGTGTCACACCTGTGTGGCACTGGTCACTCCTGTCCAGCACTGGTCACTCCTGTCTGGCCCTGCCGGTCAGCGCTGTCTGGCCGGGATGTCCCCGCTGTCCCTGGTCACTCTGTCTGTCCCTGGTCACTCTGTCCGGCCCTGGTCACTCTGTCCGGCCCTGGTCAATCTGTCTGTCCCTGGTCACTCTGTCTGTCCCTGGTCACTCTGTCCGGCCCTGGTCACTCTGTCCGGCCGGGATGTCCCCGCTGGCCCTGGTCACTCTGTCTGTCCCTGGTCACTCTGTCCGGCCCTGGTCACTCTGTCTGGCCCTGGTCACTCTGTCCGGCCCTGGTCACTCTGTCCGGCCGGGATGTCCCCGCTGGCCCTGGTCACTCCTGGTCACTCCTGTCCAGCCCCGCTGTCCGTGCGGGCGTGGCCGGCCCGGGTGGGGGAGGGGCGGCTGGCACCGCGGCCCTTTGGGGGGTGCCCCCCCCGCCCCTCCCTCCCTCAGGAAGGAACCAGGTGTCCGGAGCCGCCCCTCCCCCCTTCCTGCCCCTCCCCCCCCCGGGGGCACCCGAGGGGTCCGGGCCGCCCCTCCCCCACCCCCCCCGGGCCCCTTCCTGTGACGCAAATCGGGGGGGGAGGGGCAAAGGGGGGGGGAAGGAACCCCAAAACCCGCGGGGGGAGGGGCGGGACACCCGGGGGTCACGTGGGGTGGTCCCGCCCCTCCCCCATCAGTGACGTCACGCTCGGAGCCCAACCAGGTTTATTTACAGCGGAGGGGGGGGGAGGGGGGGAGGGGACCGTGCGGGGTGGGGGAGGGGCTGGGGGGACACCCGGGGGTGTCCCCAAGGCACTGGGGGAGGGACGGGAGCCCCTGACGTCACTCCGCGCCGTGACGTCACCGATGTCGTCCACCGTGCCCGCTTCTTCCCCCGTGACGTCACCGCGCGCGCGGGGGGGCGCGCCCCTCCCCCTGGGTGGGCGTGGTCAGTGCCGGGCGCGCGAGATGGCCACGCCCAGCAGACCGGCCACGCCCATGACCACGCCCCCGACGATGGCCGCGCCCACCAGCCCGTCTGGGGGGGGGGGGGACAGGAGGGGACAAAGAGGGGGGGAGGGGACAACGGGGACACGTGACCAACCGCGGCCTTGGGGACATCCCGGGCACCGAGTGTCCCCAAATGTCCCCATGTCCCCCAACATCCCCTGTGCCCCCAATGTCCCCAATCCCCCCAATGTCCCCTGGCTGTCCCCACTGTCCCCAGTGCCCCAATGTCCCCAAATGTCCCCAATCCCCCCGATGTACCCGAGGTCCCCAATGTCCCCAATGTCCCTCAATGTCCCCCAATGACCCCCAAATGTCCCCCAATCCCCCCCAATGTCCCCAGTGTCCCCCCCCCGGTGCCCCTCACCCCTCCTCAGGCGGCTCCGGACGCGCCCGCGCAGCCGCAGCACCTGCGGGTTCTGGGGCTCGGCCGCCAGGAGGCGCTCCAGGTGCGCCAGGGAGCGCTCGTACTCCTGCGGGGGGGGAGGGGAGGGGAGGGGACAGCGCTGTCACCGGGTGTCACCTCCTGTCACCTCCTGTCACCTGATGTCACCTCCCTGAGCCCCCTGTCACCTGCTGCCACCCCATCCTCTGTGCTCTTGTGGGGACATTGGGGACAGCCCCGTGCCCCCTCCCCCGCCCACGTCCCCTCTGTGTCCCCCACACCTCCCAAATGTCCCCCAATGTCCCCAATGTCCCAAACATCCCCCCCAATGTCCCCAAAGTCCCCCCCAATGTTCCTGATTCCCCCGATGTCCCCAAAATGTCCCCAATTCCTCCAGTCCCTCCAATGTCCCCAAAATGTCCACAATGTCCCCAAAAGCCCCCAGTGTCCCCACTGTCCCCAATCCCCCCAATGTCCCCAATGTCCCCAATGTCCCCAATCCCCTAAAATGTCGCCAATGTCCCCAGTGTCCCCAAATCCCCCAATGTCCCCCCAATGTCCCCACCCCCTCAATGTCCCCAACGTCCCCCCAATATCCCCCAATGTCCCCAGTGTCCCCAATGTCCCCCAACCCCCCAATGTCCCCAATGTCCCCAATATCCTGACATCCCCCAATGTCGCCAACGTCCCAAATCCCCCAACATCCGCCAATGTCCCCCGTGTCCCCGATGTCCCCACTGTCCCCAATCCCCCAATGTCCCCAACCCCCCAATGTCCCCTGAATGTCCCCAATGTCCCCGATGTCCCCAAAGCCCCCCTGCTGTCCCCAGCCCCCCCAGTGTCCCCGCAGTGTCCCCAATGTCCCCACCTTGAGCCGGTAGTTGCCCAGGGCCAGGTAGAAGAGGACATCGCGCTGCTCCTCGGGGGGGGTCTCGGGCAGCAGCTCTGAGGGGGGGGAGGGGCACGGCCCTGAGCCCCCCAGGGAGCCCCACCCCCCCACTGTCCCCTCAGAACTCCCATTGTCCACATTGTCCGCCTGTTGTCCCCATGGTCCCCCCATTGTCCCCCATTGTCCCCCCATGGTCCCCCCCATAGCTCACCTGGCCCCGCCCCCAGCTCAGACCCTGCCCAAAACCCCGCCCTTTACCCCACAGCGCCACCCCGCGGGTGATGTAGGTACCGTGATAGCCCCGCCCCCTGCGTTAGCCCCGCCCCTCACCGGAGAGCAGCGCCACCCCGCGGGCGATGTAGGTACCGTGATAGCCCCGCCCCCTGCGTTAGCCCCGCCCCTCACCGGAGAGCAGCGCCACCCCGCGGGCAATGTAGGTACCGTGATAGCCCCGCCCCCTGCATTAGCCACGCCCCCCCGCACGGGGGAGCAGCGCCACCCCGCGGGCGATGTCCTCCCAGTACCGGCTCCGGACCAGGCCCCGCCCCTCCCGGGCACAGGCCCCGCCCCCAGGGCACAAGCCCCGCCCCTCACCGGAGAGCAGCGCCACCCCGCGGGCGATGTCCTCCCGGTACCGGCTCCGGACCAGGCCCCAGCCGTACTCGAACCGGCACTGCCGCGACGGCGCCCCCTGCTGGCGCTCCGCCGCATAGCGCCGCTCCAGCGCCTGCGCAGAACGGGGGAGGGGGGCGGGGTCAGAGGGGACAGCGGGTGGGGGCAGGGAGGGGACAATGGGGGGGATTGGGGGCATTGGGGACATTCGGGGGACATTTGGGGGATCAGGGTGACATTGGGGGTGGCACCGAGGGGGTCAGGGTGACACTGGGGCAGGTCAGGGTGGCACTGGAAGCATGATGGTGACACTGGGGGGGTCAGGATGACACTGGGGGTGACACTGGGGGGTCAGGGTGGCACTGGGGGGGTCAGGATGACACTGGGGGTGACACTGGGGGGTCAGGGTGGCACTGGGGGGGTCAGGGTGGCACTGGGGATGACACCAGGGGGGTCAGGGTGGCACTGGGGGGGTCAGGGTGACACTGGGGGTGGCACTGGGGGGGTCAGGGTGGCACTGGGGGGGTCCTGGGTTGTCCTTGGCCACCTCAGGGGGGTCTGGGGTGATTCTGGGGGTCCCTGGGGGGTCCCGGGTGTCCCTGAGGTGTCCCCAAGGGAGAACGGGGGGTCAGGGGGGTCACCGAGGGGTGACGGGGGTCACTGAGGGGTCAGAGGTCATGGGAAGGGGTCAAGGAAGCACCAGGGTCAGAGGTCACGGGGGTCAGGGGCAGGGGAGGGGCCCTGGGGGCGGGGCTTACAGAACGGGCGATGGGCGTGGTCACAGAGTGGGCGCGGTCAACACTAATGGGCGGGGGCAGCCGGGGGCAAAGACCCTGGGGGTCCCCGAGGGGGCGTGGCCAAGGCAGGTGGGGGCGTGGTCACGTAATCAAAGGGGCGTGGCTACACAGGGGGCGGGGCATTGTGGGAGAGGGGGCGGGGCCAAAGCGGGCGGGGCGGGGGGTGGCGGGCGGGGAGCAAAAGGGGCGTGGCCCGGGGGGGTCGCGGCAGTCGGCGGGAGGGGGTCGGCAGGGGTGGGCGTGGCCGCGAAAAGGAGGCGTGTCCAGGCGCGGAGGGGGCGTGGCCTCACCATCAGATCCTCCACCGCCACCACATCGTCGAACTCGGGCTCCATCGCACCCGGAAGCGCCGCCCGGAAGTGAAGGGCGGAAGTGACGCCGCGTCCCCGCCCCCTTCCTCCCCTCCCCGCGCTCCCATTGGCCGCGGCCCCGCGCGCCGCGCTGCCATTGGCCCGGCGCCTCGCGAGACCCGCGGCGATTGGCTCCGCCCCGCGTCAATCAACCCCCAACCGCCGCCGCCGCCGCCGCCATGGCCGAGTACCGGGTGCGGGTCCGCACCGGCTCCGCTCCCGGCGCCGGCACCAGCGACGCCATCGCCGTCACCTTGGTGGGGACCCGCGGGAGCAGCGCCCGCACCGCCCTGGACCGCTGGGGGCCCGACTTCCACTGCGGGGCGGTGAGAGCCGGGCCCGGGCCCGGGGGGGAGGAGCGGGAACGTGAGGGGAGCGGGGGGGGGAGGGGCGGCTCTGAGGGGGAGAGGGGCGGGGGGGGGGGGCGGGGGGGGGTTTGGGGCGGGGATTGGGGGGTCCTGGGGCGGATTTTGGGGAGTCCTGGGGGGTCCTGGGGGTGTTTGGGGGGTCCCGGGGGTGTTTTGGGGCGAGTTTGGGGGTGTTTGCGGGTTCTGGGGGCGTTTGGGGCGGGTTTGGGGGGTCTGGGAGTGTTTGGGGGGGTCCTGGGGGTGTTTGGGGCGGGTTGGGGGGGGATCTTGGTGACATTTTGGGGGTTCTGGGGACATTTGGGGTGGGTTTGGGGACATTTGGGGGCGTCTTGGGGGACATTTAGGGGGTCCTGGGGGACTTTGGGGGACCCAGGTGTCCCCAACCCCTCCCCAGGTGTCCCCAACCCCCCCAGGTGTCCCCAAACCCCCCCAGGAGGGTCCCAGGTGCCGAGGGGGGGTTGGGGACACCCCAGGGCGTGGCCGGGCCGGGTGTCCCTGCGTGGGTGGCCCTGGGGACACGGGGACGGTGTCGCCATCGCCGGGCGGGGCGGGGCGGGGGACACGGCGGTGGTGGCAGCGGTGGCACCAGGGTGGTGGCACCAGGGTGGTGGCACAGCGAGGGTGACAATGGAGGTGACACAATGGAGGTGGCACAAGGGGGGTGACAAAATGGAGGTGACACAATGGAGGTGGCACAAGGGGGTGACAAAATGGAGGTGACACAATGGAGGTGGCACAATGAGGGTGACGCAAGGGTGGTGACACAATGGGGGTGACAATGGGGACGTGGTGATGTGACAATGGTGACACAGCGATGGGACAATGGTGACAGTGCTGGTGACAAGGGTGACACAGTGGGGTGACACAAGGGTGGCAGCAGTGCTGACACAAGGGTGGTGACAACAGTGACGTGGTGATGTGACAATGGTGACACAGCGGTGTGACAAGGGTGACGCAAAGAGGTGACTGGTGACACAGTGGTGGTGATAACGGTGACATAGAGATGTGGCAGCACTAGCGGCAGTGACAATGCTGACACAGTGATGGTGACAGTGGTGGCACAGTCGCGGTGACAATGGGGACACAGTGATGTGACGTGATAATGGTGGTGCGGTGATGTGACAACGGTGACACAGTGATGGTGACAATGGTGACACAGTGATGTGACAGCGGTGACACAGTGATGGTGACAATGGTGACACGGCGATGCGACAGCGGTGACATGGTGGGGGTGGCAATGGGAACATGGTGGCGGTGACAATGGTGACACAATGGTGGTGGCAATGGTGACACAGCGAAGTGACAGCGGTGACTCTGTTCCTCAGATCACGCCGGTGGTGGCAGTGATGGTGACACGGCCATGCGGTGATGGTGACAGCGGTGACAGCGGTGGCCTGGTGGTGGTGACAGCCATGGTGACGGTGATGCGGTGATGGTGACAGCGGTGGTGGCACAGCCGTGGTGACAGCGGTGGCCTGGTGGTGGTGACAGCGACTCTGCGGTGCAGCGTCACAGCAAGGTGACAGCGACACAGTGACACAGTGACACAGTGGCAATGACGCAGTGACGGTGACAGTGACACAGTGACAGTGACAGTGACACAGTGACAGTGATACAGTGACAGTGATAGTGACACAGTGACAATGTCCCCAATGTCCCCACAGGTGACAGAGTACCGTGTCACCGTCCCCAGCCTCCTGGGCCGGCTGTTGCTGCTCCGGGTGCACAGTGACAGTGACAGTGACACAGTGACAGTGACAGTGACACAGTGACAGTGACACACTGACAATGTCCCCAATGTCCCCACAGGTGACAGAGTACCGTGTCACTGTCCCCAGCCCCCTGGGCCGGCTGTTGCTGCTCCGGGTGCACAGTGACAGTGACAGTGACAGTGACACAGTGACAGTGACAGTGACACAGTGACAGTGACACACTGACAATGTCCCCAATGTCCCCACAGGTGACAGAGTACCGTGTCACCGTCCCCAGCCCCCTGGGCCGGCTGTTGCTGCTCCGGGTGCACAAGGGGCCCTGCGGGGGCCTCCCCGAGAGCGCCTGGTGCCTGGAGACGGTGACGGTCTGGGGACAGCGCGGGGACAGCGACACCGGGGACAGCCCCGGGGACGGGGACAGCGACACCGGGGACAGCCAGGACAGCCAGGAGGAGGAGGATGAAGATGAAGATGAAGATGAGGATGAGGATGAGGATGAGGATGAAGAGGAGGATGAAGATGAAGAGGGGGAGGAGGAGGAAGGCAACAGCGAGGCCGAGGTGACGGAGGAGGAGGAGACGGGGG
The DNA here is from genome assembly GCA_017589585.1 of Phylloscopus whistleri. NCBI lineage: Eukaryota > Metazoa > Chordata > Aves > Passeriformes > Phylloscopidae > Phylloscopus > Phylloscopus whistleri. Next base: position 53,459 of record JADMLD010000715.1, on the reverse strand, counting down.
ACACCGAGGAGGAGGAGGAGGAGGAGGAGGAGGAGGAGGAGGAGGAGGAGGAGGAGGAGCCCGAGGACAGCGCAGGTGACACCGGCGCTGCCACCGTGGGTGACACTGGCACTGCCACCACAGGTAAGGGTGGGGACACCGTGGGGACACCTGGGCAGGTGATGGCATCAGTGCCACCCAGGGTAGGAGGGTGACACCACAGGTGACACCTGGGCAGGTGATGGCACCACTGTCGCTGCAGGTAAGGGCGGTGACAGTGTGGGCACACCTGCGGTGGCACAGGGGGCATCACCACCTGCAAAAGCGGCACCGGGGCCACTCCAGGTGACATCACCCCTGCAGGTGACACCTGTGCCACTCCAGGTGATGCCATCACCCTCACAGGTGACACCTGTGCTGGTACAGGTGATGTCACCCCTTCAGGTGACACCTGTGCCACCCCAGGTGACCCTGATGACGTCGCTGACCTGGGGCCCTTCCACTTCCCCTGCTACCGCTGGCTGGAGGGGTACGGCACCTGGGAGCTGCCCGAGGGGACAGGTGGGCACACCTGGGGACACACCTGGGGACAGCTGGGGACATCTGGGAACACACCTGGGGACACACCTGGGACACCTGTGAGGGGCTGGGGACAGATGAGACACACCTAGGAGAGGTTAGGGGCACCTGGGGACATCTGGGGACACGCCTGGGACACACCTGGGACAGCTGGAGACATCTGGGAACACACCTGGGGACACACCTGGGGACAGCTGGGACACACCTGGGACAGCTGGGGACACACCTGGGGGGACACTTGGGAGGGGCTGGGGACAGATGAGACACCTGGGGACACCTGGGGGGACACCTGGGAGGGGTTAGGGGCACCTGGGGACACACTTGGGCACACCTGGGCACACCTGCACCGGTGTCACTGCAGCCACCACGCCGGCCATGGAGCGGCACCCGCAGCGGCAGCGGCAGCGCCGGAGACACCTGAGGGAGCAACGGCGGCGCTACAGGTGAGGGACAGGTGGGAGTGTCACCTGTGGGGGTGTGGGACACTCCCAGGTGTGCTACAGGTGAGGGGCGGGTGGCGTTGTCACCTGCAGGGGGGTGTGGCACCCCCAGGTGTGTCCCTGTGTCCCCCCAGGTGTGTGTGACACTGCCAGGTGTGTGGGTGCGTGTGTGTCCCCAGGTGTGTCCCCGTCCCAGGTGTGTCCTAGGCTGTTCTCAGGTGTGTCCCAGGTGTGTCTGTGTGGCTCAGGTGTCCCCAGGTGTGTCTCACCTGTCCCAGGTGTGTCTCAGGTGCGTCTCAGGTGTGTCCCAGGTGTGTCTCAGCTGTCCCAGGTGTGTCCCTGTCCCCCCAGGCTGGCCCCGGTGGCCCCCGGGCTGCCCTGGGCGCTGCCCCCAGGGACGCCGCTGGACCCCGACCTGAGCTACTCCCTGCCCAAGGCCGCGGCCTTCTACCTGCGGGGCAGCGCTGCGTGAGTGACCCCTGACCCCTGAGTGACCCCTGAGTGACCACTGACCCCTGAGTGACCCCTGAGTGACCCCTGAGTGACCCCTGAGTGACCACTGACCCCTGAGTGACCCCTGAGTGACCCCTGAGTGACCCCTGATCCCTGACCGCTGAATGACCCTGAGTGACCTGGAGTGACCAATGAGTGACCCCGACCCCAAACCTGCCCCTCCCCACCGCCCTCAGCCGGTCCCCAATGTCCCCAATGTCCCCCAATGTCCCCCAATGTCCCCAATGTCCCCAATGTCCCCAATGTCCCCCAATCCCCCCAATGTCCCCAATCCCCCCAATCCCCCAATGTCCCCAATGTCCCCAATGTCCCCCAATGTCCCCCAATGTCCCCAATGTCCCCAATGTCCCCATTGTCCCCAATCCCCCAATGTCCCCAATGTCCCAATGTCCCCCAATGTCCCCAATCCCCCCAATGTCCCCCAATCCCCCCAATCCCCCCAATGTCCCCAATGCCCCCCAATGTCCCCATTGTCCCCAATCCCCCAATGTCCCCAATGTCCCCCCAATGTCCCCAATGTCCCCCAATCCCCCCAATGTCCCCAATCCCCCCAATCCCCCCAATGTCCCCAATCCCCCCAATCCCCCCAATGTCCCCAATGCCCCCCAATGTCCCCATTGTCCCCAATCCCCCAATGTCCCCAATGCCCCCCAATGTCCCCAATGTCCCCCAATCCCCCCAATGTCCCCAATCCCCCCAATCCCCCCAATGTCCCCAATGCCCCCCAATGTCCCCATTGTCCCCAATCCCCCAATGTCCCCAATGTCCCCCCAATGTCCCCCAATGTCCCCAATCCCCCCAATCCCCCTCAATGTCCCCAATGTCTGCGGTGTCCCCAATGTCCCCAATGATGTCCTCAGGAACCTGGAGGCCAAGCTGCGGGGGTTCCTGGCCCGGCCCTGCTCCTGGCCCAGCGTGGAGGCCATGACCCGAGTGTTCCGCTGCTTCCACACACCTGTCACAGGTGGGGACACTGGGGACAGCGGGGGGCATTGGGAGATTGGGGACATTTGGGGGGATTGGGGACATTGGGGGGATTGGGAGGACTGGGGACATTGGGGGGATTGGGAGGATTGGGGGGTTGGGGACGCCGGGGGGGATTGGGGACAGCAGGGACACTGGGAGGATTGGGGACATTGGGGGGATTGGAGGGACTGGGGACATTGGGGACATTGGGTGGATTGGGGGGTTGAGGACAGTGGGGACATTGGGGACATTGGGGACGTTTTGGGGATTGGGGACAGTGTGGAGGTCATGACCCGAGTGTTGCGCTGTTTCCACACACCTGTCACAGGTGGGGACACGGGGGACAAATGGGGACATTGGGGACAGTGGGGACATTTGGGGGACGTTGGGGACATTGGGGGGCATTGGGGGGACATTGGGGACATTGGGGGATTGGGGACAATGGGGACATTGGGGGGCATTGGGGACATTGGGGGGATTGGGGGGATTGGGGGACATTGGGGGGATTGGGGACATTGGGGGGATTGGGGGGGATTGGGGACATTGGGGGACTTGGGGGACATTGGGGACATTGGGGACATTGGGGACATTGGGGGACATTGGGGACGTTGGCGGACACATTGGGGACATTGAAGGGACACAGGAGCGAACTGGGGGGGCACATCGGGGGAGGACCCAGGAGTTTGGGTTGGGGTCTCAGGGATGTCCCCAATGCCCCCATTGCCCCCAATGCCCCCAATGTCCCCTGCTGTCCCCAACCCTGTCCCCAGAGTACGTGGTGCAGCACTGGCAGGAGGTGTCCCTGGTGTCCCCAATGTCCCCAATGTCCCCAACCCTGTCCCCAGAGTACGTGGTGCAGCACTGGCAGGAGGTGTCCCTGGTGTCCCCAATGTCCCCAATGTCCCCTGCTGTCCCCAACCCTGTCCCCAGAGTACGTGGTGCAGCACTGGCAGGAGGTGTCCCTGAGGTGTCCCTGGTGTCCCCAATGTCCCCAATGTCCCCAACCCTGTCCCCAGAGTACGTGGTGCAGCACTGGCAGGACGACGCCTTTTTCGGGGAGCAGTTCCTGAGCGGGGTGAACCCCGTCCTGCTGCGCCGCTGCCCCCGCCTGCCCCCCAACTTCCCCGTCACCGCCCCCATGGTGGCCCCCAGCCTGGGGCCGGACACCGACCTGCACAGGGAGATGGAGGTGAGGGACCCAAAACCACCAAAAATAACCCAAAAACATCCCAAAATAACCCCAAAATAACCAAAATAACCCCCAAAACACCCAAAATAACCCTGAAAACAGCAAAAATCACCCCAGACCAGCCCCAGCCTGGGCCCTGACACGGATCTGCACAGGGAGATGGAGGTGAGGGACCAAATTAACCCAAAAACATCCTAAAAACCCCCAAAATCTCCTCAAAGCCACCCAAAATAACCCCAAACCCACCCAAAATAACCCCCAAAACAGCCAAAAATAACCCCAAAACCAGCTCTAAAACCACAAAACCCCATTTTTGGGGCCCTGATTTTGGGGTGTCACTGATGTTTTTGGGGGCTCTCTGATGTCTTTGGGGTTCCCCCAGACAGGTAACATTTACCTGGCCGATTACTAGGGTTTGGGATCTCAGGTTTTTGGGTTCCCGGGTTTTTGGGGTGCTGATTTTAGGCTGTCACTGATGTTTTTAGGGTCTCTCTGATGTTTTTGGGTTATTCTCCAGGCAGGTAACGTGTACCTGGCCGATTACTGGGGTTTGGGGTGTCCCTCACTGATTTTGGGGTGCTGTTTTTGGGTTCCCCCAGGCAGGTAATGTGTACCTGGCCGATTACCACCTGCTGCAGGGGTTTGGGGTCTGTGATTTTGGGGTCTCTCACAGATTTTTGGGGTCTCTCAGGCAGGTAATGTGTACCTGGCTGATTATGGGGTTTGGGATCTCAGGTTTTTGGGGTCTCTCACAGGTTTTTTGGGGTCTCTCACACATTTTTTGGGTTCCCCCAGGCAGGTAACGTGTACCTGGCCGATTACCACCTGCTGCAGGGGCTCCCCACGGCGCTGATCGACGGCCGCCCCACCTTCGTGGCCGCCCCGCTCTGCCTCCTGCACCAGCGGCCTGATGGGGAGCTGCGGCCCCTGGCCATCCAGGTGAGACCCCAAAACACACCTGGGGGACCCCAAAATACACCTGGGGGTCCCCAAAAACACCTGGGGGACCCCAAAAACCTGCCCAGGAACCCCAAACACACCTGAGGGGGCACAAACACACCTGGGGACCCCACGCACCAGCGGCCCGACGGGGAGCTGCGGCCCCTGGCCATCCAGGTGAGACCCCAAAACACACCTGGGGGACCCCAAAATGCACCTGGGGGGCCCCAAACACACCTGGGGAGGACCCCAAAACCACGGGGGGACCCTAAAAAAATGGGGGGAACCCCAGAAAAAGGGGAGGACCCCAAAAAACCAGCAGGGGACCCCCAAACCTGACCCCCCTGACCCCATTTTTGTGCCCCCCAGCTGTCCCAGCAGCCGGGCCCCTGCGCCCCCATTTTCCTGCCCGGGGACCCCCCCTGGGTGTGGGCGCAGGCCAAGGCCTGGGTGCACCTGCCCAGGTGTGCTCTGCCCTGGGGGTGCCCTGGAGACCTTTGGGGGTCCCCCCTGACCGTTTTGGGGTCCCCCCTGACCCTTTGGGGTGTCCCCCCTGACCCTTTTGGGGTTCCCCCCGCCCTTTTAGGTTCTGGGATGTCCCTATGAGTTTTTGGGGTCTCCCCTGACCCTTTGGGGTTCCCTCTGCACCTTTTGGGTTTGGGGGTGTCCCTATGAAGTTTTTGGGGTTTCTCTGCCCCTTTTGGGGTCCCCTTTGACCCTTTTTGGGGTTCTATAGGAACTTTTGGGTTTTGGGGTGTCCCTGTGCACATTTTGGGGTTCTAGATGAATCTTTTGGGTTTTGGGGTGTCCCCCTGACCCTTTTTGGGGTTTCTCTGACCCTTTTTGGGGTTCCCCAGCTGTCCCAGCAGCCAGGCCCCTCTGCCCCCATTTTCCTGCCCGGGGACCCCCCCTGGGTGTGGGCGCTGGCCAAGGCCTGGGTGCGCAGTTCCGAGTTCCACCTGCACGAGGCGCTGACGCACCTGCTGCGGGCTCACCTGCTGGGGGAGGTGTTCGCCCTGGCCACGCTGCGCCAGCTGCCCCCGCAGCACCCCCTCTTCAAGGTATGACCCCAAAAAAAACCCCAAAAATCCCGGTCCCAAAAACCCAACCCTGAAAAAGTCCCTGCCCTAAAAAACCCAACCCTAAAAATCCCTGCCCCAAAAAAACAACCCTGAAAATTCCTGTCCCTAAAAAAATCCCGATCCTAAAAAATCTCCGCCCCAAAAATTCCTGGCCCTAAAAAACCCCACCCTAAATAACCCCATCCCAAAAAAATCCCCACCCTGAAAAAACCCCCAAAACCCCGTCCCAAAATAACCCTGAAAAATCCCAACCCTGAAAAACCCAACCCCAAAAATTCCTGTCCCTAAAAAAAAATCCCGACCCCAAAAAAACCCCAAAAAATCCCCGCCCTACAAACCCCAACGCAGAAAACCCCAAACCTGAAATCCCCACCCCAAAAATCCCCTCCCTGCAAAGCCCAACCCCAAACCCCGACCCCGTTCTGGGGGGTCCATTTTGGGGTTTTTGGGGTTTGGGGTTTTTGGGGTTGGGGGTTTTTGGGGTTTTGGGTTTTTGGGGTTTTTGGGGTTTGGGGTTTTTGGGGTTTGGGGGGTTTGGGGTTTGGGGTTTTTGGGGTTTGGGGTTTTTGGGGTTTTGGGGTTTTGGGTTTTTGGGGTTTGGGGGGTTTGGGGTTTGGGGTTTTTGGGTTTTTGGGGTTTTGGGTTTTTGGGGTTTTTGGGGTTTGGGGTTTTTGGGGTTTGGGGGGTTTGGGGTTTGGGGTTTTTGGGGTTTTTGGGGTTTTTGGGGTTTTGGGGTTTTGGGGTTTGGGGTTTTTGGGGTTTGGGGTTTTGGGGTTTGGGGTTTTTGGGGTTTTGGGGTTTTGGGGTTTTGGGGTTTTGGGGTTTGGGGTTTTTGGGGTTTGGGGTTTTGGGGTTTGGGGTTTTTGGGGTTTTGGGGTTTTGGGGTTTGGGGCTGACGCACCTGCTGCGGGCTCACCTGCTGGGGGAGGTGTTCGCCCTGGCCACACTTTTTGGTATGACCAGCTGCTGGTGCCCCACACCCTGTTCCTGATGCCCCCTCCCCACATTAACCCTGCCCCCCCCGTGCCCCCTCGCTGCCCCCTCCCCACATTAACCCCTCATTTCCCATGCCCCCCCAGCTGCTGGTGCCCCACACCCGGCTCACGGTGCCCCCTCCAGCCCCGCTGCTGGTGCCCCACACCGGCTCACGGTGCCCCTCCCCATTTCCTGGTGCCCCCTCCCCACATTAACCTCCCCCGGTGCCCCCTCCCCACATTACCCCTCATTTCCGTGCCCCCCCAGCTGCTGGTGCCCCACACCCGGTTCACGGTGCAGATCGGGGCCCTGGCCCGGCGCTTCCTGCTCAACCCCGGGGGGGTCTTCGACAGGGTCGGTACCAACGGGGGGGGCTGGGGGGGTCTGGGGGCTTCGGGGTGTCGGTACCAACAGGGGGGGCACGGGGGGTCTGGGGGTCGGTACCGGGGGGTCTGGGGGCTTCGGGGGATCCGTACTGGGGGGGTCTGAGGGTCCCGGGGGGGTCTGGGGGTCGGTACCGGCGGATCTGGGGGCTTTGGGGTCCCGGGGGGGGTCTCAGGAGGGTTTGGGGGTCCCAGGGGGCGGGATCAGTAAAAGGGGGGGGGGGGGGGGAGGGGTCCGGGGGGAGTTTGGGGTGTTCAGGGTGATGGGTCTGCATCCGGGTCTGGGGGGGATTTGGGTTGGAATTGCCAGGATTTGGGGGGATTTGGGGGAATTACCGGGATTTGGGTGCCCCCCCGATATCTCCCGATATCTCCCGATATCCCGCGATGTCTCCCGATATCCCGCGATATCTCCCGATATCCGCCGATATCCCGCGATGTCTCCCGATATGTCTCCCGATATCCCCCGATATCTCCCGATATCCCGCGATATCCTGCAATATTTCCCGATATCCCGCGATATCTCCCGATATCCGCCGATGTCCCGCGATATCTCCCAATATGTCTCCCGATATCCCCCGATATCTCCCAATATCCCGCGATATCCCGCGATATCTCCTGATATCCGCCGATATCCCGCAATATTTCCCGATATCCCGCGATATCCCCCGATATCCGCCGATATCCCGTGATATCTCCCGATGTCCGCCGATAACCCGCAATATTTCCCGATATCCCGTGATATCTCCCGATATATCTCGCGATATCCCCCGATATCTCCCGATATCCCCCGATATTGCTGATGTCCCCGTTGTCCCCAGGCGGTGGCGCTGGGCCGGCGGGGGCTGCTGGCGCTGGTGGCGCGGGGGCTGCGGGCGCTGCGCTGGCGCTCGCTGGTGCTGCCCCGGGACCTGCGGCACCGCGGGGTGGCGGCCGCCCGGCGGCACCACTTCGGCAGCGACGCGCGGCAGGTGTGGGCGGCCATCCGCAGGTGGGGGCACACCTGGGGCACACCTGGGATACCTGGGGACACACCTGGGGGGGACGGGGATACACCTGGGGGGGCCTGATACACCTGGGACACACTGGGGGGGGGCTGGGGGGCACCTGGTGGAGTGGGGCTACATCTGGGGACAGTTGGGAATACCTGGGGACACACCTGGGAGTCCCCGTCACCCCCCAATGTCCCCCCTGATGTCCCCCCTGTCCCCTCCCTGTCCCAGCTTTGTCTCGGGGGTCCTGTCCCTGTTCTACCCCACCGACGCCGCCGTCCGGCAGGACCCCGAGCTCCAGGCCTGGGTGGGGGAGATCTTCCGCAGGGGCTTCCTGGGCAGGAGGAGATCAGGTGGGGACACACCTGGGACACCTGGGAGACACCTGGGCACCTGGGGACAGCTGGGGGGCACCTGGGGACACCTGGGACACACCTGGGGACACCTGGGACACTTGGGGACAGCTGGGGGGACCTGGGGGGGCACCTGGGGGCACCTGGGGGGGCACCTGGGACACCTGGGGGCACCTGGGGACAGCTGGGGCACACCTGGGGGCACCTGGGGACACACCTGGGGACAGCTGGGGAGGGCACAGGTGACCCCTCAGGTGACCCTATCTGACCCCTGTGTGACCCCATGTGACCCCTGGGTGACCATGAGTGACCCCTGGCTGACCCCTGGCTGACCCCATGTGACCCCCGTGTGACCCCTGACCCCATCTGACCCCTGTGTGACCCCCGAGTGACCCCGTGTGACCCCCGTGTGACCCCTGTGTGACCTCTGACCCCAGGGGTGCCGTCCCGCCTGGACTCCGTCCGTGGCCTGGTCACCTTTGTCACCACGGTGATTTACACCTGCTCGGCGCACCACGCCGCCACCAACAGCGGCCAGGTCAGCGACCCCTGACCTCTGACCTCTGACCCTGAACTGAGCCCTGACCTCTGACCCTGCACTGACCCCTGATCTCTGACCTCTGACCCTGACCCTGCAGTGACCCCTGCCTGACCCCTGACCTGGGGCTGTTTTGGGGAGCTGGGGGAGGGGCCCGGGGGGTCTTGGGGGTTTCAGGGGGGTCCCTGAGTGACCTTTGGGGTCCCTGAGTGACCTTTGGGGTCCCTGAGTGACCTTTAGGGTCTCTGAGTGACCTTTGGGGTCCCTGAGTGACCTTTGGGGTCTCTCTCAGACATTTTTGGGGTCTCTGTTCCATTTTTGGGGTCTCTGTGTGACATTTTTGGGGTTTTTTGTTCCATTTTGGGGTCAGTTTGAGCTCTCAGCCTTCCCCCCCAACGCCCCTGTTGGGATCTCTCTGTGTTTTTGGGATTTCTCTGTGTGACATTTTGGGGTTTTTTGGTGTTTTGGGGATTTCTTTCTGACATTTTTGGGGTCTCTCAGTAACATTTTCGGGTTATTTTTGTTGTTTTGGGGATTTCTCTGTGTAACATTTTTGGGGTTTTTTGGTGTTTTGGGGATTTCTCAGTAACATTTTTGGGTTATTTCTGTGTTTTTTGATCAGTTTGAGCTCTCAGCCTTCCCCCCCAACGCCCCTGTTGGGGTCTCTCTCTGACATTTGGGATCCCTGTGTGACATTTGGGATTTCTCTCTGACATTTTTGGGGTCTCTCAGTAACATTTTGGGGTCTCTCAGTAACATTTTTGGGTTATTTCTGTGTTTTTTGATCAGTTTGAGCTCTCTGCCTTCCCCCCCAACGCCCCGGCCGCCATGCGCCGGCCGCCGCCACGCTCCAAGGCCGCCATCGGCGAGCGCGAGTTCCTGGCGGCGCTGCCGGCCATGAACACCACGGCCACGGTGCTGGGGGTGCTCTGGGTGCTGAGGAACGAGCCCGTGGACATGGTGAGACCCCTCCCCAAATTCACTGAAACCCCCAGACCCCAAACCCATCCTAAACCCACCCAAATCACCCCAAAAACCACCCCAGAGTGACCCAAACTGACCCAACCCAACCCAAACCCACCCCAACCCAGCCCTGGGGGTGCTCTGGGTGCTGAGGAACGAGCCCGTGGACATGGTGAGACCCCTCCCCAAAATATCCACCCCAAACCCACCCAAAATCACCCCAAAAACCAACCCAGACCCACCCTGGCAGCCCAAACCCCACCCCTGACCCTCCTGTTCCCCCAGTGCTCCCAGTCCCTCCCAGTGCTCCCAGTATCCCCAGTAACCCCTCCCCGTGCTCCTAGTAACCCCAGTAATGGTTCCTAGTCCCTCCCAGTGCTCCCAGTGCCCCCAGTAACCCCTCACAGTCCCTCTCAGTCCCTCCCAGTATCCCCAGTAACCCCTCCCAGTGCTCCCAGTAACCCCAGTAACCCCTCCCAGTGCTCCCAGTAACGGCTCCCAGTCCCTCCCAGTGCTCCCAGTATCCCCAATAACCCCTCCCAGTGCTCCCAGTAACCCCAGTTTGTGCCCCCAGCGCCCCCTGGGTCACTACCCCGAGCGTCACTTCACGGAGCCCCGGCCCCGGGCGCTGATCCGGCGGTTCCGGCGCCGCCTGCGCCGAATCTCCCGGCGGATCCAGGCCCGGAACGCGGCCCTGGAGAGACCCTACCCCTACCTGGACCCCGCCAACATCGAGAACAGCGTGGCCATCTGAGACAAAAACAGCCCAAAACACCCGAAATCAGCCCAAAAATCACCCCAACATCGAGAACAGCGCCGCCATCTGAGAGAGACACCAAAAACACCCGAAATCAGCCCAAAATCACCCCAAAAACACCCGAAATCAGCCCAAAAATCACCCCAACATCAAGAACAGCGCCGCCATCTGAGACACCAAAAACACCTGAAATCAGCCCAAAATCAGCCCAAAACCACCCGAAATCAGCCCAAAATCAGCCCAAAAGTACCCGAAATCAGCCCAAAATCACCCCAAAAACACCCGAAATCAGCCCAAAATCAGCCCAAAAACACCCGAAATCAGCCCAAAAGCCCAAAACCACCCGAAATCGGCCCAAAATCAGCCCAAAAGTACCCGAAATCAGCCCAAAATCACCCCAAAAACACCCGAAATCAGCCCAAAATCAGCCCAAAAACACCCAAAATCAGCCCAAAATCAGCCCAAAAACACCCGAAATCAGCCCAAAATCAGCCCAAAACCACCCGAAATCAGCCCAAAATCAGCCCAAAAGTACCCGAAATCAACCCAAAATCACCCCAAAAACACCCGAAATCAGCCCAAAATCACCCCAAAACCACCCGAAATCAGCCCAAAATCACCCCAAAAGTGCCTGAAATCAGCCCAAAATCAGCCCAAAACCACCCAAAATCAGCCCAAAATCAGCCCAAAACCACCCTAAATCAGCCCAAAATCACCCCAAAAACACCCGAAATCAGCCCAAAATCACCTCAAAACCACGCGAAATCAGCCCAAATTCACCCCAAAAGTGCCTGAAATCAGCCCAAAATCAGCCCAAAACCACCCGAAATCAGCCCAAAATCAGCCCGAAATCAGCCCAAAATCAGCCCAAAACCACCCGAAATCACCCCAAAATCACCCCAAAAACACCCGAAATCAGCCCAAAATCACCCCAAAAGTGCCTGAAATCAGCCCAAAATCAGCCCAAAACCACCCGAAATCGGCCCAAAATCAGCCCAAAAACACCCGAAATCAGCCCAAAATCACCCCAAAAACACCCGAAATCAGCCCAAATTCACCCCAAAAACACCCGAAATCAGCCCAAAATCAGCCCAAAAGTACCCGAAATCAGCCCAAAAACACCCGAAATCAGCCCACTGGGGTGTACTGGGGTGTACTGGGATGTACTGGGAGCTGGTACTGGGCTGTACTGGGATGTACTGGGATGTACTGGGAGCTGGTACTGGGGTGTACTGGGATATACTGGGAGCCATGACTGGTGTGGACTGGTCTGTACTGGGAGCCATGACTGATCTGTACTGGTCTGTACTGGGAACCATTACTGTTATTAAGAGCTGTTACTGGTCTGTACTGGTTTATACTGGGAGCCATGACTGGTGTATACTGGGAGCTGTTACTGGTCTGTACTGGTCTGTACTGGGAGCTGTTACTGGTCTGTACTGGTTTATACTGGGAGCCATGACTGGTGTATACTGGGAGCTGTTACTGGTCGTTACTGGTCTGTACTGGGAGCTGTTACTGGTCTGTACTGGGAGCTGTTACTGGTCTGTACTGGTCTGTACTGGGAGCTGTTACTGGTCTGTACTGGGAACCGTTACTGGTCTGTACTGGAGCGTTACTGGTCTGTACTGGTCTGTACTGGAGCGTTACTGGTTTCAATAAAGGTCTCAGTGCAGTGTCTGTGTGTGGGGGAAGGGTACTGGTTTATACTGGTTTATACTGGTTTATACTGGGCAGAGCTGGGACACACCCAGTGAAGGAACTGGAGGGGAACTGGGATGGAACTGGGATGGACTGGGATGGGACTGGGATGGAACTGGGGTGGAACTGGGGTTAACTGGGATGAACTGGGATGGAACTGGGCTCAACTGGGGCAGGGGTCAGCCCCAGTGGCCAAACTGGGATGAACTGGGATGGAACTGGGGTTAGCTGGGATTTAACTGGGATGGAACTGGGGCAGGGCTCAGCCCAGTGGCCAAACTGGGATGTACTGGTGTGTAACTGGTGTGGGGGTGGCTGAGGCCGGCAGGGCTAGGACTGGTCTGACTGGGATGGAACTGGGGTGGACTGGGAGGGAACTGGGACAGGGGTCAGCCCAGTGGTGCAACTGGGACATACTGGGCTTAACTGGGAAGGAACTGGGATTTAACTGGGCTGAACTGGGATAGAACTGAGAGGGAACTGGGATAGAACTGGGCTTAACTGGGGTGAACTGGGATGAACTGGGCTGAACTGGGGCAGGGGTCAGTCCCAGGGGCCAAACTGGGATGGAGCCGGAGTGGGGCCCGGCCCCAGTGGCACAAACTGGGATGGACTGGGAGGGACTGGGATGAACTGGTGTGTAACTGGTGCGGGGGTGGCTGAGGCCGGCAGGGCTGGGACTGGTCTGACTGGGATGGACTGGGAGGGAACTGGGGCAGGGGTCACCCCAGTGGTGTAACTGGGACATACTGGGATGAACTGGGATGGAACTGAGAGGGAACTGGGATGGAACTGGGCTTAACTGGGATAGAACTGGACTTAACTGGGCTTTACTGGGATGAACTGGGGCAGGGCTCAGTCCCAGTGGCCAAACTAGGATGGGCTGGGAGGGACTGGGAGGGACTGGGATGAACTGGGATGAACTGGTGTGTAACTGGTGCGGGGGTGGCTGAGGCCGGCAGGGCTGGGACTGGTCTGACTGGGCTGAACTGGGTTATACTGGGCGGGACTGGGCGGGACTGGGACACCCCCGGCATTCCTGGAGTGCCCGGACCGGCCTGGGAACTGGGAGCGACTGGGAGGGAACTGGGAGGGAATGGGAGGGGACTGGGAGGGACTGGGTGGGAACTGGGAGGGAACTGGGAGGGACTGGGAGGGAACTGGGAGGGACTGGGAGGGGACTGGGAGGGAACTGGGATGGACTGGGAGGGAGCTGGTCCGTACTGGGCGGCGCTGGGGACGCGGCAGCAGCGCCCGAGAGACTCCGGGAGCGGCGAGAGAGCCCCGGGACCCCGCGGGACCCCCGGGACCCCCCAAAAACCCCCAGAGACTCCCCGGGACCCCCAAACCTCCCCAGGGACCCCAAAATCCCCCAGGGACCCCCAGAGACCTCAAATCCCCCCCAGGGACCCCCAACCCCCCCAGGGACCCTCAGCGACCCCCCAGGGACCCCCAGAGACCCTCCAAAAACCCCCAAATCCCCCCAAAAATCCCCCCAGGGACCCCAAAATCCTCTCAGGGACCCCAAAACCGCCCAAGGGACCCCCCCGGGACCCCCCAAAAACCCCCAGGGACCCCCAGGGACCCCAAAATCCCTGCGGGACCCCCCAACCCCCCCCAATTCCCCCCAAAACCCCCAAACCTCACCCCAAATCCCCCCCAGGGACCCTCCCAAGGGACCCCTGGTGACCCCCGGGTGACCCCTGGGTGACCCTTGGGTGACCTTTGGGTGACCCCAGTGACCCCTGAGTGACCCCTGGTGACCCCAGTGACCCTTGGGTGACCCCTGAGTGACCCCTGAGTGACCCCTGGGTGACCCCTGGGTGACCCTGGTGACCCCAGTGACCCTTGGGTGACCCCCGGGTGACCCCCGAGTGACCCCCCGGCGATGGGGGCGGGGCGGGGTGGGGGAGGGGCGCGGTACCGGCTGGGGGTGCGGACGGGCCCGGGGTGGGGGATGGGCACCCTGGCGGGGGTCACCCTGGGGCTGGAGGGGTCCTGGGGGTCGGCGGGGCCCTGGCAGCTGGGGTGGCCGCGGCACTGCCTGCGCCCGGGCACTGTGAGTTATACTGGTTTATACTGGTTTGTACTGGGAATGGTTATACTGGGATATACTGGGTTATACTGGGTTATACTGGGGGGTCAGCAGGGCCCTGGCAGCTGGGGTGGCCACGGCACTGCCTGCCCCTGGGCACTGTGAGTTATACTGGGATATACTGGTTTGTACTGGTTTGTACTGGGAATGGTTATACTGGGTTATACTGGGGGGGTCCTGGGGGTCCACAGGGCCCTGGCAGCTGGGGTGGCCGCGGCACTGCCTGCACCCGGGGAGCAGTGAGCGACCCAAACTGGGAGCACTGGGAACCAAACTGGGAGGGACTGGGAATGGTGAGGGGGGACTGGGGGGGCTGTGGGGGATCACAGGTGTGTCACACACACAGGTGTCACACACACTCAGGTGTGTCACACAGGTGTGTCACACACACTCAGGTGTGTCACACAGGTGTGTCACACACACTCAGGTGTGTCACACAGGTGTGTCACACACACTCAGGTGTGTCACACAGGTGTCACACACACTCAGGTGTGTCACACAGGTGTGTCACACACAGGTGTGTCACACAGGTGTGTCACACACTCAGGTGTGTCACACAGGTGTGTCACACACACTCAGGTGTGTCACACAGGTGTGTCACACACTCAGGTGTGTCACACAGGTGTGTCACACACTCAGGTGTGTCACACAGGTGTGTCACACACACTCAGGTGTGTCACACAGGTGTGTCACACACTCAGGTGTGTCACACAGGTGTGTCACACACACTCAGGTGTGTCACACAGGTGTGTCACACACACTCAGGTGTGTCACACAGGTGTGTCACACACACAGGTGTGCCCAGGTTTGTCACACACACAGGTGTCACACACACTCAGGTGTGTCACACAGGTGTGTCACACACACTCAGGTGTGTCACACACACTCAGGTGTGTCACACAGGTGTGTCACACACTCAGGTGCTGTGGCTGGAGGTGTCCTGTCCCCGCCCCCTGGGCCCCCTGCTCCGCCTGTCCCTGCACAAGGAGCCACTGCTCTCCCTGGTCCCCGACCGCTGGTTCTGCGACAGCGTCACCGTCACCGGGCCCCTGGGGGACAGCGGGGACACCCCCGGGGACAGCGGGGACACCCCTGGGGACACCCCCGGGGACAGCGGGGACGCCCCTGGGGACACCCCCGGGGACACCCCTGGGGACATCGAGGTCCTGGAGGGCCCCGGGGACACCGGGGACGCCCCCGTGTTCACCTTCCCCTGCTACCGCTGGCTGGAGAGCGGGAGAGTGGTGCTGCGGGAGGGGACAGGTGAGGGGACAGCGGGGACATTGGGGACATTGGGGACATTGGGGACAATGGGGACATTGGGGGGATTGGGGACATTGGGGACATTGGGGACATTGGGGACATTGGGGACAATGGGGACATTGGGGACATTGGGGGACATTGGGGGGATGGGGGACATTGGGGACATTGGGGGGATTGGGGACAGGGAGGGGACATTGGGGACAGAGAACAATGGGGACAGTGATGGGACAGTGGGAACATTGGGGACAGGTGAGGGGACAAGGAGGGGACAATGGGCACATTGGGGGGATTGGGGACATTGGGGACATTGGGGACAGGTGAGGGGACAGGGAGGGGACATCAGGGATATTGGGGGTATTGGGGGGGATTGGGGACATTGGGGACATTGGGGACACAGGACACAGCCCCCCCCAGTGGCTCTGGTTCCCTCGCAATGTCCCCGACGTGTCCTTGATGTCCCCAACAACGCCCCCAATGTCCCCAATGTCCCCGTTGATGTCCCCTCTGTCCCCAGCCCGCACCCCCCGTGAGGCCGCCCGGGTGCCGCAGCTGCTGCAGCAGCGCCGGGAGGAGCAGAGGGAGCGGCGGGCGGCGTTCGAGTGCGAACTGGGGCAAACTGGGAGGGACTGGGAGGGACTGGGGGAGGACTGGGGGGGACTGGGAGGGAACTGGGAGGGACTGGGAGGGACTGGGGGGGAACTGGGAGGGGCTGGGAGGGAACTGGGATGGACTGGGTGAGGACTGGGAGGGAACTGGGAGGGACTGGGAGGGACTGGGGGGGACTGGGAGGGAACTGGGAGGGGACTGGAGGGGACTGGGGGGGACTGGGAGGGAACTGGGAGGGGACTGGAGGGGACTGGGGGGGACTGGGAGGGAACTGGGAGGGGACTGGAGGGGACTGGGGGGGACTGGGAGGGACTGGTGGCACAGTTGTCCCTGTTGGTCAGTTGGTCACTGTTGGTCACCACTGGTCACCGTTGGTCACCACTGGTCACCATTGGTCACCATTGGTCACTGGTGTCCCCAGGTGGGCTCCCTACGCCCCGGGCTGGCCCTGGTGTCTCCGGGCGCTGCCCCCGGCCCTCTGCCCCTGGCCGCCCCCGCCCGAGGCCACGCCCGGCATGACGTCCTCGCCTGTGACGTCATCGGGTGTGACGTCATCGCCTGTGACCTCACCGGACATGACATCATCGCCCAAGTCCCCGGGGTCGACAACGTCACGTGAAGCGATGACGTCACTGGGGCCGGCGGAGTCGGAGGCGTCGATGACGTCAGAGGGGTCGATGACGCCACCGGGGTCAGCGATGACGTCACAGGCCCCGCCCCCCCAGCTGTCGCCCACCCTGAGCTTCCCCCTGGCCCACCGAGCCCAGCTGGGAGCGCGGGCGGCTGCGGCGTGAGTGACAGCGAGGGGACAGCGAGGGGACATTGGGGACATTGAGGGGATTGGGGACACTGGGGGGACATTGGGGACATTGGGGCAGTGGGGACAGCGGGGACATTGGGGGCGTTGGGGACATTGGGGACATTGGGGGGACATTGGGGGGATTGGGGACATTGGGGACATTGGGGACATTGGGGGATGTTGGGGTCCCCGAGGGTCCCAGCTGCCCCCACCGCTCTCTGTCCTTGGCTGTCCCTGTGTCCCCACTCTTCCTGTCCCTTCCCCATCCCCAGTGTCCCCCCAATCCCCCCAATCCCCCCAATGTCCCCAATGTCCCCAATGTCCCCAGTGTCCTCAATGTCCCCTCGCTGTCCCCTCTGTCCTCCCAGGCAGATCCGGGTCCGGCTGCGGGGGCTCCGCTCCGGGGGCTCCTGGGGCAGCTTCGAGGAGCTGCGGGCGGCGCTGGAGGGGCCCGGGACCCCCATCGGGGGTGGGTGGGGGACACCGAGGGGACATTGGGGACATTGGGGACACGGGGGGACAGAGGGGACAGGGAGGGGACACCGGGGACAGTGGGGACAGAGACCCCCATCAGCAGTGGGTGGGGGACAGTGGGGGGACACCGGGGGGACACCGTGGGGACACCAGGGGGGGGACACGGGGGGAGTCTCAGGAATTCTGGGGGCCCTGGCGGTGTCCCCAAGTGTCCTCAAGGTGTCCTGAAGTGCCCCCAAGTGTCCCTGAGGTGTCCCCATTGCCCCCAATGTCCCCCATGTCCCCAATCCCCCCAATGTCCCCAATCTCCCCAATGTCCCCAGTGATGTCCCCAATGTCCCCAGTGATGTCCCCAATGTCCCCTGCTGTCCCCAACCCTGTCCCCAGAGTACGTGGTGCAGCACTGGCAGGAGGTGTCCCTGAGGTGTCCCTGGTGTCCCTGGTGTCCCCAATGTCCCCTGCTGTCCCCAACCCTGTCCCCAGAGTACGTGGTGCAGCACTGGCAGGAGGTGTCCCTGAGGTGTCCCTGGTGTCCCTGGTGTCCCCAATGTCCCCTGCTGTCCCCAACCCTGTCCCCAGAGTACGTGGTGCAGCACTGGCAGGACGACGCCTTTTTCGGGGAGCAGTTCCTGAGCGGGGTGAACCCCGTCCTGCTGCGCCGCTGCCCCCGCCTGCCCCCCAACTTCCCCGTCACCGCCCCCATGGTGGCCCCCAGCCTGGGGCCGGACACCGACCTGCACAGGGAGATGGAGGTGAGGGACCCCAAAATCCAAAAACATCCCCAAAACCCCCACATCAACCCTAAAAGCACCAAAAATAACCCCCAAAACACCAAAAACACCAAAAACAACCCCCCAGAACACCCCAAATAACCCCTCAAACACCAAAAATCACCTCAAAACCACCAAAAATAACCCCCAAACCCACAAAAACCACCCCCAAAACCCCCCAAAACACCCCCAAAACCAACTCCACGAACAGCCCTGAAAACAACCCCAAGACCAACTCCAAACACCCCAAAAACAACACCCCAAACCCCTCAAACCATGAATACCAACCCCAAACACCCCCCAAAACCAACTCCGTACGCCCCAAGAACTCCCCCAAGCCACCCCAAAACAACCCCAAAACCTCCAAAACCAACCCCAGAAACAACCCCCGAACAACCCAAAAAACACCCAAACCCAATCCCAAACACCCCAAAAAACCAACCCCAAAACAACCCTGAAACCAATCCCAAACACCCCCAAAACAGCCCCAAAACCCTAAAAACCACCCCAAACGCCCCCAATCCAGTGTCCTGGGGGGGTGGTCCCATTTTTCGGGAGGGTGTCCCCACATTTCGGGGGTGTCCCCATTTTTGGGGTCCCCGTTTTCAGGGTGCTGATCTTTTCGGGGTCCTCCTGTGGTTTTGGGGTGCTGATGTTTTCAGGGTGTCCCCCCCTGTGTTTTTGGGGTGTCGCTGACGTTTTCGGGGTGTCCCTGATGTTTTTGGAGTCCCCGTTTTTGGGGTGTTGCTGATGTTTTTGGGGTCCCTGTGTTTTTGGGGTCCCTGCTGATGTTTTTGGGGTGTCCCTGATGTTTTTGGGGTGTCCCTGACATTTTTTGGGGTGTCCCCAGGGCGGGCGCCTGTTCCTGGCCGACTACGCCCTGCTGGGGGGGCTCCCCACGGGCCGGATCGGGGGGCGCCCCCAGTTCGTGGCCGCCCCGCTCTGCCTGCTCTGGCTCAGCCCCCGCGGCCGCCTGCTGCCCGTGGCCATCCAGGTGCGTACAGGTGTGCACAGGTGTGCACAGGTGTGTCCCCGGGTGTGTCCCCAGGCGTGTCCCCAGGTGTGCCCAGGTGTGTCCCAGGTGTCCCCAGGTGTCCCCAGGTGTGTCCCCGGGTGTGTCCCCAGGTGTGCCCAGGTGTGCCCCAGGTGTGCCCGGGTGTGTCCCCAGGTGTCCCCAGGTGTGTCCCCAGGTGTGCCCAGGTGTCCCCAGGTGTCCCCAGGTGTGTCCCCAGGTGTCCCCGGGTGTGTCCCCAGGTGTGCCTGGGTGTGTCCCCAGGTGTGCCCAGGTGTGTCCCCAGGTGTGCCCGGGTGTGTCCCCAGGTGTCCCCAGGTGTGTGCCCAGTTGTCCGTCTGAGATCCCCTCGTGTCCCCAATGTCCCAACCCCCCCAATGTCCCCTCTGTCCCCCAGCTGTCCCAGGACCCCCAATGTCCCCAATGTCCGCATTGATGTCCCCAACCCCCCCAATGTCCCCTCTGTCCCCCAGCTGTCCCAGGACCCCGGCTCCCACATCTTTGTCCCCACGGGTGGGGGTTGGGCTCTGGCCAAGCTCTGGGTCCGGGCCGCGCACTTTGTCCTGCACGAGATGGTCACTCACCTGCTGCACGGACACTTCCTGGCCGAGGCCTTCGCCGTGGCCACCCAGCGCCTGCCGGCCGCCCACCCCGTGCACCAGGTAACCCCAAAACACCCCAAAATCCCTGCCCCCAAAACCCCAAAAACTGAAATCCCGAACCCAAAAACTCCACCCTGACCCCAAAAGCTGAAATCCCCACCCCAAAAACCCAACTGGGACTCCAAAAATTGAAACCTCGACCTCAAAAACCCCACCCTGACCCCAAAAACTGAAATCCCTGCCCCAAAAACCCCCAAAACTGAAATGTCAGCCCCAAAAACCCCAAAAGCTGAAATCCCCGACCCAAAAAACCCAACCCTGACCCCAAAAATCCCTCCAGTGCCCCCAACCCCCCCAATCCTCCCAATGTCCCCACTGTCCCCATTGATGTCCCCATTGAAGTCCCCATTGATGTCCCCATTGATGTCCCCAATGTCCCCTGGCTGTCCCCAGCTGCTCCTCCCCCACCTCCGTTTCACCTTCCACATCAACGTCCTGGCCCGGGAGACGCTGCTGAACCCCGGCGGCATCATCGACCAGGTGAGGGACACCTGGGGACACCTGGGGACAGCTGGGGACACACCTGGGGACACACCTGGGGACACACCTGGGGACAGCTGGGGACAGCTGGGGACAGCTGGGGACACACCTGGGGACACACCTGGGGACACACCTGGGGACACACCTGGGGACAGCTGGGGACACCTGGGGACACACCTGGGGACACACCTGGGGACATCTGGGGGTCACCTGATGTCACCCGCTGTCACCTGGGTGTCACCTGGGCACTGTGGGGTCACCTGATGTCACCTGAGTGTCACCTGGGTGTCACCTGGACACCTGTGTCTCACCTGGTGGCACCTGGACTCCTGAGTGTCCCCCTCAGTGTCACCCAAGCACCTCGGTCCCCCTGGGGACACCTGGGTGACACTGAGGGGTGGCACTGTGTGCTGGGAGGTGACACAGGTGACACAGGTGGCACTGACGGTGTCCCTGTCCCCAGGCCACCTCGGTGGGCCGCACGGGGACGCTGGCGCTGGTGGCCCGGGGGACGGCGGCGCTCCGGTACCGCGAGCTCTGTGTCCCCGAGGACGTGGCCGAGCGCGGCGTTGGGGACATCCCCGGCTACCACTACAGGGACGACGCCATGGAGATCTGGGAGGCCATCCAGGGGTGGGGACATTGGGGACATCAATGGGGACATCAATGGGGACAGTGGGGGGATTGGGGGATTGGGGACATTGGGGACATTGGGGACATGGGGACATTGGGGACATGGGGGGATTGGGGACATTGGGGACATCCCCTGGTACCACTACAGGGACGACGCGATGGACATCTGGGAGGCCATCCAGGGGTGGGAACATCAGTGGGGACATCAATGGGGACATTGGGGACATTGGGGGGATTGGGGGGATTGGGGTCATTGGGGACACGGGGACATGGGGACACTGGGGACAGTGGGCGGCCTTGGCCCTGTCCCCATGGTGTCCCCATGGTGTCCCCACGGTGTCCCTGGGTGTCCCCTTGACATCCCCTTGGTGTCCCCATGATGTCACCGTGTCCCCATGGTGTCCCTGGGTGTCACCGATGTCCCCATGGTGTCCCCATGGTGTCCCCATGGTGTCCCCGTGGTGTCCCCAGGTACGTGGAGGCCATCGTGTCCCTGTTCTACGCCGGGGACGCCGAGGTGGCCGAGGACGAGGAGCTGCAGGGCTGGGTGGGCGAGATCTTCACCTACGGCCTGCTGGGGAACCGGGACAGCGGTACGGACAGACGGACACATGGGGACAGACGGACATGGGGGGGACACGGGGACAGCCAGGGGACAGCTGGGGAACCGGGACAGCAGTACGGACAGACAGACAGACTGACAGACATGGGGGGGACACGGGGACAGCTGGGGAACCGGGGCAGCGGTACGGACAGACGGACAGACTGACAGACATGGGGGGGACACGGGGACAGCTGGGGAACCGGGGCAGCGGTACGGACAGACGGACACACGGGGGGACAGACGGACATGGGGGGACAGACGGACAGGGGGACAGAGGGGACAGAGGGGACACCGCAGCAATGGGGGATGGTGTCACTGTCGTGGGTGACGTCATGGCGGGGGGGTGTGACATTGTCGTGGCGGATGACATCATCACAGGTGACGTCATCACGGTGGGTGACGTCATCGTGGCACTCATCGTCACTGAGGGACGTCCCCTCTGTCCCCCCTGTCCTCCTGTCCGTCTGTCCGTCTGTCCCTGTGTCTGTCTGTCCTCTGTCCCCGTGTCTGTCGGTTCATCTGTCCCCTCTGTCCCCTCTGTCCCCTCTGTCCCCATGTCCATCTGTCCCCTCTGTCCACCTGTCCCTGTCCCTGTGTCCATCTGTCCCCGTGTCCCTCTGTCCCTGTGTCTGTCTGTCCCTCTGTCCCCTCTGTCCCCTCTGTCCTCTCTGTCCGTCTGTCCACTCTGTCCCCCGTCCATCTGTCCCCTCTGTCCCCTGTCCCCGTGTCTGTCTGTCCCTCTGTCCCCGTGTCCCTGTGTGTCCCTCTGTCCCCCCGTGTCCGTCTGTCCCTCTGTCCTCTCTGTGTCCCTCTGTCCCTCCGTGTCTGTCTGTCCCTGTGTGTCCGTCTGTCCCTGTGTCCATCTGTCCATCTGTCCCTGTGTCCCTGTGTCCCCGTGTCTGTCTGTCCGTCTGTCCCCCTGTGTCCGTCTGTCCCCCCAGGGTTCCCGTCCGAGCTCTCCGGCCGCCCTGAGCTGGTCAAGTTCCTGACCATGGTCATCTTCGCCTGCTCCGCCCGGCACGCGGCCGTCAACAGCGGCCAGGTGGGGACACACCTGGGGACACCTGGGGACACACCTGGGGGGGACATGGGGACACCTGGGACACACCTGAGGGCATTGGAGACACCTGGGGGGACACCTGGGGGGACAGGGGGACACCTGGGGACACACCTGGGACAGCTGGGGACACCTGGGAGACACCTGGGGACAGCTGGGGACAGCTGGGGGGACACACCTGGGACACACCTGGGGGGACATGGGGACACATCTGGGGACACCTGGGGACACCTGGGACACCTGGGACACACCTGGGGGGACATGGGGACACACCTTGGGACACACCTGGGACAGCTGGGGACACTTGGGGACACCTGGGGGGGCATCTGGGGACATTGAGGACACACCTTGGGACGCATGGGGACACCTGGGACACACCTGGGGCACACCTGGGGTCACCTGGGGGGACATGGGGACACACCGGGGGACACCCCTGGGGGGCACCTGGGGACAGCTGGGGACCTGAGTGACCCCTGAGGGACCTGAGTGACTCAATGGCCCCTGAGTGACCCCATGACCCCCGGGTGACCCCATGACCCCTGAGTGATCCCAGTGTCCTCTGGGTGACCCCATGACCCCCCGAGTGACCCCAGCATCCCCCAAGTGACCCCATGGCTCCCAATGACCCCTTGACCCCCAAGTGACCCCATGACCCCTGAATGACCCCATGGCCCCCAAGTGACTCCTGAGGGACCCAAGTGACCCCTGTAGGACCTGAATGACCCCATGTCCCCTGAGCGACCCCATGACCCCTGGGTGTCCCTGGGGTGACCCCATGACCCCCGAGTGACCCCCGCCCCCCCTCCCCCAGTACGACTACGCCGCCTGGATGCCCAACACGCCGGGGACGCTGCAGCTGCCACCGCCGGCCACCCCCGAGGAGGCCACCCCGGAGCGGCTGCTGGGGACACTGCCGTCCCCCGAGGCCACCGGCGCCCTGCTGGCCCTGCTGAGCGTGGTCAGCTACGAGGGGGGCGAGCCGGTGAGAGGGGACATGGGGACATTGGGGGGGTTGGGGGGATTGGGGACATTGGGGACATTGGGGACATTGGGGGCGTTGCGGGGATTGGGGACATTGAGGGGTTGTGACCCCCATGGTGACTCCATCTTTGGGGTCACCCTGATGTCCCCGCTGTCCCCTGACCCTGTCCCTGTGTCCCCAGCGCCCCCTGGGCTCGCGCAGCCAGGACCTGCTGGGTGTCCCCGGTGCCGGTGCCGCCCTGTCCCGGTTCCGGTCCCGCCTGGCCGGGATCTCCCGGCGGATCCAGGAGCGGAACCGCGGGCTGGCCCTGCCCTACCCCTACCTGGACCCGGCCTGCGTGCAGGAGAGCATCTCCATCTGAGGCCACCAAGGGCCACCAAGGGCCACCAGTGTCACCAGAGTGTCCCCAACATCGCCAACACCACCAACAGCGTGCAGGAGAGCATCTCCATCTGAGGTGGCATCCGTCACCAACGTCACCAACGTCACCAGTGCCACCAACATCCTCAACGTCACCAACATCCCCAAAGCTGTGCAGGAGAGCATCTCCATATGACGTCATCGGTGTCACCAAGGGCCACCAGTGTCACCAGTGTCACCAACATCCCCAACGTCCCCAATGCTGTGCAGGAGAGCATCTCCCTCTGACGTCCCCCCGATGTCCCCAAGGGCCACCCAGTGTCACCAGCAGCCCCTCTTGGTGTACCCAGCCCCCTCCAAGGTGTCCCCAACCCCCCTGAGATGTCCCAAAGGTGTCCTCAAGGTGTCCCCACGGTGTCCCCAACCCCCTCCATGGTGTCCCCAACGCCCTGAGATGTCCCCAAGGTGTCCCCACAGTGTCCCCAACCCCCCCAGGCAGCACCGCTCACCTGCCCAGGAGCCCAAATGATGGAACCACCCCCCCCCAAAAATGAGGGGACCCCAAAATTCCTGGGAAAATCCCAAAACTTCTTGAGAAAATCCCAAAAAATTCTTGAGAAAATCCCCCCAAAATTTTTGGAAAAGCTCAAAATTCCTGGGAAAATCCCCAAAATTCTTGTGAAAATCCCCTCAAAATTCCTGAGAAGATCCCAAAAATTCTTGGGAAAATCCCCAAAAATTCTTGAGAAGATCCCAAAACTTCTTGGAAGAGCCCAAAATTCCTGGAAAAATCCCAAAAAATTCTTGGAAAAATCCCCAAAAATTCCTGGGCTCCCCCAAAATTCGGCCACCAGGGGGCAGCAGTGAGCGAGCCAATTAACGACAATTAAAAAAAAAATCAGGAATATTCATTAAAACGGAATGAAGAAAATCAATTTCTGGTGTCCGAGCTCAATTTTCAGTTTCCAACCCCAAGTTTTGGATCCCCAATCCCAAATTTTGGGTTTCCAAACCCCATTTTTTCAGTCCCCAACCCCAAAATTTTTGGTTTCCACCCCAATTTTCCTATTTCCAACCCCATTTTTCCACCCCCAATCCCAAATTTTTCCGTTTCCATCCCAATTTTTCTGCTCCCAAATCCCAAATTTTTCGGTTTCCACCCCAAATTTTCCCCTTTTCCCGCCCATTTCCCCTCCCCCACTCCCGATTTTTCCCGTTCCCACCCCAATTTCCCCTCCCCCTCCCCCCCTTTCCCCTCCCCCACCCCGGGGTCACCGGGTCCATCCAAACATCCCCGGGCGGACTTTGGAATTTTGGGGCCGTTCCCAAAATTCCCCAAATTCCCCCCAAAATTCCCAGAATTCCCAAAAATAAATTCCCAAATCCCCAAAATTTCGGCCCCGGGCTCCTCCAGGTGACCCCGAATTGGGGGGGGGGGAGGGGGAGGGGGGGGGAAATTCCGACCCTAAAATCCCCGAAATTCCGAGTGGGAATTTGGGGTCACTGCGGGGTCACTTGGGGAGATTTGGGGACATTTTGGGGAGATTTTGGGAGATTTTGGGGACACTTGGGGGATATTTAGGGACGTTTTGGGGTAATTTTGGGGATGTTTGGGGAGATTTTGGGGCCATTTTGGGATATTTTGGGAGGTTTTGGGACATTTTTGGGAGGTTTTGGGACATTTTGAGAAGTTTTTGGGACATTTAGGGACATTTTGGGGACACTTGGGGATATTTGGGGACATTTTGGGGGGAATTGGGGCCATTTTGGGACATCTTTGGGACATTTTGGGGATATTTGGGACATTTTGGGAGGTTTTGGGGACATTTTAGGGACATTTGAGGGCATTTTGGGACATTTTGGGACGATTTTGGGGGAGATTTTGGGACATTAAGGGACATTTGAGGTAATTTTGGGGACTTTTGGGGCCATTTCGGGACATTTTGGGGGTAAATTTGGGAACATTTGGGGCATTCTGGGGACATTTGGGGACATTTTGGGGAGGTTGAGGGGTTGGGGCATTTCGGGGACATTAGGGGACATTTTGGGAAGTTTTGGGGACATTTTGGGGAGGCTTTGGGGACATTTTGGGACTTTTGGGACATTCGGGGCCGTTTCGGGCCCATTTTGAGCCATTTTAGGGCCATTTTTAACAATTTCAGGACCATTCGGGGCCATTTCGGGCACATTTGGAGTCGTTTCGGCCCCATTTGGGGACATTTGGGGAGATTTGGGGCCATTTTGGGATATTAGAGGTAATTTTGGGGGCTTTTGGGGCCGTTTTGGGGAGATTTTGGGGACATTTGGGGACATTTTGAGACATTTGGGGCCACTTCGGGGCCACTTCGGGGCCACTTCGGGGCCACTTCGGGGCCGCTCCCACCGCGCATGCGCGATCCCGGCGGGCGCCGCCACGCGGCGCTGTGACGGGTACCCCTCATTTGCATAACCCCGCCCCAAGGGGCGTGTCCAGGGGGCGTGTCCAGAGCAACGCGCGGGAAGTTCCCGGAACGCCCCCAAGGTGGCGGGGGGAGGGTTCGGGGGTCCCGGGGGAGTTTTGGGGGTTCCGGGAGGGAATTTTGGGGGTCCCGAGGGGTTTTGGGGGTCCTGAATCCTCCCGCGGGGTCGGCGGGGCGATCCGAGGGGTCCTCGAGGGGTCTTGGGGGTCCCGAGGAGGTCTTGGGGGTCCCGGATCCCCCCGCGTGGTCTATGGTACGATCCGAGGGGGGTTTGGGGGGTCCCGGGGGGGTTTGGGGGGTCCCGGGGGGAGTTTTGGGGTTCCCGGGGAGGTTTTTGGGGTCCCGGGGTCATTTTGGGGTTCAGGACCCCCGAATTTGGGGGTCCCGGGGGGAATTTTGGGGTCCCGAAAGGGTTTTGGGGGTCCCAGGGTGGATTTGGGGTTCAGGACCCCCCAAATTTGGGGTCCCGGGGAGATTTTGGGGGTCCTGGGGGCATTTTGGGGTTCAGGACCCCCCAAATTTGGGGTCTCGAGGCGATTCTGGGGTCCCGAGGGGATTTTGGGGGTCCTGGGGGGAGTTTTGGGGTTCAGGACCCCCGAATTTGGGGGTCTCGGGGAGAATTTTGGGGGTCCCGAGTTGGATTTTGGGGATTTTTTTGGGGATTTTTGTGGGATTTCTGGGATTTTTTGGAATTTTTTTTTGATTTTTTGGGGATTTTTTGGGATTTTTTTGGGATTTGGGGATTTTTTGGATTTTTTTTTTGATTTTTTGGGAATTTTTGGGAATTTTTGGGGGATTTTTGGGATTTTTTGGGGATTTTTGGGGGGTTCGGGACCCCCCGAATTTTGGGGGAGGGGGGGGGAAGGGGGGGGGGAGGGGCCCCAAGGCCACCGGGCGATGGCGACATCGATGACGTCACCCCGGTGACGTCACCCGCGACCTTCCCGCCCCCTCTGCGGGGTCACGTGGGCGGGTTTGGCCTTGGGGGGAGGGGCGGGGGGAGGGGCGCCCCTCCCCCACCCCGGGACCCCCAAAATTCCCTAAAAATCCCAAAAAATCCCCCAAATTTTCCCCAAATTCCCTCAAATTTGGGGTCTCTGGCCCCTCCAGGACCCCAAAAATTCCCCTAAAAATCCCCAAATTTCCCCCGAATTGAATTTTTGGGGTGATTTTGGGGCATTTTGGGGCTTCCAGGGTCACAAAAATCTGAATTTTGGGTGAATTTGGGTGAATTTGGGTGAATTTGGGGCTTTTTGGGTGAATTTCGGGGGAATTTGGGGCTCCCAGGGTTACAAAAATCCGAATCTGGGGTGAATTTGGGGTCCCAGGGTGACAAAAATCTGAATTTTGGGTGAATTTGGGGCATTTTGGGGCTTCCAGGTTCCCCAAAATCCGAATTTCGGGTGAATCTCGGATGAATTCTGGGCTTTCGGGGTGAATTCTGGAGGAATTTGGGCCTCCCAGTGTTAAAAAAATCGGAATTTTGAGTGAATTTGCGGCTTTTTTGGTGAATTTGGGCTCCCAGGGTGAGAAAAATCCGAATTTTGGGTGAATTTGGGTGAATTTCGGGTGAATTTTGGGTGAATTTGTGGCTCCCAGGATCACAAAAATCCGAATTTTGGGTGAATTTGGGGCTCCCAGTGTCAAAAAAATCCAAATTTTCAGTGAATTTGGGTGAATTTTGGGGCTTTTTGGGTGAATTTTGGACTCCCAGCCTCTCCAAACCCCCGAATTTTGGGTGAATTTTGGGGTTTTTGGGTTATTTTGGGTGATTTGGGGAGAATCTGGGGTGAATTTTGGTTTTTTGAGTGAATTTGCGGTGAATTTGGGGCTTTTCGGGAGAATTTCGGGTGAATTTTGGGTGAATTTGGGGCTTTTTTGGGTGAATTTTTGGCTCCAGACTTTCCAAACCCCCAAATTTTGGGGGAATTTGGGGCTTTTTGGGTGAATTTTGGGTGAATTTCGCTGAATTTTCGCCATTTCCCGGCCCCCTCAGCGCGCGGGGGGTGGGTGGGCGTGGCCTGGATGTGACCACGCCCCTCCCCCCGCCCCCCGCCCCTCCCCCCCCTTTTTAAGCCCCCCCGGGGCCGTTTTGGGGCAGAAGCGGCGAAACCCGCGGAGGTACCGGGGGGGGGTGGGGGAGGGGAGGGGGATTTTGGGGGGGTCCCCAAAAATTTTGGGGGGGGGAGGGGAGAGGGGGGAGGGGGCGCACGTGGGGGGCACGTGGCGGAATTGGGGGAAATTCGGGCGATTTTGGGGTTTTGGGGGATTTTTTGGATATTTTTGGGGATTTTTTTTTATTTTTGGGGGATTTTTTTGGGAATTTTTGGATTATTTTTGGGGGGGGATTTTTGGGGGTTTTTGGGGGGATTATTTGGGGATTTTTTTTGAGGAATTTTTGGGGGACTTTTGGGGGGATTTTTTAAGGGTTTTTTAGGGGAGTTTTTGGGGAATTTTTGGGGATTTTTTTGATTTTTTGGGATTTTTCTTGGATTTTTGGGGGAATTTTTAAAAAGATTTTGGGGAGATTTTGGGGGTTTGGACGTTCCAGGGGTTGAGAGACCCCAAATTCGGGTGAAATTTGGGGATTTGGGGATTTTTAGGGGAATTTTGGGGTGTCCTGGGGGGTCAGAATCCCCAAATTTGGGAGAATTTTTGGGAATTTTGGGGTTTTAGGGGAAATTTGGGGGTTTGGGGATGACTGAAGGTTGGGGGGTTCAAAAATTTGGGGGAATTTGGGAAAATTTTGGAGGTTCCAGGGGGTGGGAGACCCCCAAATTTGGGAAATTTTGGGGATTTTAGGGAATTTTTGGAATTTTTAGGGGAATTTTGGGGGTCCTGGGCTTGGAAGACCCCAAATTTGGGGATTTTGGGGGAATTTTGGGGGGTCCCGGGAGGTTTGGAGGGGTTCCAGGGGGGTGGGAACCCCAAATTTGGGGGATTTGGGATTTTTTGGGGAATTTTGGGGGGTCCTGGGGACAGGAAACCTCAAATTTGGGGGAAATTCCCTCCAAATTTGGGATTTTCTCTGGGATCCCCCAGAAATTTTAGGAATGATCCCAAATTTGGGGGGTTTTCCTCAAGTTTTGGGATTTCTGAGGCTGAATTGCCCCGAATTTGGGGATTTTTCTGGAAAAATTCCCCAAATTTTGGGGTAAATTCCCCAAATTTTGGATTTTCTCCCCAAATTTGGAGGTGAATTCCCCCAATTTTTGGGATTTCTCTGGGTAACCATCCCAAATTTTGGGGTAAATGCCCCAAATTTTAGATTTTCTCCCCCAAATTTGGGATTTTCTCCCCAATTTTTGGGATTTCTTTGGAAAAACTCCCCAAATTTTGGGGTAAATCCCCCAATTTCGGGATTTTCTCTTGAAAAAATCCCCAAATTTTGGGGTAAATTCCCCCAAATTTGGGATTTTCTCCCCAGTTTTTGGGCTAAACCCCCAAATTTTGTGATTTTCCCCCCCCCCAGATGCAGCTGCTCCGTTTCTACGTCCGACCCCAAACCTCGGGGGGGGTCCCGGACCTGGGGGTCCCCTCAGGGTTGGGGTCCCCCCTGAAGGTGGCGCGGGAGGTGGAGCCCGGGGTCACCGAGGTCGCCTGCGAGCTCTGCTACTACCTGGCCTGGGCAGGTGAGTTTGGGGCCAATTCTGGGGATTTTGGGCAATTTAGGATTTTCTTTTGGATTTTTTTTGGATTTTTTTTTTAATTTTTTGCATTTTTTTTTCAAATTTTTTGGATTTTTTTGCATTTTTGTGGGATTTTTGCAGAATTTTTATGGGATTTTTTGGGGGGTTTCTGTGGGATTTGGGGAATTTCTGTATTTAGGGTTTCTGACCCATTTTTGGGATTTTTTTGGGGGTGCAGGGGAAGCGTCCCCCAGCCCCGAGGAGCTGCAGCTGCTGCGCTGGATTTTGGGGTCCCCCCTGGCCCAGGGGGAGGACGTGGCCCCCCAGAGCTTCCTCAGCCCCCGAGGCCACCACGTCCTGCTGGAGATCGGGCCCAGGTGGGTTTGGGGGAAATTACGGGATTTTGGGGTTTGGGGGGGGTTGGGGGTTTTGGGGGATTTTTTTGGATTTTGGGGGATTTTTGGGGAGAATTTGAGGGATTTTGGGGGGGTTTTGGGGGTTTTGGGGATTTTTTGGGGATTTTTTGTGGGGATTTGGGGAAATTTGGGGGATTTTTTGGGGGATTTTTTGGGGGTATTTTTGAGGAGTTTGTGGGATTTTTTGGGATTTTGGGGGAATTTTGGGGCATTTTTGGGGGTTTGGGGACAAATTCAGGGAGTTTAGGGTTTTGGGGGATTTTTGGGATTTTTTGGGGGAGGATTTGAGGGATTTTTTTGGGATTTTTTTGGGATTTTTTTGGGATTTTTGGGGAGAATTTGAGGGATTTTTGGGGGGTTTGGGGGGTTTTTTGGGGATTTTTTGGGGGGATTTGGGGGATTTTTGGGGTTTGGGGAATTTTGGGGATTTTTCGGGGAATTTTGGGGGGGATTTGAGGTATTTTAGGGGGGATTTGGGGGGGAGTTTGGGATTTTTGGGGAGGATTTTCGGGGGGTTTGGGGGAGATTTGGGGTTTTTTTTGGGAATTAATTAATCGGGGCTAATTAATTAATTTCTAATTAATTAATTGCAGGCTGGGGGTATGCACGCCCCCGTCCCTTTGTCTTTTCTGGGGTAAAATTTGGGCATTTTAATTTTTTTTTTTTTCATTTTTTTTCTGGGGGGGAATTCCAGGGTAATTTGGGGATTAATTAATCAGGGCTACTTAATTAATTTTTGATTAATTAATTGCAGGCTGGGGGTGTGCACGCCCCTGTCCACCAACGCGGTGTCGCTGTGCCAGGCGGCCGGGCTGAGCCGGGTGCGGAGGGTGGAGAGATCCCGGAGAGTCCTGGTGCAGGTGGGACACACCTGGGCACACCTGGGCACACCTGGGGACACCTGGGACACACCTGGGGACACCTGGGACACACCTGGGGACACCTGGGGACACACCTGGGGACACCTGGGACACACCTGGGACACACCTGGGGACACCTGGGACACACCTGGGGACACCTGGGGACACACCTGGGCACACCTGGGACACACCTGGGACACACCTGGGGACACCTGGGGACACACCTGGGCACACCTGGGCACACCTGAGACACACCTGGGGACACACCTGGGGACACACCTGGGGACACCTGGGACACACCTGGGGACACCTGGGCACACCTGGGGACACCTGGGGACACACCTGGGGGCACCTGGGGACATTTGGGGACAAAAAAAGAGGGGAAAAAACCCCACAAAAAAAGGCACAAAAATAGCGAAAAAAATCTCAAAAAAATTGGGAAAAAAAAGGCCAAAAAATGGGGAAAAAAATGGGAAAAAGTGCCAAAAAAAATCAGGAAAAATCAGAAAAAAAATCGTGAAAAATCGCAAAAAAATCCCAAAAAATCTCCAAAAAATTGCCAAAAGATCTCTGAAAAATCTCTGAAAAATCTCCAAAAAGTCCCCCAAAAAGCTCAAAAAAATCTCAAAAAAAATCCCCAAAACATCTCCAAAAAATCTCCAAAAAATCCCCAAAAAAATCCCCAAAATTCCCCAACTTTCCCCTCTTTCCAGCTGTCGGCGGCGGTGAGCCCGGAGCAGCGGGAGCGGCTGGGCCGGGCGCTGCGGGAGCCGGTGACCGAGCAGCTTTACCCGGAGCCCCTGAGCAGCCTCGGCGGCGCCGCCCGGCCCGGCACCGTCGGGACCGTGGACGTGCTGGGGAGGGGCCGGGCGGCGCTGCAGGAGGCGGACAGGGAGCTGGGTGAGGGACACTTGGGGGGACCGGGGACATCGGGGACGTTTTGGGGACATTGGGGGGATTGGGAGCGTTGGGGTCGTTTTGGTGATTTCAGGGACATTTTGGGGCTTTTGGGGACATTTTGGGGACACCGGGAGAACTGGAAATTTTGGGGGATTTTGGGGTCCTTGGGGACGTTTTGGGGACATTTTAGGAACATTTTGGGGGAGGTTAAAACTTGGGGAATATTTGAGGCAACTTGAAGGGATTTCCTTATTTTTTTGAGAGATTTTTGCAGGGGGAATTCCTTTGGGTTTTGGTTTTTTAAAATTTTTTTTAAATTTTTTTTTTTAATTTTCGGAATGTTTTGGGGAACATTCCGGGAATATTTCAGGGGATTTTGGGGCTGTTTTGGCTGCGTTTTGAGGCGTTTTGGGGGCTTTTTTAGGGAATTATTTGGGGTTTTTTTTTCAGATTTGGGGCGGATTTTGAGGTTTTTTGGGGATTTTTTTTTGGGGGGGAACTTTTCTTGGGGAATTTCGCCCTCCCCAGGCCTGGCCTTCGACTCCTGGGACCTGGATTTCTACACCGGACTCTTCCAGAAGGCCGGGAGGAACCCGACCACGGTGGAGCTCTTCGACCTGGCCCAGAGCAACAGGTGACCCCAAAAACCCCAAAAATTCCATAAAAAAACCTCAAATCCCACAAAAAAACCCCAAATCCTGCAAGAATCCCACAGAAATCCCACAAAAATCCCCAAAAATCCCATAAAAACTCCCCCAAAATCCCATAAAAATGCCCCAAATCCCACAAGAATCCCATAAAAAAGCCCCAAATCCCACAAAATCCCTGGGAAAAAACCCAAAATCCCAAAGAAATTCCACAGAAATCCCAAAATTTTCGTCCCTGGAGGGCTCTGAGCTGGCCCAGAGCAACAGGTGACCCCAAAAACCCCAAAATCCCATAAAATGCCCCAAATCCTGCAAAAATCCCGTAAAAAAAACCCCAAAATCCCATAAAATCCCAAAGAAGTTCTCCAAAATTCCCCAAAATCCTTGAAAATTTTCACCCCAAATCCCCGGAAATCGGGGAAAATTCCCCCCAAATCCCCCCAAAATCCCAAAAATTCCCCCCAAAATCCACCTGGGGCCCGGCAATGTCCCCATTGGCCCAATGGGACACACCTGTGGTGATGACGTCACTGATGACGTCACCGATGACGTCACACAGCGAGCACAGCCGCCATTGGTCCTTCAAGGGTCACCTGACCCTGGACGGCCACGCCCACCCGTGGTCACCGTCACACCTGCGATGATGTCACACCCATGATGATGACATCACACCTGTGGTGGTGACATCATACCTGTGATGGCATCACACCAGTGGTGATGCTGTCACTGATGACGTCACTGACTGTGTCATTGATGACGTCACACAGCGAGCACAGCCGCCATTGGTTCTTCAAGGGTCACCTGACCCTGGACGGCCACGCCCGCCCGGGGTCGCTGTTCGGGCGCCTGATGGAGACTCAGAGCTCCTCCCACCCCAACAACGTCATCAAGTTCTGTGACAACAGCAGGTGAGCGCACCTGGGACAGGTGAGGGACACCTGGGGACAGGTGAGGGACACCTGGGGCAGGTGAGGGACACCTGGGGACAGGTGGGGATACACCTGGGGCAGGTGAGGGACACCTGGGGCAGGTGAGGGACACCTGGGGCAGGTGAGGGACACCTGGGGATAGGTGGGGATACACCTGGGGCAGGTGAGGGACACCTGGGGCAGGTGGGGATACACCTGGGGCAGGTGAGGGACACCTGGGGACAGGTGAGGGACACCTGGGACAGGTGGGGATACACCTGGGACAGGTGAGGGACACCTGGGGCAGGTGAGGGACACCTGGGGACAGGTGAGGGACACCTGGGGCAGGTGGGAATACACCTGGGACAGGTGAGGGACACCTGGGGCAGGTGAGGGACACCTGGGGATAGGTGGGGATGCACCTGGGACACACCTGAGATACACCTGGGATACCTGGGGTTCACCTGGGGACACCTGG
Source organism: Phylloscopus whistleri (assembly GCA_017589585.1). Taxonomy (NCBI): domain Eukaryota; kingdom Metazoa; phylum Chordata; class Aves; order Passeriformes; family Phylloscopidae; genus Phylloscopus; species Phylloscopus whistleri. Next base: position 19,016 of record JADMLD010000715.1, on the reverse strand, counting down.
GGCAGGTGAGGGACACACCTGAGATACCTGAGCACACCTGAGAAACACCTGGGGCACACCTGGGATACACCTGGGGCAGGTGAGCGCACCTGGGACTCACCTGGGACACACCTGGGACACACCTGGGACACACCTGGGCTCACCTGTGGGAGTTTGGGGACACCTCAGGGGATTTTGGGGGTTCCTGGGGTTGGATTTGGGTGATTTTGGGGTGAATTTTTTGGATTTTGGGTTAAATTTGGGTGGTTTTCTCCCCCAGTGCAATCCGGGGGGTGCCGGGGTCGGATTTTGGGGTGGATTTTGGGGTTTTCAGGGCTCCCAGGTGTGATTTTGGTGTTTCCAGGTGTGCTGGGTGTGATTTTGGGATGATTTTGGGGTGAATTTGGGTGATTTTGGGGTGAATTTGGGTGATTTTGGGTGTTTTCTCTCCCCGGTGCCATCCGGGGAGGTGCTGGTGTCAGATTTTGGGGTGAATTTTGGGGATTTTGGGGTTTCCAGGTGTGCTGGGTGTGATTTTGGGGTGAATTTGGGTGATTTTGGGGTGTTTCTCTCCCCCAGTGCCATCCGGGGTGTTCCGGTGTCGGCGCTGTGGCCGCAGGACCCGGCCGGGCCCAGCGCCTTCGAGAGGAGAACGAGCGTCCGGCACGTGACCTTCACCGCCGAGACGCACAACTTCCCCACAGGTCAGGGGTCAGGGGTCAAAGGTCAGGGGTCAGTCAGGGTCACACAGGGGTCAGTCAGGGGTCAGGGGTCAGTCAGGGGTCAGCGTCCGGCACGTGACCTTCACCGCCGAGACGCACAACTTCCCCACAGGTCAGGGGTCAGGGGTCACCCAGGGGTCATCCAGGGGTCACTGTGGGGTCATGCGTTGTGGGCGTGTCCAGTGGGCGTGTCCCTTCCCGGTGGGCGTGTCCGGTGGGCGTGTCCAACCCCCCGTTTGCCCCTCCCCCAGCCGTGGCCCCGTTCAGCGGCGCCACCACCGGCACTGGGGGCCGGATCCGCGACGTCCAGTGCACCGGCCGGGGGGCGCACGTCATCGCCGGCACCGCCGGCTACTGCTTCGGCAACCTGCTCATCCCCGGTGAGGAGAGACCCAAAAACCCCAAAATTCACCCCAAATTCGGGTTCGGCGCCCCTGAAAACCCCAAAAACCCACCCTGAAAACCCCAAATCCCATCCAGAAACCCCCAAAATCCCACTCAGAGAACCCCAGAAACCCCCAAATCAAACCCCAAAACCCCAAAAACCCACCCAGAAAACCCCCAAATCCCAAAATTCTGGCTCGGGACACCCAAAAACCCCCAAATCCCCACCCAAAACCCCCAAAATCCCACCCAGAAACCCCAAAATCGCGAAATCAAACCCCAAAAACCCCAAATCTCCCCCCAAAAACCCCAAAAAACCCCAAAATCAAACCCAGAAAACCCCAAAAACCCCAAAACCATAAATCCCCCAAAATCCCCCCAAATCCCCCAAAATGCCCCAAATTTGGGGTCCCTGGGGGGGTTTTGGGGTCCCCGATTTCATTTTTGGGGTCCCTGGGGGGTTTTTGGGGTCCCCAATCCCATTTTTGGGGTCCCCGATTTCATTTTTGGGGTCCCTGACCCTTTTTTAGGGCCGTTTTTAGGGTTCGAGCAGCCCTGGGAGGACGCCCTGGCCCCGTAACCCCAAAATGCCCCAAAATCCCCCAAATTTGGGGTCCCAGCCCCATTTTGGGGGTCCCTGGGGGGTTTTTGGGGTCCCCGATTTCGTTTTTGGGGTCCCTGAGCCGTTTTTGGGGCCGTTTTAGGGTTCGAGCAGCCCTGGGAGGACGCCCTGGCCCCGTACCCGGCGTCGTTCGCCCGCCCCCTCGAGGTCGCCATCGGCGCCAGCGACGGCGCCAGCGACTACGGCAACAAATTCGGGGAGCCCCTGCTGGCAGGTGGGGACACCTGGGGGGGCCTGGGCACACCTGGGGGGGCCTGGACACACCTGGGACACACCTGGGACTACGGCAACACCTGGGGACACCTGGGAGCACCTGGGGACACCTGGGACACACCTGGGGACACACCTGGGGGTACCTGGGGCACACCTGGGGGGGCCTGGGACACACCTGGGGACACACCTGGGACTACGGCAACACCTGGGGACACCTGGGAGCACCTGGGGACACACCTGGAACACCTGGGGGGTTCTGGGGACACACCTGGGCCGCACCTGGGACACACCTGGTGAAAGTTTGGGGCACCTGGGGACAGTTGGGACAGCTGGGGACACCTGGGGGGGCCTGGGACACACCTGGGACACACCTGGGGGGTACCTGGGGACACCTGGGGGCACCTGGGGACAATTTCGGAGGTTTGGGGATGTTTGGGGGGTGAATTTTGGGTGGATTGGGGCGATTTGGGGGTGGCTTGAACTTGGGATGGGTTCGGGGGTGATTTTGAGGTGATTTTGAGGTGATTTTGGGTCATTTTGGGTGATTTTGGGGGCAATTTCGAGGTGATTTTGGCTGATTCAGGGCGAGTTTTGCCCCTTTTTTGCCATTTTTAGTTTTTTTCCAATTTCAGCCGATTTTGGCTGATTTGGGGTGGGATTTTTTGGCGATTTTGGGTGGAATTTGGGTGATTTTGGGTGTGGCTTGAACTTGGGATGGTTTGGGGTGATTTTGGGATGATTTTGGGGCGATTTTGAGGGAATTTTGGCTGATTTGGGGCGAGTTCTGCCGGTTTTTTGCCATTTTCGTATTTCAGCTGATTTTGGCTGGTTCCGGACGGGATTTTTGGGTGATTTTGGGTGGATTTTGGGTGATTTGGAGCCATTTTGGGTGTGGCTTGAACTTGAGATGGTTTGGGGGCGATTTTGAGGTGATTTGGGGTGAGTTTTGCAAACAGCAAAAATGATTTTTTTGCCGTTTTTGTGTTTCTCCGATTTCAGCCGATTTTGGCCAATTTTGGGTGATTTTGGACGGGATTTTTGGGTGATTTTGGGTGGATTTTGACGGATTTTGGGTGCCCCCAGGCTTCGCCCGCTCCTTCGGGCAGGTCCTGCCCGGGGGGCAGCGCCGGGAGTGGATCAAGCCCATCATGTTCAGCGGCGGCGTCGGAGCCCTGGAGGACGAGCACGTCCGGAAAGAGTCCCCGGAGCCCGGTAGGGACCCCAAAAATACCCAAAAATAACCCAAAAATAACCCAAAACAAGCTGAAATTACCCCAAAGAGCCCCCGGAGCCCGATCAGGACCAAAAATAACCCAAAAATAACCCAGAATGTACCCCAAATACCCTGAAATTACCCAAGATACCCCAAAATAACCAAAATAACCCAAAAATATACCCCAAAATAACCCAAAATAACCCAAAATGTACCCCAAATACCCCAAAGAGCCCCCGGAGCCTGGTAGCGACCCCAAAAATACCCCAAAATAACCCAAAAATGTACCCCAAATACCCCAAAATAACCCAAAAATGTACCCCAAATACCCCAAAATAACCCAAAGAGCCCCCGGAGCCCGGTAGGGACCCAAAATAACCCAAAAATAGCCCAAAATACCCTGAAATTACCCCAAATATACCCCAAAACCCCCCAAAATACCCCAAAATGTACCCCAAAACCCCCAAAATAACCCAAAATACCCTGAAATCACCCCAAATATACCTTGAAATTACCCCAAATTTTCCCCAAATACCCCAAATTTACCCCGAAAAAACCCAAGAATACCCCAAAAGACCCCCAAAATACCCTGAAATTATCCCAAATATACCCCAAATACCCTCCAAAACCCCCAAATATACCCCAAAACCCCCCAAAACCCCCTGAAATCACCCCAAAAAATCCCCAAAATTACCCCAAAATAGCCCCAAATTGCCCCAAACCATCCCCACATACCCCCAAATCTCCAAAAATCTCCCCCAAATCCCCGTAAAATCCCCCAAAATTTCACCCCCAGAACCCCCAAACTCCCCCAATTCCCCCAAAATCTCCCAAAATCCCCCCCAAAATCCCCCCCAAATTCCGATTTTGGGCTCTGACCCCCCTGGCTCCCCCCAGGGATGTTGGTGGTGAAGTTGGGGGGTCCCGTGTACAGGATCGGCGTGGGGGGCGGCGCCGCCTCCTCCATCCAGGTTTGGGGCAAATTTGGGGAATTTTGGGGAAATTCGGGAATTTTAGGGGAATTTTGGGGAGATTTTGAGGGAATTTAAGGGGATTTTAAGGGAATTTTGGGGGGGATTTTGGGTGGAATTTGAGGGGTTTGAGGGGATTTGGGGGGGAATTCAGGAAAATTTTGGGAATTTGGGGTGAAATTTGGGGGATTTGGGTGGAATTTGGGGGGGTTTGGGGAATTTTTGGGGGAATTTTGGGTGGTTAGGGGGAGAATTGGGGGATTTTGGGGGGGTCCCGTGTACAGGATCGGCGTGGGGGGCGGCGCCGCCTCCTCCGTCCAGGTTTGGGGCAAATTTGGGGAATTTTGGGGAAATTCGGGAATTTTAGGGGAATTTTGGGGAGATTTTGAGGGAAATTTGGGGGAATTTGGGGAATCTTGGGGGATTTGGGGTGGAATTTGGGGGATTTGAAGGGATTTTGGGGGGATTTGGGGGGATTTTGGGGGATTTTGGGTGAAATTTTGGGGGGACTTTTGGGGTTTCTGGTTGGGAATTTTTGGATGTTCTGGGGTTTCTGGTTGTTTTTTTTTTGGGATTCTGGGATTTTTTGGGGGAGAATTTTGGGGATTTTTAGGGTTCCTGGATGAGTTTTTGGGGATTTTTTGTGGGGGATTTTAGGGTTTTTTGGGGGGATTTTGAGATTTTTTGGGGGGGGATATTTTGAGGGATTTTTGAGGTTTACGGATGGTGATTTGGGGCGTTTTGGGTTTTCTGCTTGGGATTTTTTGGGGATTTTGCGATTTTTTTAGGGTTTTTTTGAATTTGGGGATTTTTTGGGGGGAATTTCGGTGTTTTTGGTGCCACCCCCCCCCCCCGTGTCCCCCCAGGTGCAGGGTGACAACGAGGCCGAGCGGGATCTGGGGTTTTTAGGATGGGTTTTTGGGGTTTTTGGGTTTTCTGGTTGGGATTTTTTTGGGATTTGGGATTTTTTGGGGATTTTTTGGGGAGAAATTTCAGCATTCCCGGTGCCACCCCCGTGTGTCCCCCCAGGTGCAGGGTGACAACGAGGCCGAGCGGGATCTGGGGGCGGTGCAGCGCGGGGACCCCGAGATGGAGCAGAAGCTGAACCGGGTCCTGCGGGGCTGCGCCGAGAGCGGCGCCAGGAACCCCGTGAGCTCCATCCACGACCAGGGGGCCGGGGGGAACGGTGAGTTTGGGGACATTTGGGGACATTTTGGGACATTTGGGGACATGTGGGGGATTTGGGGGATTGGGGACATTGGGGACATTGAGGACATTGGGGACACCGGGAACCCCGTGAGCTCCATCCACGACCAGGGGGCCGGGGGGAACGGTGAGTCTGGGGACATCTGGGGACATTGGGGGGGTTGGGGACATTTGAGTACATTTGGGGACATTTGAGGACATTTGGAGACATCGGGCGATTGTTGGGGTGACACAGCGGGGCGGGTCTGTGGCGCTGGGCTGTCCCCGATGTCCCCAAATGTCCCCAGGCAACGTCCTGAAGGAGATCTCAGAGCCGGCCGGGGCCGTCATCTACGCCAGCCGCTTCCAGGTCAGTGTCCCCAGTGTCCCCAATGTCCCCAAATGTCCCCAAATACCAAATTCCCTTCAACGCCCTGGTGACACCAATGACACCAATGGCTGTGGTGGCCCTGGTGGCCCTGATGATACTTTGGTGGCCCTGGTGACCCTTTGGTGACATCGGTGACATTGGGGACAGCTTGGGGACCCCTCCCTGAGCATCCTGGAGCTCTGGGGGGCCGAGTACCAGGAGTCCAACGCGCTGCTGGTCCGGCCGGGGGCGCTGGCGCTGCTGCGGCGCCTGGCGGAGCGAGAGCGGTGTCCCCTCAGCGTGGTGGGGACGGTGACCGGGGACGGACGGGTGAGACCTTGGGGACATCGGGGACACCTTGGGGACATGGGGACATTTGGGGACAGTGGGGGGGTTGGGGGACATTGGGGACAATGGGAGGGTTGGGGGATTGGGGACATTGGGGGGGTTGGGGGGTTGGGGACAGTGGGGGACACTGGGGACACTGAGGGACATCGGGGCATTTGGGGCATTTGGGGTTGATTTGGGATGCTCGGGGTCGTTTTGGGGTCGTTTTGGGGGTTTTTGGGGTGTCGCAGGAGGCATTTTTGGGGTGGTTTTTTTTAGGGTGTTTCTGGGGTCATTTTTGGGGTTTTGGGATTTTTTTGGGGGGTGGGGGGGGGGAGTCCTGAGGGGGGGTTTTGGGGTGATTTGGGGTCAATTTTTGGGGGGATTTTTTTGGGATTTCTGGGAACTCTCTGGGGCTGTTTTTGGGGTGATTTTGGGGTGTTTTGGGGCCGATTTTTGGCGTAGTTTTTGGGGCTGTTTTTTGGGATTTCTGGGAGCTCTCGGGGCTGTTTTTGGGGTGATTTTTGGGGTGATTTTTGGGCTGATTTTGGGATGATTTTGGGGTGATTTTTGGGCTGATGTTTTGGATGATTTTGGGGTGAATTTGGGATGATTTTGGGCTGTTTTGGGGTGATTTTGGGCCGATTTTGGGGTGATTTTTGGGACGATTTTGGGGTGATTTTTGGGATGATTTTGGGGTAATTTTGGGGTAATTTTGGGGTAATTTTGGGGTGATTTTTGGGGTGATTTTGGGCCGATTTTGGGGTAATTTTTGGGATGATTTTGGGCCGATTTTGGGGTAATTTTGGGGTAATTTTGGGGTGATTTTGGGATGATTTTAGGGTGATTTTTGGGGTGATTTTGGGATGATTTTGGGGTGATTTTTGGGATGATTTTGGGGTCATTTTGGGATGATTTTTGGGGTAATTTTTGGGGCTGTTTTTTGGGATTTCTGGGGGTTCCCAGGGCTGTTTTTGGGCTGATTTTGGGGTGATTTTGGGTGATTTTGGGGTGTCCTCCCCCAGATCGTGCTGGTCGATGACCTGGCGGCACCGGTGCCCGAGGGGGGGTCCCACCAGGGGCTCCCCACCCCCGTCAACCTGGAGCTGGAGTGGGTGCTGGGCAAGATGCCCCAAAAGGTGAGGGGGGACCCCAAAAAAAACCCCAAAACTTGGGGGGAGACACCCCAAAAATGGGGCCCAAAAAGGTGAGAGGGGACCCCAAAAAAAACCCCAAAATTTGGGGGGACACACCCCAAAAAGTGGGACCCCAAAAAGTGACCCAAATATGGGACCCAAAAATTTTTGAACTCCTGAATTTGAGACCCCAAACTTTTGGGGGTGATCCCCAAATTTTTGAACTCCCAGATTTGGAACTTCCAGAATTTTTTGGGGACCCCCAAATCTGACCTTGGGTGCCCCTCCCCCTCCCCCCAGGAGTTCCAGCTGTCGCTGTCGCCCCTCCCCCGCCGCCCCCTCAGCCTCCCCCCGGCGCTGTCGGTGCGGGCGGCGCTGGAGAGGGTCCTGAGGCTGCCGGCCGTGGGCAGCAAGCGGTACCTGACCAACAAGGTGAGCTCACCTGGCACACCTGTGTCACCTGTGTCACCTGTCTGTGTCACCTGTGTCACCTGTGTCACCTGTGTCACCTGTCTGTGTCACCTGTGTCATCTGTGTCACCTGTGTCACCTGTCTGTGTCACCTGTTATCTGTGTTATCTGTGTTATCTGTGTTATCTGTGTGTTATCTGTGTCACACCTGTGTTATCTGTGACCCCAAACCCCCGGCCGTGGGCAGCAAGCGGTACCTGACCAACAAGGTGAGCTCACCTGGGTGTCACCTGTCACCTGTGTCACCTGTGTCACCTGTCTGTGTCACCTGTTATCTGTGTTATCTGTGTTATCTGTGTGTTATCTGTGTCACACCTGTGTTATCTGTGACCCCAAACCCCCGGCCGTGGGCAGCAAGCGGTACCTGACCAACAAGGTGAGCTCACCTGGCACGCCTGTGTCACCTGTGTCACCTGTGCCACCTGTGTGTCACCTGTGTTATCTGTGTCACCTGTGCTATCTGTGTCACCTCTGTGTCACACCTGTGTCACCTGTGTGTCACTTGTGACCTGTGTCATCTGTGTCACCCGTCTGTCGCCCCTGTCTGTCGCCCCTGTGTGTCACCTGTGTCCCCCCCCCACCCCTGGCCCCTTCCATGTCCCCTCAGTCCCCCCAATGTCCCCAATGTCTCCTCTGTCCCCAGTGTCCCCATTGTCCCCAATGTCCCCTGATGTCCCCAATGTTCCTGATGTCCCCAATGTTCCCATTGTCCCCACTGTCCCCAATGTCCCCACTGACCCCAAATCCCCCCAATGTCCCCAACCCCCCCAATGCCCCCAGTGTCCCCAATGTCCCCACTGTGCCCAATGTCCCCAACACCCCTCCAATGTCCCCCATGTCCCCAAATCCCCCAGTGTCCCCAAAGTCCCCAACCCCCAATGTCCCCAAATCCCCCCAATGTCCCCAATGTCCCCAACCCCCCCAATGTCCCCAACACCCCTAACCCCCTCAATGTCCCCGCTGTCTCCAACGTGTCCCCGCCGTCCCCAGGTTGACCGCTCGGTGACGGGCCTGGTGGCCCAGCAGCAGTGCGTGGGTCCCCTGCACACGCCGCTGGCCGACGTGGCCGTGGTGGCCCTGTCCCACTTTGGGGACACCGGGGCCGCCACCGCCATCGGCGAGCAGCCCATCAAGGGGCTGCTGGACCCCGCGGCCGGGGCGCGGCTGGCGCTGGCCGAGGCCATCACCAACCTGGTGTTCGCCAGGGTGACGCACCTGAAGGTGACACTGGGGACATCTGGGGGGATTGGGGACATTGGGGGGATTGGGACATTGGGGACATTGGGGACATTGGGTGCTGGCCGAGGCCATCACCAACCTGGTGTTCGCCAGGGTGACGCACCTGAAGGTGACATTGGGGACATCGGGGAGGTTTGGGACGTTGGGGACATTGGGGGCATCGGGGACATTGGGGGGGGTTTGGGATTTTGGGGGATTTTGGGGATGTTTGGGGTTTTGGGGACACTGGGGACATGGGTGGGGTTTGGGACATTTGGGACATTTGGGACATCGGGGACATTGGGGAGGTTTGGGATTTTGGGGACATCGGGGACATTTGGGGGTTTGGGGACATTGGGGACGTTGGACATTGGGGGGGTTTGGGGTGGCCGCAGGGGGAGGTGACGGGCGGTGGCACTGACCTGTCCCCTCCCCCACGTCTCTCTGCGTGTCCCCTTTGGTTGTGGCACCTCCGTGTCCCTCCGTCCCTGTCCTTGTCTGTCTGTCCCCTGTCCCTGTGTCCCTGTCACTGTCCCCTGTCCCCGTGTCTGTCTGTCCCACTGTCCCCTCTGTCCCTCTGTCTCCATGTCCATCTGTCCCGTGTCCCCATGTCCATGTGACCCCGTGTCCGTGTGTCCCCATGTCTGTCTGTCCCCATGGCCCTCCGTTCCCGTGTTCCTCTGTCCCCATGTCCGTCTGTCCCTGTGTCCATGTGTCCCCGTGTCCCCATGTCCTCGTGTCTGTCTGTCCCCCTGTCCCCATGTCCGTCTGTCCCTGTCCATCTGTTCCTGTCCTTTTCTGTCTGTCCCCATGTCCCTCTGTCCCTCTATCCCCCGTGTCCCCTCTGTCCCCATGTCTGTGTGTCTCCGTGTCTGTCTGTCCCCGTGTCCGTGTGTCTGTCTGTCCCCCTGTCCGTCTGTCTCCGTGTCCTCCTGTCCATGTCTGTCTGTCCCCGTGTCCGTCTATCGCTCTGTCCCCCTGTCCCCATGTCCTTGTGTCCCCGTGTCTGTGTATCTGCCTGTCCCCTTGTCCCCCTGTCCCTGTGTCCCCCTGTCCGTCTGTCCCTCTGTCCGTCCGTCCGTCCCTCAGGACGTGAAGTGCTCGGGCAATTGGATGTGGGGCTCCAAGGCGGGCTCGGAGGGCGGGGCGCTGGTGGCCGCCTGTGACGCGCTGGTGGCCGCCATGCACCGCCTGGGGGTGGCCATCGACGGCGGCAAGGACTCGCTCAGCATGGCGGCCCGGGTGGGGACGGACACCGTGATGGCACCGGGTGGGACACTGGGGGACACTGGGGGACATTGGGGGGGTTGGGGACATCGGGGGCAGTGGGGACATTGGGGGCGTTGGGGACATTGGGGAGACATTGGGGACTCGCTCAGTATGGCGGCCCGGGTGGGGACGGACACCGTGATGGCACCTGGTGACAATGGGGACAGCGGGGGGGTTGGGGACATCGGGGACACTGAGGACACTCAGGAGCCATTGGTAACCCTGAGGTGGCCCTGGTGACACCCAGGTGACCCTGAGGTCGCCCTGGTGACCCTGAGGTGACCCAGGTGACCCTGAGGTGACACAGGTGACCCTGAGGTGGCCCTGGTGACCCCCAGGTGACCCCGAGGTGACCCAGGTGTCCCCGCTGTCCCCGCAGGTGCCCTGGTGATCTCGGCCTACGCCGTCTGCCCCGACGTCACTGCCACCGTCACCCCCGACCTCAAGTGTCCCAACGAGCGCGGTGAGGGCACACCTGGGGACATTGGGGACATTGGGGACACACCTGGGGATGGCTGGGGACACACCTGGGACACACCTGGGACACACCTGGGGATGGCTGGGGACATTGGGGACACCTGGGACACACCTGGGCACACCTGGACACACCTGGGACAGCTGGGGACACACCTGGGGATGACAAACCTGGGGACACCTGGGGCCACTTTTGGCTCCAGTTTTGAGTCCATTTCCCCATTTTCAAGTGGATTTTCCCCATTTTTGGGTCGATTTTCCCCATTTTTGGGTCGATTTTTGCCATTTTTGGCTCCATTTTGGCTCCGATTTGGGGCCGCTTTGGGTCGGTTCTCTTCCTGATTTTCCCCATTTTTTGATCCATTTCCGCCATTTTTGGGTCAATTTTCCCCGTCTGGTTTCGGGCAGATTCTCCCCATTTTTGCGTCACTTTTCGCCATTTTTGGGTCAATTTCTCCCATTTTTGGCTCCATTTCTCCCATTTTTGGGCCAATTTCCCCCATTTTTGGGCAGATTCTCCATATTTTTGGGTCAATTTTCCCCATTTTTGGGTTGATTTCCCCCATTTTTGGGTCAGTTTTCCCCAACTGGTTTTGGGGAGATTTCTCCCATTTTTGGCTCCATTTTCCCCATTTTTGGGTCGATTTCTCCCATTTTTGGGTCAATTTTTCCCATTTTTGGGTGGATTTCCCCATTCCCGGCCGGATTTTGGACCAAATTTCTGCGTTTTTGGTTCCCCAGGGGCGCTGCTGTGGGTGCAGCTGTCGCCGGGCCGGCACCGCCTGGGGGGCTCGGCGCTGGCCCAGGTGTTCTCCCAGGTGGGCGACACCTGCCCGGACCTGGACGACCCCGGGGTCCTGGAGAGCGCCTTCAACGTCACCCAGGAGCTGCTGAAAGGTTCGGGGCGAAAAACGGCGATTTTGGGGCTTTTGGGGGAGTTTGGGGTGAAAAAGGGGGGTTTTGGGGAGAAAAACGGGGATTTTTGGGGGGAGAAAATGGAGATTTTGGGATGAAAAATGGGGATTTGGGGGAGGAAAATGGGGATTTTGGGGAGGAAAATGGGGATTTTGGGGAGGAAAATGGGGATTTTTGGGATGGAAAATGGGGATTTTGAGATGACCTTGATTGACCTTGAGGTGCCCCTGGGTGCCATTGGGCGACCTTGGGTAACCCCAGGGTGACCCCGGGTGACCCGGGATGACCCCGGGTGCCATTGGGTGACCCCGAGGTGACCCCGCGGTGACCCCGGGTGCCATTTGGGTGTCCCCAGAGCGGGCGGTGGCCGCCGGCCACGACGTCAGCGACGGGGGCCTGCTGGGCTGCCTGCTGGAGATGGCCTTCGCCGGGAACTGCGGTGTCACCGTCACCCTGCCCGCCCCGCCCGCCGGCGTCACCCGTCAGTGCCACCATGGTGTCCCCAGTGTCCCCCGGTGTCCCCAATGTCCCCTTTGTGTCACCCCAGTGTCCTCACTGTCCTCTCAGTGCCACCCCAGGGTGTCCTCAGTGTCCCCTCTGTGTCACCTCTGTGTCCTCAGTGTCCCCAACGTCCCCTCTGTGTCCCCAAATCCCCTCAGTGTCCCCTCTGTGCCACTCCAGTGTCACCCCAGTCTCCCCTGTCTGTCCCTGCTGTCCCCTGATGTCTCCTCTGTCCCCAATGTCCACCCACTGTCCCCAATCCCCCCAACTGCCCCAATGTCCCCAACGTCCCCAATCTCCCCCAATGTCCCCAATGTCCCCAATGATGTCCCCAATGTCCCCCCAGCGCTGGCGCTGCTCTTTGCCGAGGAGCCGGGGCTGCTGCTGGAGGTTCCCACGGTGGCCGCTGTCCCCGTCTGCCGCCGCTACCAGGACGCCGGTGTCACCTGCGTCCCCATCGGCCACAGCGGCCCCTACGGGCCCCGCGCCACGGTCAGGGGATACTCGGGGGGCAGTGAGGGGGGTTGGAGACATTTGGGGGACACTGGGGGACATTGGGGACAATTGGGGACAGTGGGGACATTTAGGGGACATTGGGGGGGTTGGGGACACTGGGGGCAGTGGTGGGGTTGGGGACATTGGGGACATTGCAGGGGACTGGGGACATTGTGGGGGTTTGGGGACACTGGGGGACATTGGGACCATTAGGAACATCAAGGACATCGAGAACGTTGAGGACATTGGGGACATGATGGACATTGGGGACATTGGGGACGTTGGGGACATCGGGGACACCATTCCAACGCCCCATATCTCAATGTCCCCAATGACCCTAATGTCTCCAATGTCCCCTGCACAGGTGACAGTGTCGGTGGGTGGCCAGGAGGTGCTGGCCGAGCCCGTGGGTGACCTGCGGGACCTTTGGGAGCAGACCAGCTTCGCCCTGGAGCGGCTGCAGGCGGCCCCGGGCTGCGTCCAGCAGGAGCAGCAGGACCTGGCCACCCGCTGGGGGCCGCAGTACAACCTGACCTTTGACCCCGAGGAGGCCACGCCCCTGCTCAGGGACATGGGTAGGGACGTTTGGGGACATTTGCGGTCATTTGGGGACATTGGGGGACATTGGGGACATTGGGGGGATTGGGGACATTGGGGGGATTGGGGGACATTGGGGGACATTGGGGTCATTGGGGGGATTGGGGTCATTGGGGGATTGGGGACATTTGGGGACATTGGGGACATTGGGGAGACATTGGGGACAGTGAGGACATTTCGGGATATTTGGGATCTCTTTGAGTTTGGGGGTTTTTGGGGGGATTTTGGGGTTTTTTCGGGGATTTTTTTTGTGGTTTTTCTGGGATTTTGGGGGATTTTTCTGGGATTTTTCTGGGTTTTGGGGGAATTTTTTTTGTGGGATTTTTGTGGGATTTTTTCTGGGATTTTTGTGAGATTTTCTGGTTTTGAGGGTTTTGTTGGGATTTTTGTGGGGTTTCTGTGAGGATTTGGGGGCTTTTTGTGGAAGTTTTGTGGAATTTTTCGGGGATTTAGTGGGATGTTTTGGAATTTTGGCGGTTTGGGGGTTTTTGGGGGGGGGGTCTGTGGGATTTTGGGGGTTTTTTGGGGTTTTGGGGGGTGCCGGTTCCCATTTTTGGGGTTTTTTTGGGGTTTTGGGGGGTGCCGGTTCCCATTTTCGGGGTCCCCCAGCGCTGCCGGGGCCGCGCGTGGCCGTGCTGAGGGAGGAGGGCAGCAACGGCGACCGGGAGATGGCGGCGGCTTTCGCCATGGCCGGCTTCCAGGTGAGAGCACAAAACACCCAAAAATCACCCCAAAAACGGCCCCAGGGCCCCAAAATCACCCCGAAACAGACCTGGGACCCTGAAACAGCCAAAAATCACCCCAAAATCACCCCAAAAACAGCCCCAGGGCCCCAAAACTGCCCCAAATCACCCCAAAAACGCCCTAAATCACCCCCAAACCACCTCAAAAACAACCGCCAAAAAGCCACCCCCAGAACAACCCCAAACAGCCCCAAATCCCCCCCATTGGGGTTATTTTTGGGGTGGATTTTGGGGTGTTTGGGGTTGTTTCGACGTTATTTTTGGGGTGGTTTAGGGGGGTTTTTTGGGGTGGTTTTTGGGGTGGTTTTTGGGGTGGGTTTTGGGGTCTGAGCCGGGGTATTTTGGGTTGTTTTGGGGATGGTTTTTAGGGTGGTTTTGGGGTTGTTTGGGGGGTTTTGGGGGTTGTTTTGGGGCAGTTTTCGGGGTGTTTTGGGGGTCTGAGCTGGGTGTTTTGGGGCTTATTTCTGGGGTGGTTTTGGGGGTGGTTTTGGGGTGTTTTTGGGGTGTTTTTGGGATCTGACCCGGGGTTTTTTTGGGGTTCCCAGGTGTGGGACGTGACCACCCAGGACCTTTGCTCCGGCACCGCCACCCTGGACGGGTTCCGGGGTCTGGTGTTCGTGGGGGGCTTCAGCTATGCCGACGTCCTGGGCTCGGCCAAAGGTCAGAATTGGGGGGCTTTTCACCCCAAAAAACCCCCCAAAAAACCCCCAAAATCCTAAATCCCTGAATTCTGCAAAAACGGGAAAAAATCCCACAAAATCCCACAAAAAAAACCCCAAATCCCACAAAAATCCCACAAAAAAACCCCGAATTCCACAAAAATCCCATTAAAACCCCCAAAAAAATCCCACAAAAAAACCTAAAATTCCATGAAAATCCACCAAAAAATCCCCCAAAAAATCCCACAAAAAAACCCCCAAAATTCCACAAAAATCCCACAAAAATCCCAAAAAAAACCCCAAAACTTCCCCTCCATGGGGACTTTTGGGGCTTCAGCTACACCGACATCCTGGGCTCGGCCAAAGGTCAGAATTGGGGGCTTTTCACCCCAAAAACCACCCCAAAAAAATCCCCAAAATCATAAAATTTTTCCTCATTTTTTCCCCCATTTACTCCCTAATCATTCTTCATTTTTTCACCCAATTTCTCCCATGTTTTCCCCATTTTTTCCCCGTTATTTCCCCAATTTTCCCCAAACTTTCCCCAATTTTTCCCCAATTTTCCCCCATTTTCCCCATAATTTCCCCATTATTCCCCCATAATTTCTCATTATTTTCCCCACTATTTCCCCAATTTTTCCCCAAATTCCCCCCAGATTCCCCCCAGTTTTCCTCAAATTCCCCCCAAATTCCCCCAAAATTTCCTCCAATTCCTCCCTTTACCTCCTGATTCCCCAAATTTCCCCCAATTCCCCCCAAATTTCCCCAAAATTTCCCCGAATTCCCCCAAAATTTCCCCAAATTCCCCCAATTCTCCCCAATTTTTCCCCAAATCCTCCCAAATTTTCCCCAATTTTGGGTTTTTCCCGCCCCCCAGGCTGGGCGGCCGCCGTTCGCTTCAACCCCCGGGTGCGCTCGGCCCTGGAGCGATTCCGGAACCGCCCGGACACCTTCAGCCTGGGGGTGTGCAACGGCTGCCAGCTGATGGCGCTGCTGGGCTGGGTGGGGTCAGTGCCAGGTGAGTGTGTGACACACCTGTGACACACCTGAGCACACCTGTGTGTGTGACACACCTGTGTGTGTGTGTGTGTGTGACACCTTCAGCCTGGGGGTGTGCAACGGCTGCCAGCTGATGGCGCTGCTGGGCTGGGTGGGGTCAGTGCCAGGTGAGTGTGTGACACACCTGGGCACACCTGTGACACACCTGTGTGTGTGTGTGTGTGACACCTTCAGCCTGGGGGTGTGCAACGGCTGCCAGCTGATGGCGCTGCTGGGCTGGGTGGGGAACCTGCCAGGTGAGTGTGTGACACACCTGTGACACACCTGTGTAACACCTGTGTGTGTGACACACCTGTGTGTGTGTGTGACACCTTCAGCCTGGGGGTGTGCAACGGCTGCCAGCTGATGGCGCTGCTGGGCTGGGTGGGGAACCTGCCAGGTGAGTGTGTGACACACCTGGGCACACCTGTGTAACACCTGTGTGTGTGACACCTTCAGCCTGGGGGTGTGCAACGGCTGCCAGCTGATGGTGCTGCTGGGCTGGGTGGGGAACCTGCCAGGTGAGTGTGTGACACACCTGTGTGAGTGTGTGACACACCTGTGACACACCTGTGACACACCTGTGTAACACCTGTGTGTGTGACAAACCTCTGTGTGTGTGTGTGACACCTTCAGCCTGGGGGTGTGCAACGGCTGCCAGCTGATGGCGCTGCTGGGCTGGGTGGGACAGACAGGTAAACACACCTGAGCACACCTGTGACACACCTGTGTGTGTGACACACCTGTGCACACCTGTGTGTGTGACACACCTGTGTGTATGTGTGTCACACCTGTGTGTGTGACACACCTCTGCGTGTGTGTGACACACCTGTGCACACCTGTGTGTGTGTAATGTCACCTGTGTCACACCCGAGGGTGTCCCCGGGGTGTCCCCTCCCCCGGTGACCCCGGTGCCATTTCCTGTCGTAGGCGATGTCGCGACAGTCCCCTCTCTGTCCCCTCCCCGTGGGTGACACTGATGACATTCCCCTGTCGCAGGCGATGTCGCGATAGACCCGCCAGGGGGTGTCCCCTCTCTGTCCCCTCCCCCCGGATGACACTGATGTCGTTCCCTGTCGCAGGCGATGTCGCGACAGGCCCGCCGGGGGTGGTGGCGCTGGAGCGGAACCTGTCGGGTCGCTTCGAGTCGCGATTCGTCACCGTGCGGGTGGAGCCGGGCCCGGCGCTGATGCTGCGCGGGATGGAGGGGGCGGCGCTGGGGGTCTGGGTGGCGCACGGGGAAGGTAACTGGGCAAACTGGTTATACTGGGAATGGGGGTACTGGTTACACTGGTTATACTGGGAATGGGGGTACTGGTTATACTGGGAGCACTGGGAATGGGGGATACTGGGGATACTGGGAGCACTGGGAATGGGGGATACTGGGAGCACTGGGGGATGGAGGGGGCGGCGCTGGGGGTCTGGGTGGCGCACGGGGAATGTAACTGGGGATACTGGTTATACTGGGAATGGGGGTACTGGTTATACTGGGAGCACTGGGAATGGGGGTACTGGGGATACTGGGAGCACTGGGAGTGGGAGCACTGGTTATATTGGGAGGGACTGCTGTCACTGGTCTGTAACTGGTCTGTACTGGTCTGTACTGGTCCCTAACTGGTCTCTAACTGGTTTAACCACTCTCTAACTGGTCTCTAACTGGTCTGTACTGGTCCCTAACTGGTCTGTAGCTGGTTTCTAACTGGTCCCTAACTGGTGCCTAACTGGTCTGTACTGGTCCCTAACCAGTCTCTAACTGGTTTAACTGGTCTCTAACCGCTCTCTAACTGGTCTGTACTGGTCTGTACTGGTCCCTAACTGGTCTGTAGCTGGTTTCTAACTGGTTTAACTGGTCTCTAACTGGTCTGTACTGGTCCCTAACTGGTCTGTACTGGTCCCTAAGTGGCCTACCCGGTCTCTGTCCCCCCCAGGCCGTTTCGAGTCGCGGCCGCCGTCGCTCCTGGAGCGCTGTGTCCGGTCTGGCCTGGCCGTGCTGCGCTACGCCGACGACCGGGGGCTGCCCACGCAGCGCTACCCCCTGAACCCCAACGGCTCCGGCCAGGGCGTGGCGGCGCTCTGCTCGCCCTGCGGCCGCCACCTGGCCGCCATGCCGCACCCCGAGCGGTCAGTGCGCGCCTGGCAGAGCCCCTGGGCCGGGCGGGCGGGGGGGGAGGGGCGGGGCAAGGCGGGGGCGGGCCGTGGCTGAGAATGTTCCGGAACGCGCTGGAGTGGTGCCTGAGGTGGCCGGAGGGGGAGAAGTGACCACTGAGTGAGCACTGAGTGACCCCTGAGTGACCGCTGAGTGAGCACTGAGTGACCGCTGAGTGAGCACTGAGTGAGCACTGAGTGACCCCTGAGTGAGCACTGAGTGACCGCTGAGTGACCAGTGAGTGAGCACTGAGTGAGCACTGAGTGAGCACCGAGTGACCACTGAGTGACCAGTGAGTGAGCACTGAGTGACCACTGAGTGACCCCTGAGTGACCACTGAGTGACCCCTGAGTGAGCACTGAGTGACCCCTGAGTGACCCCTGAGTGACCGCTGAGTGACCTTGGAGTGACCCCTGAGTGACCCCTGAGTGACCGCTGAGTGACCCCTCAGTGACCCCTCAGTGACCCCTTAGTGACCCCTCAGTGACCCCTTGACCCCTCGCTGACCCCACTGACCCCCAGTGACCCCCAGGAGGGGGCGGGGCCTGTAATTATTGATAATAAACCGCTGTTAATTAATCGATTAATGATCGACCAATGGCTGCTGAGTGACGTCACTGGGGGCGGGGCCGGGAACGGGGGTGGGGGAGGGGACGGTGGAGCACTGGGAGGGACTGGGGGTTACTGGGAGAGAACTGGGAGGGACTGGGAGGGGGCACTGGGATGGACTGGGGATACTGGGAGGACACTGGGAGCACTGGGAGGGACTGGGAGCACTGGGAGCCGTTACTGGGAGCACTGGGAGGGGTTACTGGGAGCACTGGGAGTACTGGGAGCCCTTACTGGGAGCACTGGGAGGGCACTGGGAGCACTGGGAGGACATGAACAGGAGAGGCACTGGAAGATAAGGCTGCTACCCAGTGTAAACCAGTATGAACCAGTATGAACCAGTACAGACCAATATAAACCAGTTCAAACCAGTATAAACCAGTGCAAACCAGTACAAACCAGTAGGAGCCAACGTAAACCAGTGCGAACCCTTGTGAACCAGCCTAAACCGGTACAAACCAGTATAAACCAGTACAAACCAGCACAAACCAGTAGAAACCAGTACAAACCAATATAAACCAGTAACCCGCCATTGCTCTCCATTCATTACCATATAGGGAGGTCACGTGTCCCTCCACCTCGCCCACGTGACTCCGCAGTTTCCCGCCAATTCTAGAGGTCACATGTTTCCCCGCCCCCGGTTTCCCGCCCCCCGTGGCCCCTCCCCCTTGCGCAGGCGCAGTCAGAGTCCGTGGGCGGCGCGGGCTTTGTTGCGAACACCCGCGCGCGCCCGGCGGTGACGTAATCACTGCGTCATCAC
>JADMLD010001351.1:0-23121 GCA_017589585.1 Phylloscopus whistleri | reverse complement strand
GCTGCAGGCAAAGGCTTCATTTTTTCAGTGGAGAAGAAATCTCCTGATGAGTCATGTGGTTGTTGCCTGTGACAACAGAAAGCAGAGGCAGAGGCTGGTCAGGGTAAGTTTGAAGTGGATTTATTTTAGGCCTGCAAGGCCTGCCCCGGCAGCCACCACAGCGGCTGCCTAGGGCGCTCCAAGCCACGAGCTAAGGAGGCCGACCCCCCCTTTTCTAAGTTCCAGTCTGTTTGCCTATGCCCCGTTCGTTATCCAATCGATGACTCCAAATGACGATGACGGTGTTCCATCCTTCCACGTCGTTTATCTTCGGGGCGTGGAGCTCAGGGAGAGTGTCCTTGGAGACATGAATCCAAACTACCCTGCCCCCAATCCCTCTGTAACAAAAAGCAGCCTGCCCATTAAAACAAGGCAGTGAGACCCCATAACCTGAGGCATCAGTTCCCCCCTTTAGAGGCTTGACAAGGCCTCTACCTTGTCTAGTCTCTACCTAATACAATAACAACAACATTTAGTGATAGATAAATGCCTACTAACAACCATACTGAATATTGGATGAACATTTGATAGCCCAGTTATACTTGGTAAAACTTGGCAAAGATAACTTGTTCTCTTTATATCTGATTATATCAACTTGAACTATACTTGGATGAATCCTAATAGTATCTGTTGACATGGTTAAGGTCAGCAAAAATACTGGGCTTCCCTGAAAAATGATTGATGGCCCTCATGACATTGGTAGTCCTCTGTAATAAAAGGCAAGGGACAGACAAAAATGGGAGTAGCAGAGGTCCGGTATGGCTTTTACTTCCACCCACCATGCCTTCTGGGGTTGCTACCCATAGCAGGTGTGTATGATCTTCTTGGTGGCAAGTACAGAGGCCAACCCGGTCTTGCCCTCTATCCTTTTGTCACTTCTCCCAGTTTTTGCCACCTTCCAATTTTAGTTACCTTTAGTACTTTTTCATTATGGTCTTTTCCTGGGCTCCTAAGCTTTTCCCATTCAACAGACACTAGCAGTTTCCATCCGCAGATAGAACCACAATAATACATGTTGCATACTAACGTCAGTATGTTACACCCTTCCCCTTTTCACCAGTACAATCCTGATCTTTCTGCCGGGAGCTGAAGTGTCTCTCCCTGGTGTGAAATCAAGGTCTCTCAGAGTCCATACAAACTTGGCTCTCCTTCTCCATTGTTTGTGATCCTTGAAATACTCTCCAGATTATTCAGATCATCTCAGTTCATTACCTCTTCATCCCTGTTTAAGAGTCAGTTTGGTATTACTTGATTCAGATCTTATAGTCCGCTCCTCAGGTTCTTCCTTTGACTGGGCCAGTGTGAGTCCAGCCTCGTTCAGCAGTTCTGACAGCTTTATCGGTTGCTATTAGTACTTAAAAGGGACCTCCCCATTGTGGTGTCAATGGCTGTTCATTCTAGGATTTAATTAACACCCAATCCCCAGGTTTTATGTGATGTATCTTGAAGTCTAGAAAGGTAGTTTGGGGAATCATTCTTTGTTTCCTTAAGTCCTCTAAATTTTGGGCTATTGATTTTAACATATTTCATGACATTTACTTCCCTCTCCTCACAGGTCGCAAGTTCATGGGTTGAAGCTAGAAAAGGTAACTTAAACATCATCTCATAAGGGGGGATATAGCTAGGTAGGACCAAGGTTGTGTTCTGACCCATAGTAATGCTAGGGGTAACATCTTATCCAAGACATTTGAGTCTCAATCATTAACTTAGTCAAGGTTCTTTTAAGGGCCGGTTTAATCCTCCCAGCCCATCCGGATCTTTGAGGGTGCCATGGTGTATTTAAATCCCATTTTATTCCCAGTGCTTGCATTATCTGTTGAAAGTGCATTATATCTTGGAAGTGAAATGTGTCTCCCTCTCTGTCTGAATCAATCCTGTTCACCATCCCATACTGGGGAATAATTTGTTCTAACAACATCTTGGGAACAGTATTGGCCGTGGCCCTTACAGCAGGTAAAGCCTCGACCCAGTGAATCAAACGATCTACTATCACCAGTAGGTATTTCCACCGCTGGATCTGGGGAAGTTTGGTCAAGCCTGCTTGTAACTTTGAAAGGGTAATAGCTAAAATGGGGGTATTAACCTCGGATTCACATGACACCAACAAACCGTGTTGTAGGAAATTTTCAATAATAGGGGCTAATCCCTTACAACTCTCCAATTTTAAGGGATATTGTTCTTGTCTCACCGGTGTGGCTCCTGGTCTGAGTGCAACCCTCACCGGTTCTGCTTGTTTAGATCTTCCTGGGACGTCATCGGCCCCTACTATTGGATTTACTGCATCTTCAACTTCAACGGGGATTTCATCGTGTTTTTCCTGCACAAAGAGTGCCGCAACTTGGACAAATTTAGATTCAGGGATTACGATTTGTACGCCCTTCCCCCTCCTAAACTTAATTTCTACCCCCAATCTTTCTAATAAGTCCCTGCCCAGCAGTGGTTTGGGGAAGCTGGGCATATAAAGGAATTGGTGAGTCATCCAATGTTCCCTTCTTATATCGTTCGAAGCTTGGCCCATAAACAGCGAAACTAAATGTGCTTTTCCATCACCTGACTCAGGATCTAAATCCGTGTATTTGATGGCGGTCTCCCTTAGTCGGTTCAAAAAATCAGTAGGCAATTCATCATAATTTTGCCTGACTTCGTAGAGTTTTGACCAGTTTATAGCCTTGGGGACACTATGCTTCAATCCATACATCATGAGGATTTGATATCGTTTTAATCATGCCAACTGATCGGGGGTATTGGGATCCCACTCTGGGTTTTCTAGGGGGAAGATCTGAGTGACAGTACCCTGAAGCACTCCACTGGCTATGCCCCCTTCCGCAAAAGTGGTGATAGCTTTATTAATCATTCGTCTTTCCGTGGGATCGAGTAATGCATCGAGTATGGAATTTAAGTCAACCCAATCAGGATTTTGGGAATTGATAGCCCTTTCCACTAATTGGGCCACCTTGTCTGGATTCTCTTTGTACCTCCTTACTGTAGATGTCCACTGTTCTAATTCTATGAGAGAGTAAGGAACTTTCACGTACACTCGCCCCTGATTGCCAACTGCTTGTCTTAATGGAGCTTGAAAAACCAGCTCCCTTTCCTCCTCCCTTTCCTAGTACGGCGGGCAATTGGGCTTTGCTCTCTGATAGCTCTCTTTGCTATTCTCTCTCTTTTACGCCTGTTTGTAATTTCGTCTGTTTCCTCTTCGCCTTCCTCGTCCTCAGAGCTGTCTGAGCTGGAGCTATCAGATTCTGTGGTAACTAGCAGCGTGGCTTTACTTCCAATCCAGGCAAGGCTACGAGTGCGGCGGTGGGTCCCGCCTGCTGTCCGTTTGCCTCTAACTACATCATCTCCCGAGACAGCTCCTTGGCCTTCAGGATTGTTATTGCCACGGACAGGCCCGGGAGCGGGGGAGGGATCCCTCCCCCTACAGCTCGCACATTCCACACTATCCCTGCGAGATTCCTTACCTTTGGCCCCCCCTTTTCGGGATGGGGCCAGAAGCTGCTGCCCCTGGCCTTCCCTCCCCCCTTTTCCCGCCCTTCGGGGGGGTGAGATGGATAAGGACGGAGACAGTTGCTGCCGCAATTCCTCCTCCTCCTTTTTCACTGTCCGGGGCCCGGTCCGGCCCCTTGACTGCGAATAGGACGGTGGCGGCGGGGGAGGGGGGGCTGCAGCCCGGCCGGACCCAGCCCTCAAGGCAGGGGCTAGCAAATCCTCTGGTTGGTCTTTATTACACATACTGCGGAGAAACGGCTTCTCCTTTTTATTCCGCACAACCATAATATTTTCCCTTTTGCTATTCTGAGCCCGTTCACAAGCCAAGACCAAAAACAGACGTGCGTATTTCAATTCCTCAAAGCACCTATCTTCACGCAAGCATGACATCAAACTAGATATTAACCCTTTATCTAAACTCCCAAATTGAGGCCATGCCTCCCCATTATCTAATGTATATGTCGGCCATAATGTCTCAGAAAGCCTAATCAGTTTAGACTTTAGAAGCGGGGAATCTTCCCCGACCCATTTCGTCCAGTTTCTTAAGACTAAACCCAAAGGACTACCTCTAGGAATTGGGTTATTAGCACTTTCAGCAGAGTGCACACACCCCATTCTGATATCTCAACCAAAAACAATCACACCTGAGCACGACCTTTAGAGCTATAGCCTGAACAGCTATCCCGTGCGCCGCACCTCGGCTTCAGGATAGCAGCAGCCTGATAGGGAGGTAACCCTTCCCCCAGGCCGGATCCCAACCAAAAGCAGTCACCCAAGCTAGGGTTAGAACTCACAACCTTCAGAGCTACAGCCCAAACAAATATCCCCTACACCACAACTTGGCTTCAGGATACCAGCAGCCTAATAGGGAGGTAACCCTTCCCCCACGCCAGGCTAGGGACTTCAAAAGCTCTGCCTAGGTCCGCAGCAAAAACAGATCTTACAAAGATCCCAGCGAGCAACCCAGCCGCTGAACAAGCCACCCTTTCACCCAATCACTCACGCGACCCTGCCTCCAGGGTTCTTGTGCCGGCACCTTGGGACCTCCGCCAAAAAACGCTTTGGTCTCTAGGGTTCCCAGCAGCTCCAATCCTCCGTCCCGGCGGAGTCGCCAAAACTGTTGCCTGTGACAACAGAAAGCAGAGGCAGAGGCTGGTCAGGGTAAGTTTGTAGTGGATTTATTTTAGGCCTGCAAGGCCTGCCCCAGCAGCCATCACAGTGGCTGCCTAGGGCGCTCCAAGCCACGAGCTAAGGAGGCCGACCCGTCGAACTCCCCCCCTTTTCTAAGTTCCAGTCTGTTTGCCTATGCCCCATTCGTTATCCAATCGATGACTCCAAATGACGATGACGGTGTTCCATCCTTCCACGTCGTTTATCTTCGGGGCCTGGAGCTCAGGGAGAGTGTCCTTGGAGACATGAATCCAAACTACCCTGCCCCCAATCCCTCTGTAACAAAAAGCAGCCTGCCCATTAAAACAAGGCAGTGAGACCCCATAACCTGAGGCATCACTGCTGTCACCAAATGTCCAAATCATCAGAATAAGTCTCCTTAACATGAATTTGGTGTTTAAGAGGGCATCACTTATGCAGGCTTGAGGTTATCCATGGGATAACTCCTAACCATATGTGGGCATGTAATTCCACCAGTGTATTGCTCATATACAGTTGCTGAATGGGTATTACAATTTAGCCATAACCATAAAACCCACCCCTAGTTCCCACATTCTCTCTTTGTTTTTTCTATCACAACACTCTTGAGCCAGATGTCCTCTTCCAACCATCCTTGCTGTGAAAGCAGGCTCTGCATGCCTTGTTCCTCTGCTAGAAGTTCACAAGAATGGTAAAAACAGAATGAACCCTTTTGGTCTCAAGGCCAAAGCTCTGTGTGCCCAGGCAGAGGCAGGCAGGATGCAGAGCTGTCAGCAAAGGAAGGGCCCAGCCAGGTGAAGCAGCTGGGGGTGACGACAGCCTGCAGGGACAGAGGCACAGGGCATGGACACCGTAGGACAGCCTGGGCTGCACAGGGCACAGGGATGGGCAGCAGCTGCAAGGCCCTGACAGAGCCAACTTTGGCCTGCAGCACTTTGGCCATGGCTGCTGGCCCTGGGCCTGAGCCAGGAGGAGGGGACAAGTGACCCTTGCAGGCCTGGGGCCTCATGGCCTCCTTGTCCCTGCTCAGCAGCCTGGCAGGGGCTGCCCCATGGTGCTGCCCTTGGCATTGCACATCCCCACATCCCAGTGGCCTGGGAAGAGCCCTGAGCAAGGAGGGAGGGACAGGATCTGCCTTGCCAGGGGCTGGGGCTCAGGCCTTGGCCCTTTGCCTTCCTGAAACACATCCAGGTTTGCTCAGCACCAGAGACACCTTGGCCTTGTTTGTCCCCACCTGTCCTCACTGCCTGCAGGGCTCTGCTCTAACTGGAACCTGGGGACACTTTCTAAGTCATGTCCCTCAGTGGGACCCATTAAAACTTCAAGAAACTTTAAAGTTTCAATTTGAGTTCTTGAGAAGTTTTCTGAACATAGGGACTGAGTCTGATGTAAACAACACCATGCCCATGGGAGGGTCATTAAAGTCTTTGTGCTGTGTCTGTGCTTTTTGGTTTGGCCAGGTCCCTGGCATAGAGGCAGCTCTTGGCAACCAAGAAAAGTTTCAAAAAGACATTTCTCCTGAGGAGAAATCCTCCTTCAGATGAGGCACCTGTGTTATTTGAAATGTAGACTCAGAGTGAAATTCTACAGTGTCATAACAACCTTTTCTGTTCCTTTCTCATTCATTGTTAACCCTCTCTTTTTTGTTTGTTTTCATTTAATCTTGCTTTTAACAGTATAGAAAATCATTCCCTTACATGGAATATTAGCTTTTGCATTTACGCCTATTGATATCTAACACTATGGAACTATGCCTATGGAATGATAACTTTTGAATACAATATGTATGATGTTTCACCAGCAAATAAACACTTTAAACTGAATAATAGAACTAAACTGTCTCTTGCTCCCACTGCTGCTTTAGTCAATTCTCTTGTTCCTTTTTCAATTTTTGTTACTTTTGTCTTCTGCAATTTCAGTTCTTCTGTCACCTGAAGCAACATCTCTGCTTGCTGTTTCTCTCCCTCTTGTCTTGTTCTTTTCAACACTTCCTCTTCTGCAGTTCTAAACCCATTTTCATAACATTTCTTCTCTTTGAGTTCAGTCACCTCCTTTTTTGGGTTTTTTTGCCTTAGCTGGTCACTCTAAGCTTTTCTTACATTCCTTTTGTGCAGCTCTGACTCTGCCGCCGCTTCCAGCTACGCCGTGCTGCCGCCAACACTGGCACGTGCCGCCCCAAGATCCCGCAACCTGTGGCCGGACCTTGGGGTCGGTGTCTCATAAATCATCCGGACTCTTGGGTTCTCAGGTCTGCCTACGTTGCTTTTAGGCTCTCAGGTCCGCCTGGCTGCAACTTGTCTGGATTTTTAAGCTCTCAGGTCTGCCTATTTTGCTCTCAGACTCTCAGGTCTGTCTGCTCTTCAGGCTCTTGGTCTGCCTGGCTCAGTTGGGCTGGGCTGCACTGTCTCACTGCTCTTAGGACAGCTCACTGCTGTCTGCCGGGATCACTTTGGGGTCACCATTTATTGTCACCCCGTCCTCATGGGGGACACCAATTGACAGTGGAGTCACAACTGACACGGGCATCACTCCCTAATTATCTAAAAGCTCTCACACCTTTCTCTCTGTTGCCTACTCACAGGCAGCTCCACACAGCCTTCTGACTCCTCCTCTCTTCCTTCTGCAGGACCAGCAAACTCTTTCCTGTCCCGTGCATGACTGCCTGACCCTGTCTGTCCCTCACACATTGGCTTGACCCTTCCTCCTCACAGCACAGCCTGCAGACTCACACTGACACTCAACCAGCAAACCCACTGCTTTAAAACACTCATTCTCCTTGGATAGAGCTGTGATCTATGAAGGGCAAGGCTGTTCCCACTCTTAGTAATTAGTATAGCTGCAATTTATCAGGGGCAAGATTGCCTTCAGCACTATCTCTGTTCTCTTTACAATCCATCCTCCCACACAAAGGAGAGTCTGTGTACAGTACAGAACCTCATGGAACCAAGGGGCCAGTGTGGCACAGGAGGGCCTTGAGGAACCAAAGAGACCACGGTGACACTACAGAACCTCATGGAACTACGGGTCCATTGTTCCACAGCAGGGCCGCAGAACCAAGGAGTCCATTGTGACACCACAGAACCTCATGGGATCAAGGTGTCCATGTTACACCACTGAACCTCATGGAACAAAGGGTCCCTTGTGACACTGCAGAACCAAGGAGAATGTTGTTGGCAGCACGAAAGCTCATGGAACCAAAAGTCCATTGTGATATTGTGGGGGCTCATGGAACCATGGAGACCATGATGACACTTCAGGACCCACTGGAACCAAGTGGCCATTGTAACACTGCAGGGCCTTGTATAACCAAGGGGTCATTGCAGCATGGCAGGGCCTGATGGAATCAAGGGGATCATAGTGACACTGTGGGGCTCCATGAGACCATGGGGACATTCTGACTTTGGGCAACCAAGGACACCATTGTTACACAAGGGGTCATCATGGAACCAATGAGACCATTGTGACACCGCATGGCCTCATGGAAGCAAGGGGCCATTGTGACACATCGTAGAACCGAGGGGCCAATGTGACACTGTGTGACACCATGGAACAAAGGAGACCATTGTGACACTACAGGGCTCCATGGAACTAAGAACTTGTGCAACAGTGAGGGGCCCAATGGAATCAAAGGGCCATTCCATACCTCAGGGCCTCATGGAACCAAGGTGCCCCTGTGACACTGCAGGGCCTCATGGAAGCAATGAGACCGTTCTGGCACTCTGGGTCCCCAGGGAACCAAGGGGCCATTGTGACACCACAGGACCTCACAGAACCAAGGCCACCACTGTGACACTGCCAGGTCTCATGGAAGCAAGGGGCCATTGTGACACTGTGGAGGCAAGGAGACCACTGTGATATTGCTGGGCCTCATGGAAACAAAGATCTGTTGTGATCATGTGGGGCCTCATGGAACCAAGGTCCAATTGTGATGCTGCAGGGCCCCAAGGATCCAAGAACATGGAACAGGTCTGGCTGCCTTGGCCTCTGAGGGCTGTCTGACTTGTCCAGTGCTACCTTGGCATGTTGAGGGCTGCTTCTGATCTGTCCTTGAAAACCTGGAGTTCTGTGCTTTCTTTCCTGTGGGAAAGAACTGTCTTTCTCCTCCAGGTGCCCATGGCCAAAATTCGGATTCTACCTCCAAATTTGATTCTATCCAAGGATTGTTCCCATACGAAACCTGGCAGGACACACAGCTCTGGCTGGCCTTGGCCTCTTGAGGGCCACTTCTCATCTGCCTTCAAAACACTGGCAGGCTGTGCTTCTCTTCCCATGGAAAAAATCATCTTTCACATCCAGGTGTCCATGGCCACAACTGGGAATCTGCCTCCATAATTCCAGACATCCAAGGATAGCTGCCAGACAAAAGTTGCCAGGACAGTCTCAGTCCCTTTTGCCACCTGAGAGCCAGCTCTCATCTGCCTCCCACCATCTCCTCCCCATCCCTGGATCTGCAGGTCCAACATAGTCCCTCCCCGCGTGGACTCACTCACCAGGTGCAGCAAAAAGTTGTCCTCCATGCACTCCAAAACCTTCCTGGGCTGCCTCTTTTCTCCTGTATTCAGTTCCCAGCAGATGTCTGGTAGGTTAAAGTCACCTCAAGAACAAGGGCTGGTGGTCCTGAAACATTCTCCAGCTGCTCATAGAATAAGTTGTCCACCTCTTGTTCCTGACTGGGTGGACGATAACAGACTCCCAGTAGGATGTCAGCCTTGTTGGCCTTCCCACTGATTCTTACTTACTTACTTTCCCACTGATTCTTACTTTCCCACTGATTCTGACTTTCAGCTCCATCTTCATTAATTTCAATATAATCTCCCAGAGGAGATGGGACAGATGGGAGCAGAGACAAAGAATTCCTGCTGGATTCTTCATTGTGTTTGCTTCTACAGGAGACCTGGATCCATATGTTGTTGCCTCTGCGCGAGGCAGCGGCGACCCAGTTCGGAAGGGACACGACGGTTAACGTACAGACCGTTCAGGCAAGTCACTCACAACACTAGTATAGTGGACGGTGAAATGCGTTTATTTCTTGCGTGCGCTCCTTTATATAACCTTGGTGCGCTTACGTCAGCCAGCGAAGCCGCGGGTTACAACGCTATTGGTTATCAGCGTCGGAGAGGAAGGGACCCTACCTTCCCGTACACCGCGAAATCTTGCGGATGGCGTCCCTGTCTGACCACATTTCCCCCCCTCCATGAACAAAGGTTTTACAACTGAATAAACCCTGTGTTAGTAACAACTGATAAACGCAGGTTAGTAATAAAGGTACAAATTTGTTAAGCAGTTAAGTCAATTGTTTTTGTTCTAAAAACATAATATTAACTGTGCTCAAGCGAGCTTTAACAAATTGAGTTAACTTATTAACAAGACAAGGACCAAATATAAGCACAAGCATAACAACAACTGGTCCTGCTAAAGTGGATATGAGAGTAGCAATCCAGGGAGATTGGCTGAACAGGGAATTAAACCAGTTCTGTGGGGAGTGCTGTTTGCTACATTGCTCAAGCCGTTGCTGGAGCTCTGCCATGGACTGTCTAATTGGTCCTGAATAATTGGCGTAAAAGCAGCGCTTTTCGTTGAGTGCGGCGCATAAACCTCCTTGACGCAGAAGCAGGAGAT
Organism: Phylloscopus whistleri; assembly: GCA_017589585.1. NCBI lineage: Eukaryota > Metazoa > Chordata > Aves > Passeriformes > Phylloscopidae > Phylloscopus > Phylloscopus whistleri. Next base: position 12,822 of record JADMLD010001351.1, on the reverse strand, counting down.
CTAGTCCGCGCCTGTTTTGCAGCACTACTTCTGCGAGAGAGTTAAGAGAATGCTCTAGGTCAGAAATAGACTTTTGGATCCTAAGTAGATCTTCGTCAACGGTCGTTTGCAGCTGGCTCAGGCCTTGGTTTTGTGTTACCAGTGCGGAAACACCTGTTGCTGCACCTGTTGCTCCTAGGCCTAAAAGGACTGCGAGGCTGACTGCAGTGAACAGTTCTCGTTTCTGGCATGGAGAGTCAGTTTCAAGGTGAAGGAGCATCTCATCATCAGAATAGTACAGGATCCTGGGGATGACAACAACTTGGACACAGAAATCGTTAGCTTCCTTGAAATGTTTGATGGAAACACATGGGGTGATACCTGTGGATTTGCAAGCCCACGTTCCTGGGGCCGCTGGGACTACCCAAGACTGGGATTTATCTAAAGTGACAGATGTGCTACAGATTTCCTTGTGGCGCTGTATTAGTTGTCTGCTACCTATACAGACTCCTTTCCCAGAAATTTGTTCCAGCGTGATTCCTTTCCGCTGGGTGTCCCACAGGCATTGTTTGGGGTTGTTGTCATTGGAGTAGCTGAACATAGCATTAAGGGCTACTCCTTCATAAAAGGGTGGGTAAGTGTCATAGCAAAGCCAACAGGAATTGGTGAGGTCTGGTTTGGTCGCATTTAGTGATGAAAATGCAGCTCTCAGCATATGATAAAAAAGAGCGTGCGAGGTTAGTTCGAATGCACTATGAAACGTTGGCGTGACAGTGGTAAGGTCAGGTGTGGGAGCATAGTTATGGTGGTTGTTTTGTTGGACTACAATTTGGTTGGGCCCGAAAGCGGTGCGGTGCTGTGTTGGAGCTCTGATAATTTGGACGATCATGCTTGGTTTTGTTCCCCAGCGGTAGATATATACTGACCACTTCCGCCCAAGAGACCAGATAGGGTCTCAGGGATGCAGAACTGTTACATTTAGGTGGGAACAGGTTCCTTTTACAGCACTAATTTGCCTGTTTGTGCTGAACACAGCTCGTTTGCAGTTCTTTGGCCAGTAACTCACCTCTAGGAAGTTATCTTTCTTTGACGGGACCCATAAGTCACTGGTTACGATGGTTTCACATCCCCAGTGCTTACAGTACTCATACTTGGCATAAATGCAATGGCTTTGACCTGGGTTGACGCTGGGGCACCAGTATGTTCCCCAGCTGACATAGGAAGCAGGCTTCCCTTGGGAGTCAAGTCCTGTGCCATCAAAGCTAAATATGTCGCTAAGATGAACAATAAAGCTAGGAGCATTAGAGACTGTTTTTGCGATCACCTTACCGTCTTTGGGGTTGTGAAAGCTCCAAAAGCATGGTTGATAGGGGTGTTCATTTGGTTCACCTCGGCTGGCGAGCAGGCTTAGGAACAAGAGAACACAGATGGACGGATGGTGTGGAGTCCAGATCAGTGGCGAGGAGCGAGACCGGCAGGAGTGGTCACGGCGACAGACCTGTCAAAAGAAACTCCGAGGTTTCATTAGTTGGGCTGCATAACACAGGCTTTATTGATTTTAAGGGACACCATTTGATGAGACCGTCCTTTTCAACTGCTGCATACCCTCGACCTGTCACAACTAATTTCCACCCCGTCTCCCACTCTCCTATTTCATTTTTAATGCTGACTGATGGGCCTTGTTTTGCAGCTTCTGTGACCCAGTGTTTTTGGGAAGGGACTTGCGCTTGGTCTCTCCTGGGGAACTGATTTAATGTAGCATGGCAGTAGCTAGCAGGCAGGGTTGTTCTGCTGGGGGGATGCTGTTGGTGAACCCTACTGCTTTGGCTAGGGTCTCTATCTTGGACTTCAGAGTTTGATTTGCTCTTTCTACTATGGCTTGCCCCATGCTGTTATACAGGATGCCTTGCTTTAGAGTAATGTCCCATTTGGTGGCGAACTCTTCTACTGACTTAGAAGTAAAATTTGTCCCATTGTCTGTCTTAATTTGCTTGGGAATGCCAAACCATGCCACGGCTGTTAACCAATGTTGGATTGTTGCTTTGGAGTTCGCTTTGGCATGTGCGGTCGCGACAATCATGCCGCTGTAAGTGTCGATGGTCACAGCCAGCCAAGCTCTGGGCATCAGCAGTTGGCAGAGGGTAAAGTCTTGTGATGGTTTTATCACGTTCTATATTTCATTTGACTGGAAGAATATAAAAGCAAACAGGCTTATCTTTAAATTACAAAGATAGTTTATTAATACACACAAAAACAACAAAAAAAAAAAGGGAAAAAAACAACAACAACAACAAATGAAACTTCTAAAACATCTTTCTTTCTCTTTCCAAGTTTTTTACCTTTCTTCACTCAACATAAAAAGACATGACCTGCAACCTCAGCCAGTTTTACCATTTTAAAAATAACCTTTTATCAGTTCTTTTAGGAAAGGAGTCTCTCTGAGTTCTATATAGACATCCCATGCTCTACATCTGCGAGGATTTTAAAAGAACTCCTGCAAACTGCGAAATCCTACCCATTAGCAGCTCTCTTAACACTGCACATAGGCCATATTTCCTTATTGGGGTACTGTTTAAGGATGCCTCCTCTAGTATGAGACAAAGATTCTCTTCTTCTATTTCCAAAATCATCTCAAGACCCAAAAACAAATCTCCTCTTTCTTTAGGAGCAAAAAGCTTCATATCACTTTTAACTAGAACCTTACATCCCCCCAAAAGCATTTATATGTTACAGGAAAAAAACTAGTTCAGTCTCTATAGTTTACCAGAAATGTCCAGCCAAAATTAGGCCACTCCTTTGTCTTTTGCCTTAAAGTCCTTTTCACTCTCCCTTCACCGACTGTAGCTTCATGCTGTGTCTTTCTATGGTTCATTCGCTATATTTGTTCTTCTTCCGGAGAAAGATGATGTTTAGGAAAGTCCATCTGCTAGCAACAAAGGGTTAAACTTTTCGGGCTGCCGGGCTGCCCACGTGGCTCTGCGGCGGGAAACGGAGTCGTTTAGAAGCCATGCGCTGGTTTCTTCGGCTTGAAAAGAAGAGCAAGGGCGAAGGGGCACTCCGTCCGAGCTCTCCCTCCTCTCCATGCTGCTTGCTTCTCTGCGAGACAGCGGCTCCTAAAGCTCCGGCCCGGCCTGCCCCAGCTCCAGCGGCATCGGCGCCCGGCCCGGCCCGGCCCGCCGCAGCCGCCCGGGGTGGGGGGGCACCGAGGCCGGCCCGGCCCCGGCGGCTCCCTGTCCTCAGTCTGCCACCCCAAGGACAAAGAGACCGCTCCTCCCCCCACCCAGCCTTTTTAAGCATTTCGCCAAAAGTTGCAGCTTGTCTTCTACTGGATAAATTGCTTGTCAATCAAAAAAGCTGACCCCGATTGGAACAAAATCAGGCTTTTCCCAGCCTATGACAAGTCTGTTTGCCAGATTTCTGAGGCCTTGAGGCCTCTGGGGTTGACTCCGCTAGACCATAGAGGGGTTTTCTGACAATGTGGGCAGGTGGCCACTATGTGTCTGGCATCTGATATTGAGATATTGCATTTTTTGACAAGCACTTTGGCTCCGACATGAAGGGATTCGTGCAGTTGTCTCACCTCTTGCAAGGTCCATAATCCTTTTGCTGCAGCATCAGCCTTATCATTGCCGATTTGGAAAAATCCTTTGACGGGGTTGTGACTGTTAACATGTATGACAGATACTGTGCCTTGTCATGATAAAAGCGCTTCTTCAATCATGATAGCTGCTGGAGACATTGAAATGCCTGGACCTGACATCGCTTGGCAGAGTTTTGTGACAAACATGGAGTCTGTGACGATACTGAGGTGTTCTGATTGAAACAGTCCACATGCTAATATGACGGCTAGTGAAGATGTGGATTAGAATAGGGAGAGGCGGTGGCGCAAGATATCGGATTGTCACGGAATAGGGCAAGGCACATCTCCACCCTTGATATAACCCTTATCGCAAAGACACAAACCCCTCTCCTCTAGGCGTGCTAGTAGTTTTCCATTACCCTTAGAAAATTTGCAAGACCCTCATGACACAGCAAAAGACCCCCATGACGCAGCAAAAACCCAGAGTGTACTTAAACCCTGTGCTTCAGACAATAAACGCTTCTGACGAATGCATCATATTGGTGTCTGCTGAGTCATTAGCCCGAGCCCCACACGCGGATTGTGGCGGTCGTGTCTCCACCTAACCCAGGCCGCCAGGGTGGTGGCTGCGAAAGCCACAACATATTGGTGCCGAAACCCGGGAACACAGCCTGGGAGACGGGGAACGTCTGGAAGTGGAAGACGCTCCACGATGTGCAACGCCTGGTGGGATCGCTGCAATGGCTTCGCAACATCGTCCTGATTCCTCCTGAGGTCATGGACTCTTTGTATGACCTCCTGAAAGGAAAACACCTAGGAACCGAGCCAGCGAGAATCCATCTTCCTTTTCGCAAACAAGCAGCCACAGAGTCAATCACAATCTCAGAACACCTAGCCCTTGCTCTCATCGGATTCGGAGGAGAAATTCTCTACTCCACCAGACCACCTTGGACTCAGCTGCTGACCATAGTCGACATAGACATGCCTCCAAAGGTCATGGACAGACCACAGCCAGGACCAACAGTCTTCACAGACGCTTCCTCCATGACTTCCACCGCAGCAGCAGTGTGGCAGACAGAAGAGCAATGGCATTGCATCAAAGCATGCGACCCCACACTGTCAGTGCAGCAACTGGAAGCGACAGCAGTAGTCTTGGCGTGTGGACTTTTCCAAGACGAGCACCTGAACATCGTAACAGACTCTATATTCGTGGCAAAGCTCTGTCTAGCTATGATAGGACCAGGTGTGTCAACATCAACAGCAGCCCTGATGCTAGAAGAAGCACTCTCCTCACGAAAGGGCACAGTATCCGTCATTCACATCAACAGCCATAACCCAGTCAAAGGTTACTTCCAGATCGGCAATGACAAGGCAGACGCTGCAGCGAAAGGCGTCTGGACGCTGCAGGAAGCTCGTCAACTGCACGAATTCCTCCACATCGGACCCAAAGCACTGGCAAAGAGATGCGGAATCACCACAACGGATGCCAAGCATGTAGTGGCCACCTGCCCTCACTGCCAGAAGTCACCCCTGTGGACCAGTGGGGTCAATCCAAGAGGTCTCAAGCCCTCAGAAATCTGGCAGTCAGATTTCACCTTGTGTCAACTGCTGAAGCCTCGAGCGTGGCTCGCTGTGACAGTAGACACATTTAGTGGAATGATCGTGGCCACACAGCATCGCAAAGCTAACTCTAAAGCCACAATTCAGCACTGGCTGACAGCCATGGCATGGCTTGGTACCCCCAAGCAGATCAAAACAGACAATGGTTCCAATTTTGTTTCTAAACCAGTGCAGGAATTTGCTTCCAAATGGCAAATCACATTAGTACAGGGCATTCCATATAATAGTACCGGACAAGCTATAGTTGAGCGGGCAAATCAAACTCTGAAAGCCAAAATAGAGGTGTTGGCAAAGGCAGAAGGCTTGACCAACTCCATCCCCTCAGGAGAGCAGACACGTATATTGGCCACCGCTTTGATGGCATTGAATCAATTCCCTAGAGGAAATGAAGCAAACAGTCCCATTCAAAAACACTGGGCCTCCAAAGCATTAGAAGAGGGCCCGCAGGTTGTAATTAAAAATGAGCTGGGTGAGTGGGAACAGGGCTGGAGATTGATGCTTGCAGGGCGAGGGTATGCAGCTGTCAAAAAGGACGGGAAAATCAGGTGGTGTCCTCTCAAATCAATTAAACCTGATCTTTATAATAAGCAGGATGAGACTAATGAGAATTGTGAGTTTCTGTTCACAGAAGATGCTGGTGGGGCGACCACGTAATGCCTATATGCCCCTCCCAGAGGAACGAGACACGCCACCAAAACGTCAGACAGCGGCAGAGAAACCCACGCGAGTGAGACCCAGACATCAGCGACATGTCTGCGTGATTTTGTTATTGGGGCTTGTTGCCAGAGGACAAGCCAGCCCAGATTACTACCCACATCAGCCGTTCAGGTGGGTCATGAGACACCTTACCAGCGGTAAGGTGCTCAGAGACATCACCACACCAAACGCTCCATCTTTCGTACTCCGTTTTACAGATCTATTTCCGGGACAACCAAAGGTAATTCCCAGGTCTCCATACTCATCACAAATGTATCTATCCTATTGGTGCCCAGCTTCAAACCCAGGGAAAAGCTATTGTAATTACCCCGGGTGGGGGTACTGTGGGCATTGGGGCTGTGAAACAATTGTCACAGATGCCAGGCCGTCAGGGCCTGGGTGGGATCCACCAGCCCCCGATAAGTTCCTACAGTTCTCATGGGCACCTACAGGCTGCAAACCACCTCTTTTTATACATGGAAATTCTTATCGAAACAGCTATAAAATCCCCAAATTTCGAATTTGTATATATTATAATATGACGGTCCTGCAACCCAATCATTCTAGCTGGACAGTGGGAAGAACATGGACGGTGGTCATTCAAAAGTCAAAAGAGTGGGTGAATGTGCAAATTATCAGGCTCCAACCATCAGTATCCCGAGCAGTTGGACCTAACAAGGTGATTAAAAGCACACAAACAGAGAAAAACATGACTTACCCCAAAATCATACCCACGAGTGTCACCGAAAACCCAACCAGCGATGAGAAAGCTATCCAGATAGGCCGTTCAGCCAAATCAAACCCAATCCTTCGTATGTTAGATGCTACCTATCTATCCCTAAATGAATCTAACCCTAACCTAACTAATTCCTGTTGGCTTTGCTATGATGTTCAACCCCCGTTTTATGAAGGAGTTGCTGTAAATACCTCATTCACTTACTCCACAGCTGACGCACCACACCAATGCAGATGGGATACACCCCGCAGAGGTATCACCCTGAGTCAAGTCTCAGGTCGGGGCAGATGTTTTGGTAATTCATCCCTAGCTAAGCGAAAAGGGAATGTTTGTGCCAAAATTGTAAGGCCCAACAGAAAAAACAATAAGTGGGTTGTCCCAGCTTCACCTGCCATGTGGGTTTGTCAGAGATCTGGAGTAAGTCCCTGTGTGTTTCTTCCCAAGTTCGATGATTCTAATGACTTCTGTGTTCAAGTTCTGATTGTTCCTAGGGTCCTATACCATCCCAGTGAAGAGGTGTACAGCCTTTTCGAAGAACCCAGCCGTCTTCACAAAAGAGAAATAATAACAGGTATAACCATCGCAATGCTGCTCGGCTTGGGAGCAGCTGGAACGGCAACAGGTGTCTCAGCCCTAGCAATGCAGCACCAAGGACTGTCTCAGCTGCAGATGACCATAGATGAAGACTTGCAGAGGATCGAGAAATCTATTTCCTACCTGGAGAAGTCAGTCTCTTCGCTTTCAGAAGTGGTTCTGCAAAACAGGCGCGGACTGGATCTCCTGTTCATGCAACAAGGAGGTCTGTGCGCGGCCTTGAAAGAAGAGTGCTGCTTTTACGCAGACCACACAGGAGTCGTCAGAGACTCCATGGCAGAACTTCGACACAGATTGGCTCAAAGACAGAAAGATAGGGAAGCGCAGCAAGGCTGGTTCGAATCCTGGTTCAACCAATCTCCATGGTTGACCACTTTGATTTCCTCTTTAGTAGGCCCATTGGCAATGCTAATTTTAACTGCTATCTTCGGACCATGCCTGCTGAACAAGGTAGTCTCATTTATTAGAGCCCGCATAGAGCAGACTAACATTCTGTTCGTGCACCAACATGAAATGCTGTGAATCATTCAGGGAAAATTGCCAGTCACAAGCTTTTTCAAACTTGCCTGGCAGAAAACTTACTCAGGTTTTTAAACTCCTTTTTCCTTTTACCAAATATTAACCTTCTACCTCATTTAGTACTTATATATATATATATGCATAACTACCTCGTTTTTTGCGATAGAGGGGGGGGAGATGTAGTGAAGATGTGGATTAGAGTAGGGAGAGGCGGTGGCGCAAGATATCGGATTGTCACGGAATAGGGCAAGGCACATCTCCACCCTTGATATAACCCTTATCGCAAAGACACAAACCCCTCTCCTCTAGGCGTGCCAGTAGTTTTCCATTACCCTTAGAAAATTTGCAAGACCCTCATGACACAGCAAAAGACCCCCATGACGCAGCAAAAACCCAGAGTGTACTTAAACCCTGTGCTTCAGACAATAAACGCTTCTGACGAATGCATCATATTGGTGTCTGCTGAGTCATTAGCCCGAGCCCCACACACAGATTGTGGCGGTCGTGTCTCCACCTAACCCAGGCCGCCAGAGTGGTGGCTGCGAAAGCCACAACACCGCCACGGCCTGGACCCCGCCCCTCTCTATGACCCGGGGGAGCTGCGCGCCGCCGCCGAGCGCCACCTGGTGGCCGGGAGGACCCGGCGGCTGCCGGGCGAGAGCGAGGCCGAGAGGGAGCGGCGGCTGCGCCCCCTGCTGGGGGAGGAGGCGCCGGTGAGGCCACGCCCCCTCAGGGCCGGGCCACGCCCCCTATGCAAATGAGGGCGGGAGCGGCGGGGGAGGGACAAACAAGGGAAAAACCTGCAAATTTCAGGGGAATTTTGGGGGAATTTCGGGCGCTTTTGAGGGAATTTGGGGGGATTTTGGGAGGTTTGGGAGAATTCGAGGGGAATTTTGAGGGAAATTTCTGGAAACTCGGCGAATTTTGGGGGGAAATTTCAGGGAGTTTTTGTAGGTTTGGGGGAATTTTGGGAGGCTTCGGACAATTTCCAGGGGAATTTTGGGTGAAATTTCAGAAAGCCTGGGGAATTTTGAGGGAAGTTTGGCTCGTTTTGGGGGATTTTTGAAAAGCTGGGGAATTTAGAGGGGAATTTCGGAGAATTTTTGGAAATTTCGGGGAATTTAGGGGGAATTTTTGGGAGATTTTGGGAGATTTTTGGAGAAATTACGGGGGATTTTGCGGGAAAAGTTGGGTCATTTTGGGGTCATTTTGGGGAATTTATAAGGAAATTTTGTGGGATTTTGGGAGATTTTGGAGAATTTACTGAGAATTTTGAGGGAAATTTCAGAAAATTTGGAGCATTTTGAGGAAATTCTGGGGGAATTATGGGAGATTTGAGGGAAATTGGGGGAATTTGGGTGATTTTGGGTGATTTTGGGGCGGTTCGGGCTCTGAGCGGGAGCGGCGGCTGCGCCCCCTGCTGGGGGAGGAGGCGCCAGTGAGGCCACGCCCACTGAGGACCGGGCCACGCCCACTATGCAAATGAAGCGGGGGGAGGGGGTGGGAGGGTTTTGGGGGAATTTTAAGGGGAATTTGAGGGAAATTTAAGAAAATTGGGTTAATCTAGAGGGAAATTTTCAGGAATTTTGGGAGATTTTGAGGAATTTAAGGGGAATTTTGAGGGAAGTTCCAGAAAATTGGGGGGATTTAGAGGAGAAATGTTGGGGGGAATTTGGGGGAATTTTGGGGGAATTTTGGGAGATTTCGGGGAATTTCAGGGGAATTTGGGGGGAAATTCCCGAAATTTGGGGAATTTAGAAGAAAATTTGGGGGAATTTTGGGAGATCTTCTGGTGGAATTTGAGGAGTTTGGGGGATTTGGGGTCATTTGGGGTCGATTTTGGGGTCATTTTTTGGGGGGATTTGGGGTCGTAATCAAGGTTTGTAAACCCTCCCCTGCAAAAAAAAACCTCCTTTCCTAAATTCTTCAGGGGTGCCCGGGGGTTTTAAATGTCTTTTCTTACACTTGTCTTACTTTTATGTGTCATTTGTTCCACCCAATAAAGTAAAAAGTTTTGGCACTTTATTAATGAAAATGGATGAACCCCCCCCCGTAAATGACAATGGATGAACCCCCCCGTTAATGACAATGGATGAACCCCCCCCGTTAATGACAATGGATGAACCCCCCCCGTTAATGACAATAAATGAACCCCCCCCGTTAATGACAATGGATGAACCCCCCCCCGTTAATGACAATGGATGAACCCCCCCCGTTAATGACAATGGATGAACCCCCCCCGTTAATGACAATGGATGAACCCCCCCCGTTAATGACAATAAACGAACCCCCCCGTTAATGACAATGGATGAACCCCCCCCGTTAATGACAATGGATGAACCCCCCCCCCGTTAATGACAATGGATGAACCCCCCCCATTAATGACAATGGATGAACCCCCCCCATTAATGACAATGGATGAACCCCCCCCGTTAATGACAATGGATGAACCCCCCCCGTTAATGACAATGGATGAACCCCCCCCCGTTAATGACAATGGATGAACCCCCCCATTAATGACAATGGATGAACCCCCCCCGTTAATGACAATAAATGAACCCCCCCCGTTAATGACAATGGATGAACCCCCCCCGTTTAATGACAATGGATGAACCCCCCCCGTTAATGACAATGGATGAACCCCCCCCATTAATGACAATGGATGAACCCCCCCCCGTTAATGACAATGGATGAACCCCCCCCGTTAATGACAATGGATGAACCCCCCCCGTTAATGACAATAATGAACCCCCCCCGTTAATGACAATGGATGAACCCCCCCCGTTAATGACAATGGATGAACCCCCCCCCGTTAATGACAATGGATGAACCCCCCCCCCGTTAATGACAATGGATGAACCCCCCCCCGTTAATGACAATGGATGAACCCCCCCCGTTAATGACAATAAATGAACCCCCCCGTTAATGACAATGGATGAACCCCCCCGTTAATGACAATGGATGAACCCCCCCCAAAAGACAATGGATGAACCCCCCCGTTAATGACAATGGATGAACCCCCCCGTTAATGACAATGGATGAACCCGCCCGTTGCACTTCCGGTTTTCCCTTGCCCAGATTGATTAAAGCCCAGATTGATTAAAGTAGATAATTATTTAGTAAAGCCCAGATTGATTAAAGCCCAGATTGATTAAAGCAAAGATTGATTAAAGTAGATAATTATTTAGTAAAGCCCAGATTGATTAAAGCCCAGATTGATTAAAGCCGAGATTGATTAAAGTAGATAATTATTTAGTAAAGCCCAGATTGATTAAAGCCCAGATTGATTAAAGCAAAGATTGATTAAAGTAGATAATTATTTAGTAAAGCCCAGATTGATTAAAGCCCAACTTGATTAAAGCAAAGATTGATTAAAGTAGATAATTATTTAGTAAAGCCCAGATTGATTAAAGCCCAGATTGATTAAAGCCCAGATTGATTAAAGTAGATAATTATTTAGTAAAGCCCAGATTGATTAAAGCCCAGATTGATTAAAGTAGATAATTATTTAGTAAAGCCCAGATTGATTAAAGCCCAGATTGATTAAAGCAAAGATTGATTAAAGTAGATAATTATTTAGTAAAGCCCAGATTGATTAAAGCCCAGATTGATTAAAGCCGAGATTGATTAAAGTAGATAATTATTTAGTAAAGCCCAGATTGATTAAAGCAGAGATTAATTAGAGATTGATTAAAGCAAAGATTTATTAAAGCCCAGATTGATTAAAGCCGAGATTGATTAAACATTTATTAAAGTAGATAATTATTTAGTAAAGCCGAGATTGATTAAAGTAGAGACTGATTAAAGCCCAGATTGACTAAAGCAAACATTGATTAAAGTAGATAATTATTCAGTAAAGCAGAGATTGATTAAAGCAGAGATTAATTAAAGCCGAGATTAATTAAACATTTATTAAAGTAGATAATTATTTAGTAAAGCCCAGATTGATTAAAGCCGAGATTGATTAAAGCCGAGATTTATTAAAATAGATAATTACTCAGTAAAGCAGAGATTGCTTAAAGCCGAGATTAATTAGAGATTGATTAAAGCCGAGATTGATTACATCAGAGATTAATTACAGATTGATTAAAGACGAGATTGATTAAAGCCGAGATTGATTAAACATTTATTAAAGTAGATAATTATTTAGTAAAGCCCAGATTGATTAAAGCCGAGATTGATTAAAGCCGAGATTGATTAGAGATTGATTAAAGCCGAGATTGATTACATCAGAGATTAATTACAGATTGATTAAAGCAGAGATTGATTAAAGCCGAGATTGATTAAACATTTATTAAAGTAGATAATTATTTAGTAAAGCCCAGATTGATTAAAGCCCAGATTGATTAAAGCTGAGATTGATTAGAGATTGATTAAAGCCGAGATTGATTACATCAGAGATTAATTACAGATTGATTAAAGCCAAGATTGATTAAATCAGATTAAATTTAATTAAAGTAGATAGAATTGATATATAAATCTGAGGCCAGGAGATTTTTCCATGACACAAGGGGGGGTGGGGGCGGGGCTGGAATTTTTTGGGAATTTCTGGTGCTGAAATTCCCCCCAAAAAAACCAAAACCCCTCCCCCAGCTTGGCGTGATGACGTCAGACAACTCCAACAACGTCACCAACGCCGTGCCGGAGGAGTCCTTCAACACAGATCGGGTGAGGGAATTTCGGGAAATTTGGGGAATTTTTTTTCCCATTTTTCCACCGATTTTTCCCAAATTTCCGCAGCTTTGCCCAATTTGTCCCAGTCCCCCCAATTTTCAGCTCCGTTTGGCCCCAAATTCCCCGGTTCAGAATCGATTTCTCCCCGGTTTCCCAATTTTTCCCAGATTTTCCTCATTTTGGATCCAGTTCTCCCCCAATTTTCCTCAAATTTCCTGATTTTCCCCAGAATTTCCCCAATTTTGAATCAATTTTCTCCAATCTCCCCATTTCACTCTGCAATTTTCCCAATTTTTCCAGGTTTGGGCCAGATTTTCTCCCAAATTTCCTTTTCTGGCCCATTTTCCCAGTTTTTGCTGCAATTTTCCCCAAATTCCTCATTTTTGCCCCAATTTTTCTTAAATTTCCTGAATTTTTCCCAAAT